>VZTZ01035716.1:697867-880054 GCA_013400955.1 Drymodes brunneopygia | reverse complement strand
GGGGTGCGGCGGCGGGGAAAGGCGGGGCGCTGCCGGGGGCCGGGCTCCGGCTCCGCGCTGGCGTTGCGGGAGCGTCCGGGCCGCTCACATGAATATCCGCATCCCTGGTGCGCGCAGGGGTGAGGTGGCTCCGCCGGGGCAGCGGGACCGCGCTCGCTCCCAGCTGGAGGATGGAGCAGCCCGATTTCTCACCGCTCCTCAGGCGTAATCTGCTGTACGTGTGTTTGGTGTGTTTTCCTGCCGCTGATTGTGGGATCTGGTAATCTCTTTCAGTCAAGGCGTGTGTACGTACAGTCGTTACACTGCTCCGCTGCTTCCAGCTGTTTTTACTCTAAAATACCTTGCAGCTGTAGCTCGTGACTGACGGTTTAAGCTTGATGTATGCTTAGACCAGCTGTGGCTATGATTGTGGTACATAGTGAGGAGCCTGCCTCTGTAGTATTAACTGTGTTCTTACCGTGCTGAATGGCAACCCGTTTACCTTAGCAGATCTCGGCTTTACGTGTTCTAATACTGAAATCAATGCCAAGAACTCCCCGCCTTCCCCTTTATTTGGCTTAAATACATGCTACCTTTTTAAGCTGTATAGTAACTATCTTAGTGATAGTCTTTTATTGATTGTTTTCCCAATATCCAAAGGCTGTAGATACCCATCTTGATTGTGCTGATGCTTCTCTGATAATTAACGAGTCAGATACACTGTACTATGGAAATAAATACTAACTGTCCGTGTGGTGGGGCAAGCATCTCAGACATCTCCTATGTCTCCAAATGGTTGTGCAGTAACAAACCCCCACCAGTCCTAGTGCCTGGATTTTAGCTGTTAATTGTGAGGCTTAACGTAAAGCAATTTGATGTTTGAAGTGTGGAGTTCCCGGTGTTGCAGAGAGCACTTTGCAAATCACAAATACCAAGATAAACTGTAGTAGGGGAAGAGCTATACATCAGAAGGTGAGACACAGCCCAATAGCTTTCCTTCTTTCTTGTCCATAGTTTCTTTTCAAAGCTTATTTTATACATGACCCTTAATGCTGTGGGCTAATCTCAAAACACTTTTTCACAGGTGAAATGCAGTCTTCTTAATAACCAAACCGCTATCCTTATAGATAGCATTTTGAAAACATAAATTCATCAGAAGCTGATAATGTAGTTTTAATATAACTGTATCTTGGGGGTTTTGGCTTATTGGTTTAAGAACTCAAATCTCTAAACTGCTGGGGAATTTAGGAACCTCTATTGGTCTTTCTATTTTCTTTTTTTTTTGTGTATGTTATATCACAGTTACGTTTCAAAGAATGGTTAAAAGTTTTCTGAATAACACATATCTGAATAGCTGATCTTTAAAAAACCCCAAACAATCAGAACCATATTTCAAATACTGAAAAATCGTTTGTTTTAAAGAGAACAGTTCCTTTCAGTTGCCGAATTATAAGTAATTAAATGATGTGTATATATAGCAAATGAGAAAATTCATATTAAAAGCAGCTTTTAAGAATGTGCGAATGCAAATTACTACTCTCAATACTTCAAGTAGTCAGATGTGGAAGTAAATGAACAGATTGTATTGATGGCTTATGTGTAAAAAAGCCATTGAAATGTATTCAGAGTTCTATAAAAACAGTGTCATCTGAGGAAGATTGTGGCAAAGGAAATCTACTACTCATTTGATGTGGCATCATAATTAAAATGGTAGTTTTGAACCCTGAAGGAATTACCTGGTTGCTCACACCATATGTGAGCCTGTAGTCACATATGGAGGTGTGCAAGGTTATGCTCTGCAGTAATGGCTTAGGAATAGGTATATGTATACTTCCCTCTTTCCATTGAGATAGGAAGTTCGGAGGATTGGTGTTGATGTTAATTGGAGCAGGCAGGACATTATTTCAATGTGATTCATGAGGTCTAAATGGTATGCATTTAATTTTTAAATGATCTTAATCTGAAAAATGTAAGAAGAATAATGTTGCTTAATTTATCACTATCTCAGGGCTTTGAATATGGGAAAACAGTCCTCTCCATTGGGTTAGGAATATTATTTGTTCCCATTTTACAGATAGAGAGAGCAATGTGTCCTGTCCTTGGTTCAGTCACAGTGACTGTCAGTGTCTGACGATGAATGTAGCGGGACTAGATTTTAAAATGTTTTAGAGACCAGATATAAATTGGTGATGGAACTATGTCTGAAATTCATGAGTTTCTGTTTTCTTGTCTGCTACTTCTTCATCTAGATGTGTCTGTTGATTATGTTTCAGAGCTCAGCAAAGCTTAGTTAATGATAACTTTTGCCTGTTTTGTCCAAACAGACTTAATACAGTTTTTTTCTCTGAAGGCGCAGTCCTGAGTCTACTGATTTGAGGTCCAAAATCTTCTGCCTTCAAAGTTACTGAGAATAGGATCAAGTCAAACTGTAGTTTGGCAAGTGTTGGTGGAAGCAATTTTTTGTATTGTAGTCGCTATTCTGTTTAGCTTCTTTAGTGTTTTAAAGTGGTGGATGCATGAAGCACTGTAATACTTATGCAGCCTTTATATGAATTAAGAAAAGGAAATACAGTGTTTACTTTGTCACCTTTCCCTTGCTCACCTTTAAAGATCAGTTATGATCCCAGTGTACAAACTTCGGATTTCCCAAGATTTTTGTGCATTACATATACAAGTTGCTGACAACTTGACATCTTATGTTTCTAAAACCTATGCAGAAGTTACCAATAAATGTCACAATATTAAAACAGTAAGGAGAATTTCATAGAGTGATAGCATAGTTTGGGTTGGAAGGGACCTTTTAAGCTCATCCAGTCCAACTCCTCTGCAATCAGCAGGAACATCTTCAAGTAGATCAGGTTGCTCAGAGCCCTGTCCAACCTGACCTTGAATGTTTCCAAGGATGGGGCATCTACCACCTCTCTGGTCAACCTGTAACAGTGTCTCATCACCTATACCGTAAAAACCTCTTCCTTTATCTAAATTAACTCACCTTCAGCTGGAAACCATTACCCCTTATCCTATTTAAGTCACTGGTTTTGATATCGGTGTTTGACTACAGTCCTCTCTATGAATAAATGAAAATAATTATTGTATCGCAAATCAGAATGTTTACTGTGCTTGGGGAAACCACATTGAAGCTAAGACTTGTGAAGGTTTTGGTTCAGAAAAAAATACCATGTTTAGAAAAAAATTCTGATTTTCATGGTGTAAGGTTATGTGGAATCCTAAGTGGACACATGTTAAAGTGATGCTGTTGCTCTCCTATAGAGGCTGATTGAGTCTTACGTGCTGTTGATACAGAGAAGTTACAGCTGGTTATCAAACCTTCCATTTGTTACCAGTGCTGTATTTCTGTGAGTATGATGCTGGTTGGTAACTGGTGTGACTAACTCAAAATCCCAATAGCGAACAAAAAGCTCTGAATCTAACTTTAATCCAGGTGTCATCTGTGGTGACAGATCAGCCAGCTACCAGCATTTCAACCTTTCGATAGTTCTGCCAGAATGGCACTGCATCACTGAGGGCTTTTGCATCTTCTCAGTTTCTCAGTGATGCTCACCAAGAGCTCCATCATCATTTTACCAGGTAGATACGTATTTTAAAAGATTGGGCATTTTACTGAGGTACTGATAAGGGGCATACTCAAAGTTTATTGAAATCAGTTAGAGGTACACTTGTCCCTCCCTCAACTTGCTCTTTTACTAACTTACTTTTTATTGTTTCTTGATCAAGGACACAGCACAGTAATATTTGGCTGAGCTATTACATATGCACAGAATTATTCTGTAGTACAGCTGTAGCTGTAGGTTTTAGACTACGATAGAATTGTCAGTGGTAGCTATCTCCTCCAAAATGACTATCCAACATGTTGTATCTTGCTGTTGTTCTGCTTTCCGTGAATCAACCAATTAACTAAGAAAACTAAATAGATGTGCTAAGTGGCAGTTGATCTCTATGAATAAAATAAGAGGGAAATTATGTTAAATGGTACTTCTGTTGGATGGAAAGTAAGATTTTGATGCTGCTTAAGTAAAAAGGAGATATTAGTTATATTCTTATCTTGGCACTTTGATAAGCCTGTTCTTGAGACTCTTCTGTTGCATTTCATGATGAGGAGACTATGCTTAAATGAGCAGATTTCAGTCCTCATCCATCTTTGCCTATGGCTGAAACCACATAAATATTAATTCCTTTAAAAAAGCCTTTACTGGTCAGCTTAAAAATCAGTTCACATGGATGAAGATAAAGTCTGCCATTGCCATCTAACTTCAGAAAAACTTTTTTATTTGTTGATGTTTAAATGATTTCTGTTTATTTGCTTGGAAGCCTTTAGATATCTTGAAATTTGATACTCTATAGCATGGAAATCTTCGTGTATGAATTATGGCTGTAGTTAGAATTATGCAACACAGTAATGTCACTAGTATTTATACTTGACAGGAGAAGTAATTTAGATGCTTCTCTACTTTTTTTGAATAGCTTGTAGGTGTTACCTGTTCATTTAATTCACTATATTAAAGGCCATTGGTTTTACCTTAATGTATCTTTAATAAATTTAAAAACCTGTTTGAGCTACAAAAAAGCACCAGAAATACAACTTTAGCGGAAATTGAAATATTAATATCAGTGATACGGGGTTAATTGAATGTCAGGAAAAAAATACCATCCAGAGGATGAAAACTCCTTTACTTGTAACTTCTACACTGAGAGTAATTTCAAGGTGTTTTAAAAGTTGAAATGAGTCTTAAAATGGTGGGGAAAATGCATCCTAAAACCACAGTTTCTAACATAACTGTTGCTGTTATATTTGAACACAAAATCTAAAGCAGTTTCTTGAATAATAATGAAACGAGGCATAAAAATTAATCTCCATAAAAAGTCCCTAAGGGGAAAAAAGGACAGATGACTTTGTGAAGAGCATTCTGGTGTGCAGAGATGAGGCATTTCTCATATTCGTGTTGCTGAGTAATCTTTATTTACTTATATGGAGTAAGTTTTGGTACTTCTTTCCCTTATTTTCTCGAGCTGAGGAAGTTTGACTCTACCTGCCCTTTGCACAAAATAGGCACATGAGTTGAGTGCTCTTGTTGCCAGTCTAGCTGGATTCTGATTATCTGTTAGTAAGTAACTGGTATTTTCAAAGCTTCTCTGTTAAAGTTCGAGTTAGCCTGAAAAAAAGGGAAACTCCTTTCCTTTCAAGCTTTCAGAAGCACTTCACTTCCTGACAGCACTAAAGCTTTGTCTCTCTGTGGCTTGATGTTGAAGCTTCTGTATTGAACTCAGCTTGTTTCCATTTTCTCTTGAACTGAAGAAGTGTCAAAACTTAATGTAACAGATCCATCAGCTGGCAATGAGGATGGAATTTATTTTGGAAAATTGAGATGTTGAAGATTTGTGTATTCTCCTCTGCTGAATTCGGAACCTACATGTTGGATGTCTTGAGTTCGTTTGATTGGGTACTGAATGGAACAGCTTCTGGAGTCCTGTTAGGTATTTGCCATGTAACCTTTTGTGCTTTCAGGCTTATAGTTTTGTCTAAGAATGGCAGATGGATGGAAATTGAGTGATGCTGGTAGTCATGTTGTATGTGTGTATATATATATATATACACACACATATGCTGTTACACTGAATGTAAACCATATGCTCAAATTAATAAAAATAATCAAGACCCCAAAATTAAATTTAAAAGTTATTTTTATTTCATAAGTCTCAGAAGATGATTGCTGGATCATAGATGTCTATGTTGCTTATGATTTAAAAACCTGTCTTAAGTTTTCCATGTTTAGAACTTTTTACAGATATACAATTATAGTGTGTTTTATCATTGCTTGCTACTACTGTGCCATAAATCATCAAGCCAACACAAATAGGGCCCTTGAAGTGTTCGTCATTCCAGTCCCATTCTTAATGAGTAACCTTTGACATTTCAGTAGACATCAGCATTTTGGGTGCTCAGTGTACTGTCTACGTTGTTATCGGATGGAGACAAGTTAAGTTCTCATTTTTAAAATAAATTACTCAAGGTCAAATGCAGGAATGACATGAGAGAAATGTGTGTTGCCTGCTCCTTCTCCACATGTGCTTTTGTTTGTAGATAAGTAAAGGGCATGAAACCTTTCTAGCGTGTACCAGTTCTTAAAGAACAAACAGAAGCTGTGAGCGAGTGTTTGCAAGCTCTTATTTCATCACAACCAGCTGTGGCTGGTGTGCAAGGTGTGTTACAGGCTGTGGCCAGTGTGCAAGGTGTGTTACAGGCTGTGGCCAGTGTGCAAGGTGTGTACAGGATGAGCCAATGTCTAAAGGTAAGTACCAAGAGCTCAGCTCTGTCAGTCAGCCAGAGAAGTCCAGCACCTTCATTAGAGCTTGAAAATCTGGAACCATTTTTGCCTAACTAATGTGTATATATATAATGACAAGGTAATAGTGAGTGAAGCATAAACTGTTCTAGCATGATGTGATGGTGGATTTCACACCAGAACATGAGAAGCAGCAGTAAATCAAATCATGACTCTTCATATTTTAGTAATGTTTTACCTTATTGATTGGAAATGGAGAGTAAATAAGAGTCACACGTTTTGGGTTAGCAGATCTTTTTCTTTGCTCATCATATTGCTGTTCAATAGTCTGATCTAAAAATAATAAAATACCTCTCTGACATCTGTTTGAAATAGATTGCTTAAATAGTGTGTTCAGCTTTTTTGTTTTGCTCTACTTTTTGAACAGTGGAGATTACCACACCTAAGGGATAAGTGTAGAACTACAGATTAAGTCACAAATCCAATGTAAATGCATCAAAACATTCTGCAAGCATAAGCACCATATCCATTAAAATATTTCTTTGGAAGAATATTAAAGATCTGTCATGTACACCTAAATAAAATAAAGCTATTAAGAGCCCAATATTTTTATGAAAGGGCATGGATATAGTACCAGGGTACCCTTAGTAGTTTTTATTTCCAAATAAAACGGAATGTTTTTTAGATTTGGGGTTTTTTTAAAAAGTTGCATTCTATGTCAGCACTTTTCTACATATGAAAATAATTATATTTTCTTGAGGAGATCTACCTCTAAAAAGTTACCCAAACTGCTTACAGCCTTAAAAGGAAAAAATCTCAATCAAGAATCACTCTTCTATTGCATGTAATAATACAGTATGAAAAATTTACTGTCACCCTTTCCCCTCAGAATTTATTAGCTACTTTTAAAATACCAAGGGAAATAAGAGATGGGAGTAAAAACCATGGAATGAAATTGAAGGGATAAAGGCTCTTTATGGAGTGCTACTATTTGGTGTCTCTCCACAGGGAGACCTCCACCTGCTTCTTTCAGTGTGATTGTAGGATACCAGAGAAAAGTTGGGTGTTCAAGAGTTTAAGTTGTACATCATTTAGGGAAGATTTGGGAAGAAAGGATAGGTGAGAAATAAATTGGAAGGGAAGGAAACCAGCTGCAGGTCTCGGCCAAAGCAAAACTGATTATGCTCAAGGTGGTTTGGAAATGATGCAGAGTGAGGAGGAGAGGAGAGGTGAGGTGGAGCAGGAGAACCAAGCTGTGTGACTGGAGTGGTAAAAAGGCCATTTGCTGTCATGTTCCAGGTAGACTGCCACGGGCAGATTCATGCCACTGATACCACTTGTTAGCAAAGTGCTTTTGGCAGATCTGAACTAGTCTAAATTTGCCTTGACTGATGTAATCAAACGCTGAACTTCTTGTTTAAATATTTGTAGTGGTGTGTACATGCGCTTCCCCTATCCGAGCTTGTGTTAGGCTACAGTGGGGTCCTTTATAATTAACTTTGGTGTATTTGCTGTTTATGTCAAATCTCACGGGAAGATTTGTGGCAACAAGGTCAGGAGAAACCTTAACTTCACAGCTTTTCTGGAAGTAGCATTGAATCATGTTATCCACTGATAAATCAACAGTGAATTGCTCCAGCTTGGAGTTGTGCCTCTCTGTTCTCTTCTTTGGACAGTGTTGCTTTGTCTTGGATTTTCCACTTGCGTTTAGGTGTCGTTATTTCTTGTAGGTTTTAAACCAACTGTTTCATTCTAAGAAATGCTAAGAAACTTGAGGACAAAAAGGAAAGTGTAAGGTTTTGGGTTTGTTTCTTCTTTTATTGCTGGATTATCATTAGTACATGAGTATGTCTGCATGTTTTGTAAGTACTTTGTAAAAAAACCAAACAGCCTTCCTTATTTCTTTAGATCTGGGAGGTAGTTAGAAAATTACTTCCAGTTTTCTCCCAGAAAAGAAAGTCTTCTTGGGCTGAAAAGAAAGGCCACTAATGGCTCACCTGTGGGCTCTGTCGTTCAGGTTGTCTTCAATAGAGCAAGGCTTGAGATTTCCTGGGTCTCTCTGTTGTGTCCCATTAGAGTGAAAACTATAAAGGTATGTTGGACACCTCAACGGCATGAAGCTGTGCACTGGAACAGGCTCCCCAGGGCACAGCACCAAGTCTGCCAGAGTTCAGGAAGGGAAAAGCTGGGACAGTGTTCTCAGACCCATGGTGTGATCACTGGGGTGTCCTGTGCAGGGCCGGGAGGTGGACTTCAATGGTGCTTGTAGGTCCCTTCTAATTTGGACTATTCTACAATTCTATGATCCATCTTCACACTGACCACTGGGATTGCTGTGAAATTGTTCTGGTGTGTGCAGGGCTTTTGGTTATTTTCAGTGAACTGTGACCTGCTCTACAGATTTCTTGTGAAGAGCATGAGAGAAGTGAAGGAGGACAACAAATCTGGAACCAACTTTCTGCATTGTTGTTTGAATAATATATTAATGGGAACCTTATGAATGACGAAGTTTGAAATAAATTAGAAGTGAGGCATTTTTCTAAAATCCCTCCAGTAAATATTTATCTACTATTAAGTGATATGCAGAAACAACTTCAATGCTGATTTCCTGTGCTGAGTATGAGTGAGATCAGTTCAAGGCTGTTAAGCCCTGAATTTGCAGACAGCTCATTTTAATTAAGAAATAAACCTCTAAGTTGTTGTTTTGATTTTTCTCTGATGCTCTGCCTGGGAATCAGAAATGTGTTCTTGATGCCTGCTGTCTATAGGCACTAAAAGACTTAAATAGCAGTGTGCCTATTAACAGAAGTTGTTTGCGTTTGTGCAAAAATTTCCCCTCCAAAGCTGATTTAGTGTACCAGCATAAAAGGACTATGGAATTACAAGGCTGTTAATAGATGGGAAAACAACTATATGTACCATGAAGGTGATTATGACCACAGGAAACTTGTATCAAAATTGCTTTAGGTCATAATATTATAGTATGGAAACTTTTAAAAGGTTATTTCCTTAAACTGTTAGCAAAACTGTTCTTCTGTTACGGTTTCAGCTCCTAGGGACAAAAACTTAAGTATGGTATCTGCTTTGTCTGCAGAATAAAACAGAAGCTCTTCTCCTGATAGTTATCCTGGGAGCTAAGCATCTTGTTACATTTGAGTACAAAGGCATAGTTCATTACTGATGGGAAAACAAACTTTCTCTACCGTAGCAATTCAAATTGAGCTCTCTGCTAAGTAGTGCTCATTAAAAAATCCGTCATTTACAGGAATTACTATTTTGGCCCTTTTAAATGTTTCAGTGCTTTTTCTTACACTGGATGAGATTTGTGTATTTGAAAAAGAAGGGCAGAAAAGGGTACTGTTTCAGAAAGATTATCTTTCTGGGGAAGCACACAGCTAAAATTGGACAGTAGATGAGCTATATAGGCCTAAGGGGCAATGGTAACAGAATTAGTAGAAATAAAGATTTGTCGTTTCCTGCTTGCTGAAATAACCCATCTGTTTTGGGGGATATGTAGATGATACTCCCTGAAGTGTCATTTATTATGTTCAGTTTCTGAGGATTCCCAGATAATATCCAAATTCACTTTTCCCCTTCTGGTATACAGTTAATAGGGAAATAAAACTGGGGAAATAAAAATAAGCTCTGTTTTATCTGCTTCTGCTGCTTGGTCTTAGCAGTCTGTGAGAGCTGTTCCTCTCACCTCTGAAGGAGCATTGCCTTCTCTCCAATGCAGGGCTCTTCTTCCCTCTTGGGTGCCTGTTTCTCCTCTCCAGTTCTTCCACACACCCATCAATGGTGTTTGGGAAGATTCCTTAGGGCCTCTTAGGTGGATAGCCAGCACTGACAGAGTAAGATAGGTCTAAATAATCAGATGTCAGATTTTTTTAGCAGAACAGGAACGGTTTCTGAGGCGGGACTGTGAAGTACCAAGTGCCTGTTGCACATTCATACATAGGCAGCTGTGTCCTGCTTGGGGTCTGACCCTTCTAGGTTTTCAAGGCACCAAAGCTTACCTAAATCTGTACTCACTCCATGGTTTTTCTATTACATGGAATCTTACTTTATAAACAGAATTTTTAAAAAAACATAAATGCTCTGTAGCAATTTTAAACTCTTGGGTCAACTTGTAAACTTCTCCAAGAAGATTGTGAGTGGGTGAGGAATTACTTTTAGAATCAGAGATCTGCAATGCCAAGTATGCATCCAGTTCTGCATTTTCTTAGTTATGACTAAAAGACTAAAGATACCTCTTTTAATTCTTTTTCTTGACATTTCCTGAGCAGCTTAGATGAAGTTCTTTGCTACAGACAAGCAGTTTAAAAGTTTCACATGAGTAAGGGGATAATATGGGGGTCAGACGTAGGGTTTTCAACACCAGACCAAACAAATGGATGTTGTAGTTCAGTGTAGTGCTTCTGAGCTGCAGTTCTCTCACAAACCCATAAACCAGGAATGTTATTTTGGCTTGGATGCTTTTCAGTTGATGGTAGAGATGGTGGCCAGACACAGGAAGGCTCAGTTTAGTGTACAGGTCCTGTTGTTAGTGTACCTCTGATCTGAACAAAGGCATAGTTGTAGAGTGCAAATACATATATTTGGAGAATGTGCCTCTAAATAAATGAGCACTCATTCAAATTATGAATCTAAGGGTGGACAGCATTAGCTAAACAACATAATTCTCTAGAAATACTGCTTTGTAATGAATGGCATTCAAGACGACAATTGTCCATACTGTGGACTTGCTGGAATTCTATTTAACTGAAAAAAGAAATTAATTAAAACCAGTTCATTCCTACTTTGCAGTCATATATATGAAACAATTTCAAAGGATATCAGATGAAAATTGTTTCCATAGTAAAAGGTTCTAAGGTGTTTGTGGAATGATGAAAGGAACTTAGCAGCAAGTTTTTCTGAATATTTAAAAAAATCCAGACTTGGAGTTTGGTTTTTGCACAACAATTTCACCTTTTCTTCAACTTACCTAATGGAAGGCATAATTTGCAATGATAAGGTGAATGACTGGGGTTTAAAGCTCCTTTTCTGAATGAATTTTGAAGGTAAGTCTTATCTGCATAGTTCTTGAGGCAATGGAGTTTCGAGCTGTTATTCTTACGTATAAAAATAGTGATATATTTTTCAGGTTTGGATGAGGGGGGGAAAAATAAGTATTTGTAGCCTTCAGCCAAGGAGTGGTAGCTTTTCTGGGAGGTGAACTGAGAAACAGCAGGTCTTAGTATCACATTTGTTTATTATGCATTGTGGATCATATTGCTGCTCACATTTCTTGCATCTGTTTAATTTTTTTTTTAAGACAATTAATTAACTATCTTTAGAAATACGCCAGAGAACAACTGCTTTGTGTTTTGAGGGTTACTGACACAACTCCCATAATTTTTCTTCAGCACTTAATACTTTGCATACTATGAAGAAAATAATTTCTGTGCCCAAACTTCAGCTTATGTTACTGTTCCTCTTCAGCAGAGGAAGTATCCAGCAGGAAATGCTGGTTGCATGTGTGTGCCATCCTCAACAGAATCTGCTGTTGTTTCCCAACATATTTTTACTGTTCATGAAATCATTCATGCACTTAACTTTAACAGGGTGCCTTGTTTATTTCACAGAAGTCTAGGAAAGTCATAAAACATAACTCTTATCTTTTTTGTCACAGGCTAATATTTCTATTAAAGAAAGGTTTCACCCTGGAAGACCCGTGAACTCTGTAAAACTTCTTTCATTTTCTTTCTCTTATGTAAAGAGGTATCTATATCAGTATTCAAACAGTGTATCCAGAGACACTGAATATACTGCTATTAAATAGTGAAAATTAGTGATCATAAAGTGAAACTGTGTGTACTTGGATATACTTAATGTGAGTCATATAGCTGGCATAGGTACTGAATCGAGTGCAGTATTACTGTGAAATGATTGATATGTTGCTTTTATAACAACATAACAGCTGAAGTGATTTTTCAGCATCATTTGGAAGTGGATAGAGACTTTATTTTCAGTTGTCATAATATTCCACTTTAAAATAAATGTGCCACCCAACAATGATACATTTGTACTCTCTTTTTGAATCAGGTTGGTATTTTTGTATCGCTTGTACTCTAAGCTCCATCATAAAACTGAAGTTTTACTTGCCTTATACTTGACTTTTAATTGGGGCAATTTTTTGCATTGAGTAGTACAGCTTGCTGGTCACTAGGAATACTGTGTAAGAGTAGCTAATGCCACATTATACTGGGTGCCTAACTTCTAATAGTATATTTTGGATTTTATTGAGTTATAGTATCCTTAAGAACCACTAGCTGTAAATCAGTAAATATTAAATGAAATCTAGAGACTTTAGTTTTGACCTCTCTCTGAAATGTTACCCGAAGTATTTTCCTGATATCCTTCTAAAATGGGGCATAGACAAAACAGCACAAAAGATGGTTTAAGACCAACACATCAACCATTTCTTTATTTAATCTACATTGACAGTCTTTTAATGACACCTTTGTTAGATATTTCTACACACTCCAGAGAAACCAATATAATTGTTGTTTTGGAAATCAGCTCCTCAACTTCAGCTTGTGAGCAGAGGGCAACTTCTGGAAATTTAGGAAAAAAAAGCCAAGGTTGTCGAGTCTAGGATGCAGGGAACAGCGCAGTCGTTCTTCTGTGTAGCCTGGCAGGATGGAAGGCAGCTACCATGGACAGCGTCTCTTTGGAGAGGGTGCATGCACTTCTCCACACCAAATAATCCAGATTTTAGGAATTGTCATCCTCCCCAGGTTGTATCTGTTTCCTGTGACTTCCTTTTCCCCAGCTATATTTGTTGTTTAAGTTCTAGAAATTCAATAGTAGATATTTGGATGATGTGGAAGGAAAGCCTACTCCCAGATCTCCTATTTTGATTTTTTAAGTGGAGATCATCCAGTCCATAGTCCATTTTGAGTGTCTCTTTATAACTCTAAAGGCTGAAGTTTCTGCAAAACAGTGTTCTTCATATGGGCTTTCGTTCCTATTTCCTGATTCCAGTGGGAACAAAATGTAACATAACAGACTCCTTTTAGGCTGGAAAAAAAAGTTTTGTGTACATCTTAAACATTTGTTTTTATTTGCATGTTAGAATTGAAATGTATGAACACAAATGCAACACGTTTGTCATCTTTTAAATTTGTTAAAATGTCAGTAAAGTAGTAAATATTTGGTTCTGTTTTCTGGCAGACTGGGGGCAGACAGTAGCCTTCTAATTAGTAAAAGCCCTCCTACAGAACTGTAAAAGGTATTCTCAGTCTCTGTCAGCTTTTAATTTTACATTATGGAGGTGACAATGGCCCACGTCCTCATTAGCCTTCTGCTTGTTTGCTTATAAGCATCTCTCAGCTCGTATTCTTTTCAGTTTTGCCTGAGCAGTAATACCTTTTTCTACAAAAACATTTCTTGTACTTTTTTTTCACACTTGGTGTTCATTTCAATTTTTGTTTTATAAATTCTCATAACTTTGTAATAAGCCTCACTTTTCTTCTCAGCATTTGGTTTTCTTGGGCTCTTTTTTCACCTACACTGCAAGCATTGAGGAGTTTTATGTGGTGTTTCATGGACACAAGTGTTAGAATTCATACAATGATTCCTGTTTTCTTCGTCACATGTTAGATGTTAGGGTTTTGACTTACTGCTTAGTCTGCTACTAGGTAGCAGTAGTAGACCAAAATGACAATTATAGTTTGCATTCTAGTCTTAGAGTCAGGGAACATATTACTTTGGTCTGAGGAAAAGCAAATTCTCCAAAATGCATTTTCCTAAGATATTGACTTCCTAAGACTGCTGGTTAAGTGAAACATCCTTATAGGAAAATTCAGTCTTGAATGGTTGAGCTAAGTTATACTCTGTTTAACTTTATCTTTAAAAAGAGAACTGACTGAGAAGTTGTAAATATGGTGCTGCATAAGACCCTAATACTCTGGCAGCTTTAGAGAGAGATTTAGAACTGTTTACTTTTTGAGAGGAAAATACTGTGACAGCTGTGCTGAAGCATGTTTTATGTCCTTAAAAATTCTTAAGGCAAAGTTAGAGGGGGAAAAATCAAGAGATGCCCAAAACCAGCAGTTGGACATTAGTTCAGAGGAAGCTGAGAAGCTCTTTGAAACTGTATAAATGTAAATCAAATACTGCCCCTAGATCAAGACACTTTCAGGTTTCCTGTAATTATTTGCAAATTCTAAATGTAATAGTTTTATTTTTCTAAGAGTAGACAGACTTTGTGTATGCAGACTTGTATCCATGTGGTGCCTTGACACCTTTCAAGCGTTCGTGGAGCCAATGAATTGTAATCAAATGCCACTTTCCACCCCTCATGCCCCAGCTCCCTTCTGAGAAAACACGTGCCATATAAATACCTTGTCCTTTGTCAATATTTGTGGCTGTCCCCAAAGTGACAGTGTAAGAGTAATTGATGAGCATTTGTCTCTTGTGAATTCCTATTTTTCTCTTGGGGTGGGAATATCTCATTAATAGAAACAACAGAAAAATAGAAACAAAAAAAAAATTGCTTGCCATAAAATGTTCAGTATTTCAGGACTGTGTGCTAAAAACTCAGTGTATGCTTCTTCTGAATTAGTTTTCAGCTTTTGTTTTAGTTTCTAACTCAGTCTTGAAAAGCGGTATCACAGCCCATGTTTATGCAGAAAAAAGACTCATGAAACCTGTATCACCCCTCAATAATTGATGTGAAGACCTGGTAATTGCTTTATTTTTTAGATAACTTCCCACACGGACAGTCTAAATCCTATCTTCTATTGAGCCTCAGAAGCTGCTTTGTCCATTAGGGTTTTTCATTTAAGTTTGTAATGCCACTTTGTATTCAAAGACCCGTGGTAAGTCTTGAGCACTATCCAGAGAGTTGAAATGGAAGGAAAATGAATTACTGAAGTTTCAAACCTTGAAGAAATCCTTTTCTCCACCCTTTCATTGAAAAGCATAACAACCCAGTGTTCATGTTATCATAAAAATCTAATTTCTAGCCTTCCTTTTTTGTAATTCAATCATATGTTACCCAACCAATTCACAAGTAATCTGGTTTGACTGTCATACTAAGGGATAATGAGTGAAGGTGCCTTTGCTTCACTGCTGATTATCAGAAGCACAGAATGGACAATAGAGAGCATGTTTGAAACCCATATGCCTTCAGATGGCAAAATAACTAATTTTTGTTCTGATTCTTCTTGTGTAATTCTTGGGCTGTTTTTCCTGGTTCTCTATTGCATTTGTATCATAGATGGGGAGGGGTAGTGCCAAGTCAGTCTGTTGCTCCATTGATAAATGGTTTCTTTGGCAGTTGTGTGACTTCTTGCTTGCAGCCACGTGGGAAGGTAGGACTGCACATGGTGTCCATGGAAAACAGAGCATATTGTAGTGAAAATGCAGTTTCTTTCTCCATCGTTCCATGTAATGGATCATAGTGTGTCTTGTAGCATAAGGTGAACCTTGATTTCTGGCCTGAAGCTGTGTTACCTCTTAGAGCTGCAGGCATCTAAAGTCGTGTGAAGAAGCAATAGATGCTTCTGATGCAACACTGTAATTTCTGTGAAATCTTGCTAGTTTTAGTATGAAATAGCTGAAACACATCTGTAAGAACCATTCTTAAATATAAGACAATCCTGTTTTCATACACAATGTAGAATTTTTCTTTTACCTGACACCTACACCTGAACTGTGCAAACTAGACAAACTTTTCAGAATATTTGAAAATGTGAGTCAACAGCTCTGAAGAACAGATTTAGCAAGACCATCACAGCAAATATAAAATACATGGATTCAAGTAACTATACACCAGATGATTGTGAGGAATCTTAATAGAACTATTATCCAGGTAAACTAATCTGTTACTACATAATCATCATATCTACTGGAATAAAGGATTTATTATTAAATCAGTGTTTCCAGCAAAAATTATTTTCACAAGAAAATGTCAGTTATTTCTCTTGGACACTCTCCTGGAAAAGCTTGAACAGTGCCACTATTTGGGATTTTTTCTTTATTGTCATACATGAGCATATTATGCAATGAACATAGAATATTATTTTTAATGTTCAAATCAGGAAAAGCCACATAGATACTGATGGCAATTGACTGAAGAGCAAAAATATGTTTTGTTGCTTTTATTAAAGGCTGTGAAATTTTTTCCTTTCCTTCCCTTCAGACTCATCCACCTTGACATGGTTGTAAAAGTAAGAAACAAGGGCATGTGGCCTAGAGAAATTCAGAGTCAGGGTAGCATCCTGCCTGGATGGCCTTAAAGATATAGTAAACATAATTGGTGATCCAGTGGCAGTTGTGTGGTAGTGTGTCAGATTTTGTTTAATGACCATCTTTTTCCTTCTTGTTGAAGGGAATCGTATGCATGTATATATATAAATACATATATATATGTTTGTTTGAAAGCTTATTGCACATGGAAACTTCACTATTTGGTTTTTTTTTTTCCAGTATCTTTTTGAAATAGGTTGCCACTTTCTTCTTCTGAGGGTAAATGCTGTGTACTGTGCTAAGAGTAACGCTTGGCTTTTTGTAGGTTCAGGTCTAGACATAGAAGGGCTAAATATAGGTTAACCATTTTTATTTTTTGTTCTCTAAAGACAAAAGAAATAAAGGTGATTTCCTGAATATTGTGTCTTATCCGCTGTTACATCTGGGATGCCAGATCTTCTCTCTATGATCTTTTATTCATCATGAAAATACCCTGGAGCAGTCCGAGTTTCTTCCCGTAGTCTCCAGGGTATCCTTGCTCTTTTGTTCTTTATCTGTCTTGGCCCTGACTTGCCAGATGTGACAGCAGTTTTTGTGGCTGGTCTGAATGCATGAGCTGGACAAGCTGGCCGGAGAGAAGGGCTAGGTGTGAAATACTCCACTGTTTTCTCACACAACTCTGGCTAGCTTTATCTTGTTATCTGGGTCTCGACATCTGATACAATAATTTCAGCTTGAAACCTTGGAATAATTTTAAGCAAATTTCACTCTCTAATCTTGATAGTTACGGGATAGAGATAAGGGAGGACTGGGAGTGCTGAAGTAAGGAACTCATGCTGGTCTCCAGTTGTTTGCATAAATTATTACCCTGATTTAATGTCCAATAAGCACTGGAGGAGTATCTGGTGGCCAATATGAGTAGCAAACCTCTGAATGCAAAATTTGAATGCTCGTGGGAAAAGACTGACTAAAACTTGTGCGGGGATGAGATGAGGTGTTCATTTTCTGTCAGTTTTGCAGGCTAAGCTCTGCAGAGGTTGTGTCATCATAAAAATAATATTTGCAGTTAATTCTTCTAAGTACTAATAGCAATTTGTATAATTTCCATTGGTCAAGGTGTAAAATCTTCTTAATCAAGTAATGTTAAGGAGAAGAAATTTTCATTTTAAGGAGCTTGCATAAATGATTAACATAGTTTTACTGAGTGGCTTTAATTTTTAGTGATTTTGATTTTCAAGTTCTTTGTACATGTTTAATCTTCAAAAGACAAGGATGTGACACCAGTGACACTCTGGTGTGTGCCTTTTTCTCTGACTAGTGCTATTCTTTGGGCAGTGTAGAGCTTTTTCCTTTGTCTGCTTAGGCTATTTTGTCTTAAATTAATTTCTAGGGTTTTATCTCTGAGAGTCTCTGTATAATTATCAATTAATATATGTAACTAGTTATTTGGTGTATCTATAGCAGAGAAGTAGAATTCATACTAGTTCTAGGTAAATTGATAGTTTTTATCTGCATTGTGGAAATGTGATCTTTATCTTGAATTTGTTCCTTCCACTTGTTCTTCCTTTCAGTTCCTTGTTGTTCCTTCCACCTGTATATAATAGTCAGGATTTGCCAAGTCTCTGTGTATGTTTGAATGTAGCATCGACATACACATCCTCTTACTGCATTTCTGGGTTAAGGAAGGACTTGAAGAAGCTACAGGTCTTCAGTACTCTACTGTAGGAAGGGTTGGTAGTTACCTATGCTTATAATAAACCTATGTAGTGCCAATCAGTTTCTGTTTTATAGTGATTGAGATGAAGTGTTAAGTACTAAAAGAATATCCCCTGTTCTTTCTCAAATTGTTACTTACCCCTAGATTATAATGAAAATGTTGGAATAAAAGATGAGAATATTGCAGTCCTGCTTGGCTGAGCCGAGGTGGTGTTGGGGAGAGAAGTGCTCCCAGTTGAATGTTCTACACCAGTGTCACAAAGTGGATGGTGCCCTTTGGAGGCTGGAGGCACTTGAGACCCTTTTCTTGTCTTCCCTGCCCCGTGAGGAGGGAGGCTCAGCCTGAAGAGGAGTGCTCCCTGAACTCCAGAACTTCTTTCCTGTGCCGAGCTGCACAGGATCAGTCAGCACGGTGAGATTCACAGACTGATGTGACCAGAGAGCTGCAGTGATGGGGAGTAACCAGCAACTAACTAGTAAAAGTTCAGTTTTTAAGGGAAAACTGTATGAAATTGGACATTTTGTGATGTTACACATTACTTCCTAATAAGACATAGCGTAGTTTCATTCTTCAAAAAGTGGCATTAATCTAGAAAGAAGATGATAAAAAAGTTCATAGGAGGGGAGATCGGATCACCATCTGAAGCCTTGCAGCTATACAGAAGCTCGATCCCCTTTTCTGATTGTTTACTCAATACTGCTAAAGTACTACTTTAGCTCCCTAAATTTAGTGTATTGTGTTGAAGAGCTTCAGAGAAACTACCACGGGCTTTTGGAATGCAGGAGCTCTGGGCTGCAGAGCTGGAACACGCAGCTGCCAGGCAGATGATGTGCCAGTTCTGTGCTGCTGTCCTTTGCTCTTGCTGCCTTGTGGGGCAGGGCAGGATGCCCTTCTACTGTGGCATTTCTTACATTTATTTGGAAAATACCAGTCTGGGCATCTGCAATGTCAGGCTTCAGCTGGTTTGCTTTATTCTGATTTTTCTGGGAAGTCCTGATATGATTTGTGTAGCCAGTTGCATTTTGTAAATTGTACAAGCACTACTTCTGAAATGGAGCCTGTATTTAAAACAAAAAGACAGGAAATGTGTTTTAAAGAAACACATCTGTCCATCAGAGGTATTTACTTATTTACATATGCATTGATTACTTATCTAAGGATATTTTAGATTTGGAGGAATTTCACAGTGTTGTTTAATTGCCAAATGTCAATGTACACACATATATGTTGGTCTGTTTGCCTTCCTGCCGAGAACTGATGAAAGAGAGGTGGTGTCAGACACTGATTCATGATTGTGTTGAATAATTGTTCTGAAAAGGCTTTCCTTTCATATCTTTTGTGACCACCTGCTTTCAGAACTCATAAGGTAAAAATAACAGAAACTTAGCCTTGCCCCATGTTTTTAGGTAGCCCTTTCTACATTTTTTCTATGGACTGATTTTTCCCTGGAGTATTTGACAGACGTAAGCTGAACATGCCATCCTTTATGGGCACTGCTGAAACAGCTAGGTGGCAATGTTCTTCTTGTTTCTTATCCTTGTACTAGTCCATGATTAAGATGTTTGTTAATAAAGAGTAGTACCTTGTAGATTTCATCAGAGAATGAAGTTAATTAAAGTACTATTTCAGAAATAGTGATCACATAGAGGTTTGAGAAGTCTGTAAAACTATTTATATATGTTACACATATGCTAGCTAAGATAAAGCCAGTACTAACATTCTAATAATTTCCCATTCTTTTAAGTAGGTGTATTGTATCTGGAAGAGAAAATATTTATGTATTTTTATGTTTTGATTAATATAATAAAAATAAATCTGGAATTTTTTTCTATTAAAAATGTGTTTATTTCCTCCAGGTTAGTATTCTGATTGACTCATAACTGTGAGTTGAAATATGTTGCAGTCATAGCTAATGCTTTATTGTCTTGATGTAACTTTACCATATAGCCAGGCAGATCACTGATGGTGTGTAATGCAGAAGAGCAAGTTATTATTGCTTGGTACCTCCTGCATTTGTTGAGCCTCCAGTTCCCACAGGAACCTGACTGGTTTTGTTCGTGATGGAGGAAATGGGTGCAGATGAAGATGGGAGTTGGATTTGAGTCCTTCAGGTGTGGTGGCTGGGCTTTGGTGTAGGGTTTTGTCTTCAGGTGTCATCAGTTCAGGTTTGGTAAAACCAACTGCTGCTGAAGGCAATGTATAGCAGTAGTTCTTTTGCATTCTTGTAGATGTCATATTTTACCAAATCTCCTACTCTACAATGTGAGGATATGATCTAAATCTTGTGTTAGGTTTGAAGGAATATGATATTCAAAGCTTTCATGTATACATACTGCAGCATAAGATACTTTATGAAAAAGATTGTTTTAATTAAATTTCCTAAAACCCTGCTCTAAACAAACTTCAGTGGGTTAATTATTTGTCTTTAGGAAAAGAATATTCATTTTAATGTTTTTGTAGGGATTATAAGAGGGTGTGTGTAATACTTTCTTGTAGTGAGAATGGAGAAAGAAGGGGAGTTGTTCAAAGCAAAGTTATTTTCCTGTATTCTTTGATTAAAGAACTTTTTCTGTTAAAAATATCAGCATGTTTTCTTTCTGTTGTTGTGCATCAGTTATTTAAACTGTTGTGACTATTAAAAAGAGCTGAGGTTTTTTAAGATTTGAAAGTAGTTAAAATTGTACTTTTGATTTCCGTGTTCTAAACTTCCCATACTTCCTGAGTTACTGCCTCTACTTACAAAAAGAGATGTTAAACCAGAAATTTCAATATTGGTTGAAACATTGGAAGACATTTTTGTGCAGTGACAGGACATGAAACAGCACTAATTCTTGGAAGAGGAACTAACAGGCAGGATGCTGGAACTCTGCAGACAGTGCTGCAGCCTCTGCTCCCTGCCTGGAGAGGAATAGGTATTGCAGTGGTTCCCATGCTTCTAGATATTTCCTTTCTTTTGTGCTGCAACATTTTGTTTGTTGGAAATTTGGTGATACAAAACTAGTTTTTGTTTTAATTTTTCAGTTAAGTCAAAAGTTTCCAAACTATCTGAGTTAAAATGGAATTATTTCTGAATTCTTGAATTGAAACTGGCTTTATCTGTGACCTCTCATATTACAAATATGAATTGTTGTACTGGTTTTTTCTTCAGAGTAGCTGGTTTGGGGGTATGTTTTGGATGTGCGATGCAAACGGTGTTGATAACACACAGGTCCTTTTGCTGAGTGATGCTTGCATGGTGCCAAACACCTTTCCTGCTCCTCACCCCACTGGAGCCCTGCTGTCCTGGGGATGCTGAACACCTGCCCACCCTTGGGACATGGGGAATGAATTCCTTGTTTTGCTTTGCTTGTGCACACAGCATTTGTTTTACTTATTAAACTGTCTTCATCTCAACCCACACATTTTCACACTTTTACCCTTCCAATTCTCTTCCTCATCCCACAGGAGGAGAGTGTGGGATCAGCTATCCAGGGTCTGAGCTGCCTATGGGAGTTAAGCCACAGCATTTGTTTTGTCATGGACTAATGGAATCTCTTTCTGTTTATTTGTATTTATAGATTAAATTAAGTCATCAACCAGCAAATTCAAGTCTTCTGTTTTGAGACCAGATGATTAAAAGATGCACAGGTTTAGTATTTTGCATTTCCATAGAAGTGGTGTTTGCAAGGTAGTGCCCTGGCTCCCACATGAAGTTTTAAATATATTCGAAGACTTTTATACTAGGAACAGTAATTTTTTTTTCATAGAGGCAGGTGGTGCAGCTTGCTTTCCTCACTTTAAGACAGAAAAGTTTTGTGGCCAGGATTTAGATCTTTCTGCAATTACAGAATTCATGTGTAATTTAAATTGATACTGCGTTGTCTGGCTTGTGAAAGCATGCATACTTAGTATGGCTTCTGCATTATTCTTCTCCCTTGCAATAAAATGGATGGAAAATTCTAATTTCTTTCTGCTTTCAGATATAAAAAGATATCAGTCATTGTTTCAGTTTTTCAGTATTGTTAGCAAAGACAAAGAGGATGGTGTGTATTAATATTGTATATAATTAAAAAGTATTGAGTGAGTTTGAGCTTGTGTAATGAATTATAACCTAATACTATAGAGTGCTTAGGGGAGTCAAAACATGAATATGCATTAGGAAGTTGCATATTGTGAAAATATATCAGTTTTCTTTTTAAAAATTCTTAAATACTGCAAAGAGGAAACAGTTGCGTCCCTCCTTACCTGCAGTAAACAGTTCTTGGTAAGTAGCTGCTTTAGAAGGAATTAAGGCTGTGTTATCTTAGACTTGAGCATTTGGTCTTTGAGTGTGAACAATGGTCATAATTGTCATGTTGAGGGAGGTTTTGAAAATTGTTAGACTTGTCCAAAAAAGTTCCTTTAAGGCATTCATTTATTATCATTTTGGGATTCCTGTATGTGAAAGGAATGGGATTCCTCTGCACGTAACACCATGCCTGTGCTAAGTGAGACTTGGAATATTTAACTCCAATGAGAAACAGTTAATACAATAGCAGTTTGTGAAGATTTACTCTGTTCAAATATAACTACTAAACTTCTTCATTTGTGATTAGAATTGTTTTCTAGACTGAACAAAGAAATTACTGGAAAACATGAGTTTGACTATGTGTGATTTTTTTCTTTTGGGAATGTCTGTTTGCATTTCTCCACAATCATCTCCAATGATTTTTCCATTTTTTGTTTTCTTATATGGCCATATTGATTAGTTTCAGGGGTTTTTTTATTGTTGTTTTGTACAGTTCCAGCAGTTGAAGCAGGTTTCAGTGACCATGTATTGATTAATTTAGTAATCTATTTGGGCTTTATGGCATAGAAAAATTAGTGTAACACATGTTCTATCTAGAATACTTCTATTTTAGACAGTCTTAAAAATATGCCATTTTGAAAAACCATGGGAGAGTTGTAGTTACGGATATTGGAATCTTTAAATGTGCCTTCCATGTTTTACGGGGGGCCTCCCAATGAATGCATCCCAGGACAGCACTCAGTGAATACATGTGGGCTATGTCCTAGTGCAGTAGATCACTACTGTGATTGTTTGGGTCTGTAATAGCAGCAGTTCTTTAAAAATTGTGTTTCTTTCTTATATTAAGTTACTTGAATCCTTATAAATGTCCATTTATCAGAATTTTGCATACATTAAATTTTGGAAGCAGTTGTGCCATGAAGGTATCTTGCAGAATAATAGGCTTAATGGGGGAGTATGTGTTTATTTTGGGATTTTTGAGGGTTTGATCATTGGTTTGGGTTTTGTTTTTAATCAGCACCTGCTTAGAAGCTGGAAAATTCTTAATATTATATAGATTAAAATTCCATGTTGGATGGCCATGCCTGTTGCTTTATTGTTCCTTCAAACTAACAGTTACATCACTGTGCTGCTCTAAGTACACATTAATACTGTTATATTCAGCACATCAATAAAGAATACCCTTTGAAAATCACTGTATTATGCAGCCGAAGATTTAGGCTTTTACTTTGATATTCTTGAAACTGTTTGGTAAGTGTATTCTCTCCCAGATGAGGAATCCAAGGGAGGAAAATAAGCACCTCTTTTTCTTTCTTCTTCCACATATTTGATTAGAGCAGTCAGTCCTATTAAGAAAGAAGATAGATCTGGTTAGCTTATTCTGCTTTTCAGTCTGACAGTCAAAGGCTGTCATGGGGTTTTAAATTACCCAGAAACAAGCTTTAGTGCAAAGCTTTTTTCTTTTTTCTCCAAAATACCATTTGTTATTCCAATATACAAAGAAGACTCTGTATTAAAACGCAACTAATAAGCCTTTTAACAAAAAGCATAATTTATAATAAAAGTAATTTTTTTCTGTGACTTCTATCTGAATGCATTAATAGTAAATATGAAGGTGCACTGAAGTCTACCCCCCTGTGTCCACTTATTCTTAGAAAAAGAGGAAGGCAGTGAGGATGTTTGAATTTTTATGTCGTAACACTGTGCCCCTGCAACAAGAAAGGGTTTTTATGAAGAGCAGCAAGGCAAGGTTTTTGATAGAGGTCCTATTAAAACAAATCTAAAAATGAAGCACAAGTGAATTTATACTCTTGGGACCACAGGGAGAGAATTTGTGTGCTGTTGTGCCAGCATCATTGCTGGAAATACAGGTGTGGTGTGTGAAAAGTAATTTCTCAGTCGGTTTCTGTAAAAGCGGGGAGAGTTGTGAGTAAATGTGCTGTAACTCTGTCATGGCAGAGTCATAGCAATTTGGATAATGTTTGGTTGACTCATCAGATGATCCAGTTGATAAACAGTGGATGGACAAAAAACGTGTGTGGTAGGAGGATGCATGGGTGTACTCTCTTTGTTGTCTTGGTTGGGTATTTATAGCAAGATTATAAAATATTAAGCACATAAAATGAGAACATGTAAGGAGGTGAGATGAAATCAGTTTCTTGCTTTCTTTTGAGCACTTTGCACTAAATCCAGTCTCAAAGTCAGTTCACTTCAAGCCAGTGAATTTTCAGTCCTCCAGATAACTTCAGTTAAATTACAGGAAGTGAAATGTAAAGTTACAACAGGGAGTTTCCCGCAATTTTTTTGAATTGTCCATTTTACTGTGGAAAAACACAATATATTTCGTACCTTTTATATTTTTTCTGCAAGTCTGTAGGGGGAAGAAAAAGGATACCTAGACAAATGTGTGTTAGATCTGCTTTTACGAGTTGGCTACATTTGGTACCAGTTGGGATTTCAGTAGTAGCTTTTAGAATAACTTTGAAAATATCTCATCTGTATTAAACAGCTAATCATTTTTAAAATGTTGGATCCAGCACCTTCTGTAGGTTGGCACAAAATGATGGTTTATTGTTCTGTGCAGTAATTTTTGTGCATGTATCGAAGTTCTAAAGGGGAGAATGTTAACATGACAGGTGTACTTTCTCAGTTTGGATTTATTTCTGGGTTTGTTTGTTTTTTAATTTCTAGGTCAGAGATTGGAAAGTGCTAGGACTTGCTTTAAAACCTCTTCTCCAAAATATTTCTTGCATTGCAACATTCTTTGATCCTTACAGTTCAATAACTGTGTAAGCCTTAAACTTAGCAATGCATTTGATTGCATGTTCTTCTAAACCACAAATTGGGGCATTATGTCTTTCTTCATTAAATGTAATTTTGTGTAATGATTTTATTAATGCTTTGGAGTAAATAACCTCAGGTGTGTCTCAGTTTTAGAAGTCTGTTATTTCTAGAAAGCTTGGAAGACAGGTCTCTGGGTATTTTAAGGCAATGCTGTTTGATTTATTTATATGTAATTGTTATTGTATGTTTCTTGTTGACTAAATTTTTTTAATATATCTGAGTGCTTATGAAAATGAAGAGCTAATAGCATTAACAGGGGACTGGCATGGTGTATACAGGCCATCTTTACAAGCCTCTGGATTCTCTTCTGCCTGTGGTCTTCTGCCCAAGCCAACTTTCCCTGTGCCAGTTGTAAGCTTCTCTTCGAGCACATATTGCTAATCGTCCTGAACTGAGCCAAATTAAATGGTGTATTTTTAATGAGAAAAAGAGTTTGGATTCCTATCCATATGCTTCAGCTGATGTCAAATCCTACTTCAAACAGATGCTGACCTCTATATTACAAAGGCATGAGGGCTAATTATTCTTGAACAAATTTCCAGTTTTGGCCATCTATAAGGAACGTTTTCCAATTTCCGAGGGTACAGACAGTATAACATACCTGTTAGATTTGTCTTAGGATGTCTCAGGCTTAAAATCTCAATACTTGGAACACATGCTGCTGAAAATAATATAAAATGAAAAGTTCTTAGAATATTTTCACTTCATTCATCTTTACCATCTTGTATTTCTGCTGTAGATTAATCATCAGGAAGATAATTGTTCTTTCTGCTTAAAAATATGTGTATGGTTGTTTTTTTCTAGAAGCTTATCTTCCAGCTCTTAGCCAGCCATTGCCTATGCACCAGTCACAAGTGGTTCAGTCTGGCATTACGCACTGGGAGAGCTGGTAGCACTAGCTGTTATAGATAGAAGGCTTTCTATGCAGATGGCCATATCCTCTTTCCTCCACTCCTTTTTCTTAAAATGTGTAAATGTAAATGTAAAGCATGCATGGTTAGGATTATTCTTTAGAATGCCTGTAAGTAGCTCTTATGTATAAATCAGTTAAGAGCTTGAGACATTTATGTGGATAGGATATATGGAAAAAATTCCTATATTCTCTGTCATTTTCCCTTTTTTTTCCCCTGTAAGTTAAAAATATTCTGTAAAACCATGTGTACCTGTAGCAAGTATATCACCAAACAAGTGCAAAAGGCTAAATAGGTGATTGTGAATTATTCAGGGTGGTAGAACATCTGTCTTGTAACAAGTAGTGTTTTAGTTCATATAAATTTCCGGTCTAAGCTTTTTTTTAAAGACCGAGTCTGCTTTTCTGAAAGTGCGCATATGGCTAAGTCAGAGTTCACAGATAAAGATAGTACAACATTAGGGCTTTAGCTGGCTGTGTTGATAGTAACAGTAATATGGGTAAAGCCTGTCATACAGATCCTGTAACACTCCATAATCTGAGAAAACGTGGAAATCAAACTTGTAGAACTGAATTAGAGATGTATGGGTATTAAAATCCTCTCTTCCCTCCCATTTAAACACAGACCATCTGTTGTTTCCAGATGTACGGCTTCCTGCAGCAGTATACTGGGAATGCTGTTACAGCATCAACAAATCTTCCTTTTTTTTTTTGGGTTTTTTTTTCCTGGTTCTGTAGTGTCATTCCCAGAAGCTCCAAACGACCTACCACTGGTGTTTCTTCCTTGAGTGACAGGGCACTGTGGCAAGGGATGTTCCATTCCTCAATGGGTAGTTTGTAGTGTGGGTGGCAAAAATACCTTAAGTGTAGATAATAATATTTTGAATGCTCCAGTGATATGTTTCAAACAATGTACAGTGCAACACCTTAATCTGCTGCTGTCTGTAAAGCAGTGGGCTGTCACCTCCCTCAAGACCACTGCTTGCCTCATTAATATCGCTGGAACAAATTATCACTTCACAGCCCAGAAATCTTCTGTAGCAGTTGCAGTGATTGATGTAACAAGGCTAAAAAATAATAATGATGAAATGCATGTTCCAGAAGACAGACTCAAATGGCAGGATCTTTATAGACAATTAAATTCAACAAAGGAGGAGTCTTCCTGGAATAATGTACTTCCAAATAAATAGCAAGGTAACTGATGTTCAGTTGTTATTCTACATAAACTAGTTTTGTATGCAGTAGTTATCTGGGAAAACTGAGCATACAGGCATAAAATAAAAGATTAAGTTTTAGTATGTTTTAAATATGTGAACAAAAGAAAGTGAAGTGAGAAATAATTCCACTAAATGTATCTAATTTTCCTCTGAAGTTGGAAAGGCCTGGGTTGGAAGGGACCTTGAAGATCAGCTAGTTTCAACCCACCCCTGCCATGGACAGGGACAGCTTTCACCAGATCAGGCTGCTCAAGGCCCCATCCAACCTTGAGACATTTGGCCTTGAACACTTCCAGGGACATCCACAACTTCTTTGGGCAGCCTGTTTCAGTGCCTCACTGCCCTCTCAGTAAAGAGTTTCTTCCTAAAATCTAATCTAAACCAGCTCTCAGTTTGAAGCCATTCCCCCTTGTCTTATCACTGCATGCCCTTGTCCAAAGTCCCTCTCCACCTTTCTTGTAGGCTCCCTTCAAGTGCTGGAAGGCCGCAATTAAGTCACCCTGAAACCTCTTTTCCAGGCTGAACAATCCCAATTACAAACTTTATTATGTGTAGGTACTTAAGAATTTATTTAAGTAAATAATGTTGCTGCTTTTTAGCCTCTATTTTATAGCAACCTATGTAGAGCTGATAACAATTCAGCTGCCTAATATACAGATTAATTATTATCAATTAGGTGCTTTCATTAGCTTATACTAATTTACTGGTTTCTGAATTGAAATACGGTTCTAAGTAATAAACCTTGTGGACCAAAGAATTCTGATATTCCTCCAAATGAGGTCAAAACTTAAATACACTTATGTAAGTAACTTTACAGGAATTCACAGATTAGTCTTTGATAGCTGTGAGATGGAGCCTGTAGTTTTGCCTCCTGTGATTTCACAGATTTCAGGGGAGCTGTTCATGTAAATAAGAACTGCAGGACTAGGCACTTTTCCTTCCTGCTACTAGAATGTTGGTTTTTTTGGTACAAGAAACATGAAGTGTCAACCGCTCTCCAGTGTAGCAGACTACCTTTAATATTAGACTCACTTCCAGCTCAGTTTGAGGCAGGCAGGAGTATGTTATTCGACTGGGATTGCTTCTTGCAGTACTTGGGCTTGTCTTGAAAACCAGGTGTCTCCTTGCTGTCCCACTTGTAGCAATGCAGTGAAATCGGGGGTGCCTGTGAGACTCCAGCGTGTGTGTCTGATGGAGGAGCCTTTATATCTAGGACATCTCCACATTTCTGCCTTCTAAGAGCTCCTGGGAAGGAAATAACTACATATGGAGAGTCTGGTAGTATTCTATGCAAATTATTTTTTTATCTAATAGCCAAGCAGATAATTCTCAGTAAGCGCTTTAATCAAGGTTTCTCAAATTTTATTCTTTTTATGTGTATATTTTGTAAAACTGACAGAAAACTGTCACTCTTCTTGATAGCAGTGCTAAAAGTATATTAATAGTTTTATTTTAAGATATGCTTTACACCATGCTTTTCAGAATAATGAGATTTGCGCTAGGAAAATTGGGGGTTGTGGTGGGAGAGGAAGAACATTCGCTTGACCTATTTCTAATTAAAATTCAGATTAGAAGTTTTATTTTCTTATATTGACCATTTCAGCAGACGAAAGCTGTTTTTCTTACAGAAACCAATGGAGAATTGTGTTGTGGTTTCCACATATAGATCAGCTTCTCCCCCAGCACCAGTGGACACATACATATTAATTGATTTCCATTTCCCTGAGGTTTGACATTCTTTCTTTTAAATTCTAAATAGAACAGACTCTTATGAATGGATTAAAATTTTTCGGTTAAAAAAAAAAAACAACCAGAAGTTAGTGTATCAGAAATGTTGATGAATTCTTCTCTTTGACTTGATTTTGTAGAAAGCAGAATGCACCAACAAGCAATGGGGTACTGAAAAATGAAATTATCTCTATGTTTTCAACCTCAGTGTTTTGAGAACAATTCAATGCATGAGGTATTAAACATGAGATACAATGAACTCCAGAGGAGGAAAATTATCATAGTTGGGGTGAAATTTAAAATACTTATTTTATTAATGTGGATTGAAAATGTTATTGTAAAAGCATTAATAAATGGCTAGACAGGACCTATTCCAAATGTTCATTTTGTGTCTGACAACATGCCCCTTTGTTTTGCTCCAGGATTCTGATACACACATTGACACGATGCCAGAAGTTTTGATTTGTCCTTTTATGGGCATTAGTGCAATTTGATAAGGAAGCTCAACAGCATTTTCAATTACTGGAATGCTGTAAAATCCAAAATTGCTACAAAGAACCAGCCACTGTCTTTTACTAGCCCTGATTCTATGAAGAGTTGTGTAGTCACTGAAGCAAGGATCTGTCTTTGCAACACCCGGGTCAGAGAACATATTTTAAAATCAATTAAAAGGCTTCTGCTGACTTTGGTGGCCCTTAGGTCATGATGCTGTAGAAATAGGAGGAAATAAGTGGTGTTTGTGTTTGGAGTCTTCGTGTGAATGGTTACTGTGGGCTTCATTTAAACGATGCAGTAATCGTAGGTCAGCTGGAAAGGCTGTTCCCTGCTCTTGGGGAGGGCTTAAAAGTGGAAGGAGCTATTGGAGAGACAGAACTGAAAGCTTGAGAGTGTGTACTGTGTTTTGATTTTCTTGTGACATGGAATGTTCAACTGACAGTCTTGACAGAAGGCTGTGATTCACCATTCTTCTCATAGTGCTGTCAGATTTGCCGACAAGGATTTGCTGCCTTTTATTTTCTTCTTTTTATGTTCCTAGTGCTGATCAAGGAATCACTAAACAACAGGAATGTATAAATAAGTTTCTGAACTTGTAACTGTCCAGAAAATTTCAAGAGTGAATTTTTCATCTAACCATGGCTTTTTCATTACTCAAAAATAATACTAATATTTAAGCATCTAACTAAATTTAGATTGTTGTAGTATGGAGAGTTATGGACTTTCTGGTTTGGGGGGAATTCAAGCCATCTGTTGGCTTGAAGCAGAGAGATTTAGTAATCAAGTACAACAGTAAAAAAGAATTTATCTAGGGAGGCTATTAATTAAGAAACTTGGATCAGATTCAGCATCTTCTTGCCCTTAAAAATGAAGTCACTACTGACATATTGGTTGGACAATTAGATTTTTAAGTGAGTATTGCATTAGGCATTCTGTACTTTGCATTCCTATTCTAGAAGAGTATATTTAGATGAAAAATATACCTATTTTTAAAATAATAATTACACTTTTTTATTTTCTGATAAAAGTGAAAAGGGACTTAACTTCATCTACTTGCATATAGTTATGTGAGAAAATTCAGCTCAAGCAATGAAGTTCTCATAAATTATGACTCGCTTTCCACCATCTTAAAAAGAACTCGTAAAACACAGATAGATACCACTCCTCAGATTTTAAATAGTAAAGTTGTTCTTCACTTACTTAATTTCTCCTTGTGTAAAAATAACCTATAAAGGTTAAAGTATGTAACTGTAATCGCTGCGTGAAACTTCTGCTGAATTCCTCCTTTTGCAGAGGGCCAGTGCAGGCCACGTTCTATTGTGTTTGGGAGCCTCTATATCCTGTCAGTTGCTGATTTTTCATGTTGGTGATCAAATGAGTGGAAGGATGCTTGTGCCTTAGCATAAATACCAATTAAAAATATTCTTGAACTTGTTTTTCTGAAGTCTAATAACAGTTTTTTAGAAGTAGGGAATTACTGCTGGAAATTTTGTTGGGTAGACCTCAGTGACTTTTTGTGACATATGGGGTTGTTAAAAGTAAGTCTCGGTGACCAAGCATTTCTTGTAGCTTGTTAGGATCCTATGACAGTAGTTGGGGTGGGTTGCTGAATGACTTTTATTTTGCTTAGGAAATAATACCAAAGAAAAGGTCAGAACTAAAGCCATTTATCCTCTGAAAGCCCTTGCATGCTTTTAACATTTTGTACCACATTCTGTTCCTAAAATCCTTTCCTCCTTGGACTTTCCTGACTCAAACGTCTCCTGGATCATTTGCTTGCCTGTAATCCTTTCTTGCTTATCTTTACTCCTCTTACTTTACAGATGAATTTTGAATGTTGTCCATATATTTCTAGTGCTGCTGTCTTGCCCACTTCTCCTTGTACAATCTTGACAGTAAGAGCTTAGTCATTGTTTCTTTGGTTTGGTTTGTTCCTTTGGTTGGCTTGTTTCTATCTGGTGTTGCATTCTTCCTGAAAGACTCTGGCAGGCTTTGATAGCTCAGGCTCACCGCTGCAGCAGGCCCTTTTCTATGACTTCTGGTTGACCCAAACTGACAAAGTGAGTGGGCTTTTTGTAATTACATTTTCAGATAAAATCACTCCTCTGACAGAAGAGTTAAATCGCTTAATCTTGTTTTGTCCTTCTTGACTGTGGTGTCCATTGCCTCTAGTCTTCCCTAAACACATCCCTTATATAACCACTGAAAATTGTTCTGTAAAAACTGGATTTCTGGCTTGTCACTTCAGCATCTCTCCCAACTCACTTTCTCTGCCTTATCTAATATAAACTGGTTAACTTTTCTCTTCTTGAATGTCTGTGGCCTACTTCCTTGTTTGTAGCCTAGAAGAGGACAAAATTAATGCACAGATCAGCCTGTACTAAGCTTTATCTCTGTCTTGTGAAGTGTTTGAATCACCTTTCTTGCATTTACTCAACAAAAAGGTTATCCATAAATGTCTGCAATATTTTAAATGGGGAGACGTCACACTATAGAGTCTTCCTGAAATTCAAGAGGTGGAATCAGATATTGGAAGGGAAACAGCTAAGGATTCTTAGTCTTCATTTTGCATCTTTGATAATGAAATAAGACTAACAGAATGTAGTAATAGGCGACATATATGCCAAGAGGACAAATATGTGGGGCAGGTGGATTTCTTGAACATAAGCTTTATGATTTTGTTCTAAAAAGTAACATGATTAGTTGTGAAAACTTGTATAAAACACCTGTCTGTAGTTCAGGGGGAAAACCAGAGACCTTTTGTTTTAGCTTTCTGTAGAAGTAGTCCAGCTGGGGCAGTGTAGGGCCTGTTTACAGGGCAGAGGGCAGCAGGAGGCAATCATAGAATCATTAAGGTTTGAAAAGATACTTCAAGATGATGAAGTGTACTCTTTTTAACACTTCCAGGGATGGTGATTCAGCCACGTCACTGGGAAGCCTGCTCCAATGCCTTACCACACTTCCAGTGAAGAAATTTTTCCTGATACTCAACCTGAAACTCCCTTGGCACAGCTTGAGGCCATTTCCCTCATTGTACAGCTAGTTGTGAGAAGAGGCCAACCCCCACCTGGCTACAATATCCTTTGAGGAGTTGTAGAGAGCAATAAAGTTGCTCCTGAGCCTGTGTTTTTTCTCTAGGCTAAATATTCTCAGCTGCTTCTCATCAGACTGGTGTTCCAGACCCTTCCCCAGCTCCGCTGCCTTTCTCTGCACCAGCACCTCAGTGTCTTCCTTATTGTGCGGGTCCAGAATTGAACACAGGATTTGGGGTGCAAGAAAATGGATTTCAGAAGTTCTCATCATTGTTGCCAACTAAATGGAGGTGCACATAGGAGCCAGGATTGATTTCTTTGAGGAATGCAGGTAATGCACCCTGCGAGCTTGGGGACTGTTCAGGAGGCTTGGTTTCATCGATACCTGTTCGTGGATATATACTTCTGTATTGCAAGAGAAATTATTTTCTGTAGAATATTCTGTACCTTTTTTCTGACACAATAATGTGCCAGGTTGTGAGGCTTTTATAATTCTAAGCCTATACAGATGGGTTTCAATAGCAGCTACTCTTGGTAGAGACTTAATTTTCTCCAGTTCTAGGGTGTATTCTAAAAGAAGGAGGAGGCTAGGAAAAAAATGTAAAAAATCAGAACTTTGAAGGCATTACCATATCTGATTCTCTTACCGTATTAGTGTGAAAGATTGAATTATAGGAATGTTTTTTAATGTGGCAAAGGGAGTAGGAGGGAGAACAGATTTGCTTGCTGTGCGTCTAGAACTGAAACTGTGTCTGGGATTGTCAGTAGTGTATTTGATACTGAAGTAAAATACAGCTAAAATGCTTGAGATATCTTAAAACCTGCATTTCCTCAAATGCTAAGCGTTTCCTGATATCTGCTTTTTCAAGCTGAATTTTTACATATGCAATAAGCAGTATTGAATTAGTGTGAAAATAGGTTCTACTTCTCTTCTTCCATTCATCTCTGTACTCAAATGGAGAAAGATAAAAGCATGTGTTTACATTCCCTTTTGCTTCCAGCAGCATTGAGCAATCAGACACAGCTCACAGCATTGCTGAGCTCTTCATTCAGAGTTTGGGAAAATGCTTATTTTTTAGTCAGGCTGCTGCGAGGAACAAAAGCGGTACCACACATCTGTAAGGTACAATATTACAGTTTGGAAATATTTGGCATTGGCTGTACAATAGACTTCTATCCTTTACTGTGAATTTTTGATGCTTAAGCCAGATATTTAGCTCTTTGAGTTTTAGTTCTATCACTCATTAGGATTGACATTACACAACACGTTTATCTCTCAGCTGTCTTCTACCATATGGTACTGTGGGGTTTACTATTCAACTTGCCAAATTGATGGTGAGAAATGGAGCAAAGAAGTTCTTTGAATATATTTCAGTTGGAAGTGGTGTAAGATGTGAATGGGAACTCCTCCTCTGCTGAAATTCAAAGAAATATCGCCTTGAACACATCATCTTGTTCTGACTGCTTCATCAGCCAGTGTGATTTCGTAGGGAGGCATTTTGTCACGTGTCTAAATCCCAGCAAGAACATTTAGAGCTTCTAATCAGTGTCAGTTATTAAGTATACTGATTTTAAGGCCTGCTGCATTTGTAGCAGTGGATTATCATTTTTTTGGACCAATTTTGTTGAAATCTGCTGAACACCCCTCTGCCCACCCCCAGAATATTAATGGAAATGCAAAATAAAGATGGTGTTTTCCAAGCCCAAATGCAAATAAGAGTTGAAGACATTGTGAAAGGGGGTGTTCCAGACGGATCTTACTGCTGGATCTTACTGTTGGATCTTACTGCGCTAGAAAAAAAATTATTTTCTTTGCTATAGAGTACATGTATAGCAGTTCTTAGGATGCAGTGTACACTTGTACTGTACATAGGTTTTTGTAGACATGCTAAAATAAGTTCTTCAGGACTTTTTACTGGTTTTCCCAGCTTTTTTGCTATTTTCAAATATTAAATATTTTCTTAACCTTAAAACTAGTAGTCAACAGTTTCATTAACGATAATTAAATTTTGATTGGTAGGTTTTTTAAGTATGTGTTGAAATGTAGATAAAATGTTGTAATAACTTGCAGTGACTAAAGGAAAGGATCGTTAAGTATATGCTCTAAGCTTCACTGGTGAAGTGAGAAAATAATTCAGATTGCATGGGCCTGTAGGATTCACTTTGGGTCCACCAGGACCCTTCCTGGAGGTGGTCACAGCCAGTTTGGGAAAGAAGTGTCTAATGCCAGGGCAGTGTAACTGGTTACTGAAAATAATGATCATTATGTACTGTTTCTTCTGCCTCTGGAGGAGATAAGCTGAGATATTTTATCAGGATTTGACTACAAGATGAGTCAGTCCTTTTAAAGAATAAGCTTCTATTTTACCTAGTTTGATTTACTTTAGTTGTTAATTTCTTTTGGGTTTTTCTACAAAAGATTAATAGTCTGAAGAGATCATCTGGGAGGGGAGAGCAGGTATCTCACCCATTAAATGCATGTGAAATGACTTGTACTTATATATAAACCTACAGATATACACCTTGTGTGTAACTTCTATTAGGCAAAAATCTATTCCGTGCAAGAATTCTGTTATAAGTGTATGATTTTTACCTTTTTTCTCAGAAAAAGGCTGATTTCTTAGACATTTTGACAACATAGTGCATTAAGGACAAATAAAAACACTTTACAGACCTTCTTTCACTCCCAGTAAAAACGGAAAGAAAATCATTCAGATGGGCTATAAATACTCATCCGGCCAGGAATCACAGAACAGGAAGAGCTTCTGAGTTTTTGTTTACAAACTAAGGGTACATGTACAACAGATAGTACCTCCATTATGGGCAATAGGGGGGAAAAGGAGTATTTTTTGGTCAATTGAATTATTAATAGCATTTTCAGCTAGCAGGCTGGTAGGGTGAAATTTGCATAAGCATTTGATGTTAGCATAGTAGTGGGAGCAGTGTGAAGTCAATACCAAATGGTTTTGAAACTCTCCCACACAAGGTCTTTCTCACTCTGAAGTGCTTCAGTGGGCTGAATGGGGGCTGGGGAAGAGTGACCTTGCAGGGAAGGACAGATGGAAGGGCTGAGTTTGTCCTTCACTTGCTCGTGAGCCTCCTGCATGTCCATGGATGGTGAGCTGCAGGAGCCTGGCTGCCCTCGGGGATGCACAGAGACAGGACAAGAGGCAGCAGGCAGGAGGGAATGCAGGGAGATGCTGCTTAGGAAAACAGGACAGTGAATTCTTAGTGATGAAGGTTGGTATGGACCTGGGAATGCGTTGCCTGGAGAAGTTGTGGGATCCTAGGAATGTTAAAATTCGACTGAATAAGGCTGTGGGGAACCTTGCCTTCTGTTGAAGTTACACCTGCTTTGTGCATTATGCTGGACCTCCACCAGGCCCCTTACAAACAAAACTTTTTTAGTTTTGTGTTGTTTTCATTGGGTTTAAATTATTTCTTTTATTTTTTTCAATTATTGCTTGATTTATATGCTAAAAATGGTTCTGGGAATTGTTCTGCAAGTTTTTGACAACTTTTCTGTAGGATGTTGGGTTTTTATTAGTGGCAAGCTAGCTTAATGTCTGAGGTAGGTATTTCCATTAGTTTATAAATCAACATCCTGTGGCTACATGATTGTTCATCTGTAGGATTCTTTCTTATTCCATACAATCTAAGTGCAGTCAGTGATTTTCTTTAAAAATAATAAATACTAAATATATCACCATTAGTCATTTGTGTTGGAGCATTTCTTGCAAATATCAAAATCCGTAAATATCTAAAATATCTAAATCCAAATATCTTAATCCTCTATCCTAATCACAGTGCAGATGTAAGGAGGCTGACAGCTGCTGCTCTGTGCCAGTGCTGCCCTTGAATTCCTGTGAGATTGCTGCCATGGGCAGCCTGTGACTTTGGCCACCCTGTCCCAGGGCTGGCTGTGACTGCAGATGTGCTCACAGAGGAGCTGGGTCCTGTTTGCACCATTCACCTGTCACTTAGTGCTGTGTACAGACCTCAGCCCAGGGAGTTAACTTTAGCGATTCTCTTCGTTAGAATCAGATTAACACCCTTCTATGTCCCATTGATGCCTTTGCTTCAAATTAGAGTCCATTTGTTCACTGAAAGTTAAGAATTTGGATAAAACTGTTCAGTCAGTGTCTTGACTTTGCTGTATACTGATTAAACAGCAGTGCTGTGAATGAAAGGTCATCTAAACCCCAGTCTCATTGCTTTTTTTATCCTTTAGCACATACCAGCCACTTGAGTTAAATATGAACTGCTGGGCTAGAGCTGAAAGGCCTTGTTGTCTTTTTCCAGGTGGCCTTAGCAGTCAAAAAATGTTACACGTACTGAGTGCACTGAATCAGTTGTGCTTTTGTGAAGAAGCTAACACTGTGTGTACTTTAATCAAAACATTGCATTGAAAAATGTAACTTAGCTGTTGTGGAGAATTGTAAGTATTTTCCTTGTCTTAGGAATGTATGTGTATTAAGATCAGTGTGAAAATGATGATGGGAAGCAGCATTTGTTGATAAGGATGTATCTCAGCCTGACTCTCTTCCCCTTACTGAGGCAGTTGCCTAAGAATTAGGAATTAGTCATCTTCTGACTACTGTGCAGTCTGAGAATGTCAACATTTGTTCAAAAACTTAAAACGCAAAGTAAATGGAGACCAAGGATAGAAATGGGCTCAAAGACAACCCTGTTGGTGAAGGCTATGGTTATCATCTCGAGAAATCCTCTGATAGGGGCCTGCATCTCAGTTGGATGTGTCTGAAGAGCCAGAAAAGGGTTGAAGGAAAGTTTACAAGGCCATCAGTGTTTGTATATTACTAAGTGGAATGAATTCATGAAAAATCAATCCTCCAGCCAGGCTTCAGCCAGCCAATTCTGTTGCTGCTATTAAGAGGTAATACACAGTAGTTTGCTTATTAAACAACAGAGCATTTCCAAAGTAATTGAAAAGCCAAGATTATTTGTTTTTGCAACCAAAATTCTACCTAGTTCTTCCCTTTACATCTTTAAATTTAAGCTGGAGTTACACTTTTTTGTAAATGCAGCTTGGTATTGGACTTTCATAAATAATTACTTGAATGGTAAAAACATGTCTTAACAGCTTGATTGAAGTCCTTGTCTGATTAAGGTCTACATTTTCATCTTTTTGCCTCCAGATTCTAAGTTGGACAGTTTTGTGTTTATTTGCTCTAACTGTTGTGTGAAAACAGGTCACAATTTCCTCCCCCCTAGATTCACTTAACTATCACATGTTGACCTGATCAACCTCTGGGATTGTGGGAAAGCGTTCCGGAGGTTTGTCAGGTGTAGAAAGTTTTCCTTTTATTAGAGTGGGCCAGCACTGCCACAGACCAGACACAACAGGGCTTGCTGCAATTTTCAACCAGATGAGGATTGTTGGGAGGGAGTACAACAGAAATGTTTACTGAACTTTGAATTTTTAGTCTTTTATTTATTCATTGAAAGATTTGGAAGGTTCTTTTATCATCTGCTAATTTTCAAAAACAAATGAATCTTTGAAAGAGTACTGGTATGTGTTTAATGAAAGCAATTGATCTACCGTTTTCAGGCGTGTTCCTTGTTGTTTGTTTTATTTGAAGATTACTTTGTAGTCTTGTTCAAAGACCACCTACTTATCAGAAGGTAAATTGCAAAGTTTTTCTCATTTTTATAGTGGCACCATAGTAAAAAATCTGTGTAGCTATTGCAAACCATACACAACAACCGAACATACTACTGAGATTTCTAGTTACCTTTGAGTGAAAAATCAGTTCAGATATTGTGACTGGGTAATTTTCATTTGCTAAGTGGTTTTGATTCAGTTTTTTAATAGCCTATGCCAGATCCTTCAACCTAATTAGGTAAGCTAGTGTAGTTCATTTTATGGGAAAATATTCTATATCTATTTGCAGATATTATACACTTAGAATGAGCTGTTTTCTTCTTTTGAGTCACTGGGAAGCTGAAGGTTTGTAAACAGGTCTTGGCACAGCAGCCAGTAACATCCTTGCGGTTCAGAATACTGTGGTAACAACATGCCAGCTATAGACAAAGTTGTATAAACAAAGACTTAGCTTTTGACTGCACCTTGAAGCTGTGGGAAAACTTAATGTGAGGAATTTTAGAAGGAATATCATATACTTCTTATCATTTTTTGTCCTGTTGCAAAGATTCCAAATTGTGATATTCGTGGAAGATGTTTAACACATAAGAGATTTTCCCTTGAAAAATATTTCAATTTGTACAGAAACAAAGCTATCATTTTAATCTTTTGAAGACATTATACATAGTAAGGAGAGGATTTCTGTTTTGTTTAGCTTACCCCTAGATATAAATTGTCACAATAGTAACCTAAGCATGTGTATGCTTTTTTGTTGATTATTCATTAACTATCAGGACACTTTCTGATACACTGATAAAAATGTAGTAGGGTAAATGTGTTTTGTTTCCCTTTTATATTTACAGTTACGAGGAATTCACAGACTGTAAAATCTTGATAGTTTTTTGTTTCTTTGCTTAACATTTTAATAAGGCCTTTGCTGTTTGTTAAAATTCAACACTGTATTAAAATGTATTATTCCAGTGTGTTCCAAGGATCAGTGTCAAGAAGATTTACTGGTTTTCCTCTTCAGGGCTTCCTGGCATAATCTCACTTTCTTATTAGAAACAAATCTGATGTGGTATTTTCTTTCCAGCAATCTTTTTGTCTTTAAAGGCCTGCAGTGTTATTGTTTTTCTCATTACTTTTTTTTTTTTTTCTCATTGTACTAATATCTTCCCTCCATCCCAGCTGGTTCCCTGTCCTTAGCCTGGGGTTCTTTCTGGCAAGGGCAAGAGATAGAGTCCTTGCACTTAACAGTGGAGTTCATGCAGCTTGCCAGCCATATCCAAGCTAACCTTTTTCCATGTCATATGGGGTCCAGTAACAAATCTGAGGCATGGTTTTGACATCTTCAGCATCATTCTCAAATGCATTTTTATCTTTAAGGAAGAGTTCTGTCATGAAACTCACTGCATTTGTATTCAGAGAGATGAGTCTGGTGGCCCTGTAGGGTAGTGAGTAAGTCATCACCCACTAGAATTCCCAATTAGCTGCACTGAAGCACGGAGCTGGAGTACTGAAATGCAGGGAAAATGCCCAGCACTCCCCTGACCCTGCCATGTAGGTGAAAGGAAATTAAATGCTAAGTTTGGTTGTATGTGTCAAGTGCTCTCCAGCACCACAGCTGGAAGCAGATTAATGACAGAATCCTCTGGTGTCTGTTGTCATCACAAACCAAAAACAAACCCTATTTCCATGAATGCAGAGATACTTCCCTTTCCCAGAAAAATCTAGGATACTACTGCTTATTTTCTATTATTGGATGGTAGACCAGGAGCTCTGGTTTCTTTGGTTTGGGCTTTTTTTGTTTGCTTGGCTGGGTTTTTTTGAATTCTCCTGTATCACATGGGAATTATTCAGTAGGCCTGACATGCTTGCTGGCTGCCAAGCTCTGCCCAGTTGCAAAGATAACTCCTAATTCCTGCGTTAGTGTTGCTGCCTTTTGATTCTGGGCAAGATCTGGGGGTTGTTTTGTGTTGGTTTTTCTGTAGGCAGTTCCAGTTACATGTACAGGGATGTTGAATCTGGACTAAACAAATGAGTCCCAGAAACACTGAAGCCAATAAAGGCTCTTGTTAAGGTTGATAAATTGAGAGAGGGGGAAGCCAAGACCCACCTGGAATAGTCTGCCTCCCTTTTTACTGCTTGGTTTTGTCAGGTTTCAAGGCACCAACAATTTGATTTCTACAAAGGGATCAACACAATGTCTTAATAAACTTAAACTAGTTGCTATGGCTATAAGTCACCTGAAAATCCAAGAAGATCAGTAATTCTCACGAATCTTCTGCCTGTTTCTGCCACACCTGAATTTGACAATGGATTGTGGAATAACTGCAGACTAATCTTTCTCTGCAAAGCTGGGATTGTGCCTTCCCTGCAATTTGCACTCCTGAAATACTTATCCACCAAATACTCTTATGATGTAGAAAAGTGCTATTATCTCAGCCTTACACATTGAAAAGGTGTTTGTGCAAGGTCACATGGGCAATTAATGACTGAGCAGAGCTGAACAAGCTGTTCAAGCCCCAAGCTAGAGAAGTGGGTATTGCACAACTTTTCTGAAATGAAAATGTATTTCCAGCCACACTGAGTAGGATAACCTTCACTACAGAAGTAAACATTATTTCTATACCATTGAAACTACAGCTCAGATTATTGTATGATGGATCATTTCATATTGGATTAAAATTGGTGGAAAGTGATACCAAAACTCCTGCATACCACCAAAATTTTCCAGTGTACAGCAGCCGTCCCTTTTAAGTAGAACATAAAATATTGCCAGCAGTCTTGGTCTGTAGGTGTATACTTAATATTCTAAGTATAATACTGACTTTTTCCTCACTTCTCCCAAAAGCTTCTTGATCCCTTTTTGAGAATCATTAGTGCATCAGTAGCTGGGCATTGCAGACAGCCTCTGCAGTGGTTTGCACTTTGTGTGAAGCTCATGAGACATCTTTTGGTCCATATAAACTGGAATTTGCAGATACTCATTTTCTTGTTCAGCATAGGTTTTAGTTCTCTTTGGTAGGACCATGGATTTCAGGTGCATTTCTGCTGGGATTATTTTGACTTAGGTCACCATTTTTTAGTTACCTTGGATACTGTAATTGTTGAATTTGCACAAATAACTTATTTTATTAAGTATGTTTATGTTTAAATTGTTGCTACAGAACAATCAGATTGTGTGGTAAAAATCATGGTACTTCAGTCTGCTTTGCCAAATGAAGGTAATTAAATTCAGCTCTATTTTTAAGTGTCAATTTAGTGTTACTGCAGTGTCATTTGTAACACCATTTTAGAACTGCTTGATCCAGAAAACCTCCGCATGTAAAAATAATTGTGAGATAGTTCAGGATGTCTGCCGAATTTCACCCGGAATCTGAATGAGCTTTAAAGTTTTTGTCAACTGTGAGCATTATCTGAAAAATAAAACTCTTGAAGTTCTGTTGAGATTCTCTTTTTAGAAACCCTTCTTGGGTTTAGCTGACAAATTGTGATAGATGAAATATGATATGTCAACAGGCAACTTTCTTCCCTTCTGTAGGTAGCTTGTGGTTATCCTTACGAAAATCAGCACTTGGCACTGGCTGCCATCCAGTCATGCTTGAAAACCTAGGAAATAGAAAATAACTGCCATGCCACAGTTGAATTATTCTGATGGCTTGTTTTGATTTTGCTGAAGAAAGAGATGAGTCAGAGATAGCTTTGAGGCTGCAAATTTCAAAAATGCTAAAATAAATTCAAGCAAAGTCGACTTGAAAACATACAGGGTCTGTTTTCCTTGCAGGATACAGCTGGAGTTGTGCGCTCCAGGGATGCTTTCAGAATCCATTTCAGGTGACACGTGAAAAATCACAAGTGATGACTTAAATACACAAAGGTATTTTTTGTTGTGTATAAACAAAGTAGTATGTATTAACAGTGAAAATTCTTGCTTTCCAGGCTCATGGTTACAGTAACTACAGAATCCTAGATCAGATAAGACTTGACCAAGAGAATGTTGTCAGGAAGGCTCAGTGTTATTTGCCTGGGTTTGGAATTTGGTGCTAGGTTCATTGTTGTGTTCCACAAGTTGGCTACAACAAGCATTGTTGCTTCCACATCTATGGTTTTCTAGACATGACAAAATGCCTCAAGATAGTAAAGTTCCTGATGAATATACCGAGAACAAAGCTTGTTTCTCTTTGAACTCTGGCATTTGGAAAAGCTGTTGCTGGTAGCCTTGTAAAAACAATTCAGATCCCTACCATGAGCAGTCTCTGACTTTGGAAAGCCCTACTTACACCAGGGTAAGCAAACTCTTCTGTCTCTAGTCAGGAGACTAAACCCATTGGTGTCAAAGCATTTCAGATCTGTGAGCAGATTTCTTACGTTTTTTTCTTCCTCTCACAATTGAGTGCATTTATGAGATACTTGCATTATTTTTCTTTACAATTTGCTCAGTGTTCCATGTGATTATATTTGAGCAAGCTGAAGATCAAGTTTCAAATTTTGTATTCGTCTTATAATACTTTGTTCCACACAGGACAATAGGAAATATGTGTTATATAATAAACACTGATTTTTAGAAAAATAGGACTAGATTAGAATTTTTAAACAGTAAAATAAACTTTATTTAAATGAATTAATTTAAGTCCCTACGGTGGATTTAAAATAGAAGCTACAATAAACTTAATGTCGTTTGAGTAATAGAGTTGACTGATAAATAATGGAAATCAACTTTGGTTAAGATTTGCAAATCTAAACCCGTTTTCCATCTACATCTTCAGTTGAGTTGTGCAGGGGTCACAGGCCTGTTATTTGCAAAGTTGTGGCTGTTCTGTTAGAATACAAATTCAGGCCATCTGTAGCTTGTTTGAGGTAGTTACTTGCACTAGTTAGGCTTTCCTTTGCTGTGAAGAGTGTGAGAAATGGAGCTGAATGGGAATTGTCCATTCAGTATCTCTTCAGTTTTTCACTACAATCAGCATGATATCACTCCTTTAGGAAAAGAAACATATATAAGGCTTTCTGATTGTTACAAACCAATTTTTCTGTGCCTGGAAAGATCTGTATGATGGGGAAGCATTTTTGATACTGTGGTGCTGTTCATTAATTAGCTCAGACATTTGTGTTTTGCATTATAATTAGTATATGACATCCACTACAGCAGCTAAGAATGTGATGTTGCAGTTGAACTGCATTGAATTGTTTGTGTCTATTTATGTGCAATTCAGCTGCGTAGAAACAGAGCTGGGGACACATATCATCTATATATTTACACACACACACACAGCCTGTTGTACACTCCCTGTGGGATGTTCTCTGTGCAACACATCCTTAGCCCATATAGCACTTGAGTTTAAAAGGGAGCTCGTGGGTTGTGCCAGCCTGACAACTGTCAAATGGCACACTTGAAAACTACTGGGTTAAGATTGTTTCAGACCTATTTAAATTTAATACCAGACTTTAGACAAATGCTTTCATAACAGGGAAAAAAGGGATACATGATGGCTTAAATCTTTCTTTAAAATTATATGTTTCTCAGAGGATAGCTGTAATTGAATTATAGAATGCCTTGAGAGTATCCTTGTCGGTGGTTAGAGAGATATGAAGGGAAGCTGAGAGACTCTTTCACAAACTAAATGTGGAAGAGACACCCTATAATTCAGCTATATGAAGCCCCCAGCAATCATATAATTATACTATAAATGCGATTTGGGAGGAATGAAAAGCAGCATTTATTTAAAACATTAAGAAAAATTACTTCTTTATATGAGACGTATTTTCTCTGTGTTTTATTCAATTAAGTCTTCCTTGCCTGCCCAGCTAACACCCTTCCCCCCATCTTTGTCACAATGCACTTGTGCGTGGGTATCAGCCTTCTAATGTGCAGGGAGGAGACCCATTTTGGGAGCTGTAGTAGAAGCCAAACTCCAGAAGGAGGATGGTGCTAACAGAACTGCCTCTATTTCTGCCAGAGACAATGAAGTTGGAGTTTTCTGCTTATAAGATTGTGTACGGCCAGCTAAAGAGAAAACTGGGAAGTTGATTCAAACTCTCTACTTGTGTAATATAAGTGAATTACCAGAAAGGCAAGGGGAATTATTGATGGATATTTTGTGTTAAAAGTCACTTGAAGAATTGTTCCCTATAAAATAATTGTTCCCTATAAAATAATTTTCTTTTCTGAAAAAGGAGTTTAGTTGATGAAAATATTGAGGAGCTTTTCCAAGCCTACGTAGGAGGATTGTCCTGGTTCTGAGAACAGATGACCCGATTCGTGTCTTTTGCTTGATCATGTAAACCTTCCTTCTGTAGTCTTGTACAATACCAGAATTCTGATGTTATTTTTGGAAGAGATCAAGCTGTGGACTTTGAGTGGAAGGCTTCTTGTTTGGTTTTCAGTTTAACACAGTATTAGGAGGGTTGTTACTCTATAATGCATACAGTATTATGGCCTTACCAAAAGGAGATTGGAAATTAGATCCATATTTTTATCTTTGCAATCTCACTGCCATGCAAACAATACTAAAGCTGTAAGAAAGCAGCTGAGCTAGTGATCTCATTTAGCAGCCCAGACAGCTAACCTGGGCAGAAGGGAAATTGTCAGTAAAAACAGCCTGGAGGCTGGTAAGTGTTCCAGGGGTTGTGATACCCCAGCTCCAGGGGCTGGAACACCTCTGGGGTTCTTCTAATGGAAAGGTCCCGAGATTTCTGCAACAGATATGCACGTGTTAGCCTGAATGCATTACTGGGCTTGCCATAGAGACACATCAAATTACATGTTACGTGTAACAAAAGGTCTGCATTCTTTTAAGAATATATTTTTTCAGAAAGAGAGGAAGATTTGCGAGAGAACCAAAATCGGTGACTTTCAGCAACTGACTTCCATGGTCTTTTTCTATTTTCTGTCTGAAAAATTATGGTTAAAGGCTACTTAATAGCTCAATACTCCATTGATTTTTAAATCATTTTTCTAATTAGGCTTACTTTTTGGGAAGGGAGTGGTGACATTTCAGGCTGAAGTCTAAAGTGCATGCTAGCTTTGTACAGTCATAGTAATTTCAGATTGCTGGTACAAACCAAGAGAACATGGCAGCTAAAGAAATGTGGAAATTCACATGAAGGTAGAGCAGATCAGAGCTATTTTCAGGATACACATCTCTGAGTGAGCTTAGAAAAGCAGCACCCTCAGAGTGGAGGCATTCGATGGAAACACCCTGAAGGGTGATGAGCCCTCAGTGTTGTGAGTGTGGACTGGTGTAGCAGCTCACATGTTGCAATATCGTTTTATATCCAAATGTGAGTGGCTTATGCCACACCAGGAGAATAAAGGAAGAGAGTAAATAAAGGGCTAGAGCACACTCAGTCATCGTGGCTAATTGGTACTTCATGGCTAATTTGTACTTCATGGTTAAGAGTGGAGGCTGCTGAGTATGAGTTGATGCTCTTAAGTGAGCAGTTCTGAGTGGCCAGGGGTGAGACTGGCCCTGCTTCTGAAGGAGATCAAAGTAGCTGAATTGAAGCTATCCCACACTAATCAGGATTTGAATTCTGAGAATGAAGAAGTAGAGGAAAAACCTGAAAATCTGAGATGCATTTCTGGATGAAGCAATGTGAAATACACACTGCTTTAAAGAGGGCTTTGTTTTCAGTGAATAAAGGGTTGTTAGTGTTGATTTTGGTTTTGTTTGATTTTTTTTTTACAATAACATCCCTGAAGTTTTCTTTTGTTGATATATAGTGTTATTTTCAGAGTCTTTCAGATCCCACAAAAAAAGTTGTTTATTTGTTTGGTTTTTGTTTTCTTTGCTTTTTGCCACCTGAATTCTCTGTAGGACACAGATGACGTATGACTCAAGAGTTAGTTTTAGAGAGCTCCTTGACATTGTTTTAAAACAATGATAAATGGGTTCAGACTGATTTTTTTTTTTTTTTAGTGCAAACTTGACAATGACTGCAAAATAACAGTAAAATTGTTTAGGTTTTCTCCTTCTAGAATACTGGCTGTTCTGTGTCCATAAAATGTTGAGGTGAAGATCTAGATGCTACCTACCAAACTAGCTTTTCAGAATCTTTCTCTTACAAGCTAGAATTTTTTTTTTTTTTGCATTTTACCATGAGCCCTTAACACTGAGGGGCCACCTTTTATATGCTTTATGTGAGACCACTCTGTAACTCAAAGATGGAGCATGCTTGATGCAATCTGCTCTCAGAATTGCATCTAGGCCATTGATTTCTCTCTGGCTTGTGCCTTAAATGCATTATTGATGTGCACCATTGTCTTCAAACCACTGCAGATGCTTGCACTGTGCACCTGTACCTGGCATATGTCTTTGTTTACTGGTGTACTATAAGAAGGAGAAGATTTTAGGATTTTGTTTCTCTTTGAAAAATACTTATAGACTTGAGAAGCTAAGCAAGGTTTGATGTTCAGCTAAGCACTGCTTCTAAACCTTGCCATTGACCTTACTTTTGAACTTCTCATACCTGTGTGTCCTAATTTGTCATCTTCCTTTTATAACTTGAACAGAAAAATGTTTTGAATTATTGATCAGACCTTCTAATTATGTAATTTTAGGGGTGAATTTTTTTTTTTTACCACATCTCACTGTAGATTCTACTCTCTACAAAGTATCTTATGGCTTAAAAACTAGTAGTAAATACAAAACAATGTAATCAAGCATTTCCTGCTTTGGGCTCTTAATTTTGATAAGCTTCTTTGGCAATCCAGTTTCTGTTAAAATCTGCAACGCACACTCAAGTGTATTCTTATTTGAACCCTAAAAGCTAGCTTTTTGTGCTTGTCTGAATGTTATATGTTAAATGTGTAAGAGATTTTAGACATACTTTTATTTCTGTCATTCATGAATGTTTGTGCTTGTTTTGTTTAATCTTTAATCCCAGTGACCTCAATACTTCAGTATGCCTGTCTTATATCTGTTTTTGAATGTACAGGTTTGGGCAGATTTTGATGATCTTTATGGGAAAGGCTGTTTCAGAGAAGAGGAAATTGTAAGCCTAATGACTTAAGGATACAGAGAAAAGTTTTTGTGTTCTAGATTGACAAGCTGTGGTGGGTTCAGATATACTTAGAACAAACTGGAAAGAGTGAAGTGCTTATTGAAATTACTGTCTTAAGGAAAAAGCCCTAAATTGTTTTGTGACTGTAATTCACTAGAAATAATTTTGTACTCTGAAATCACAGGAAGCTCCAGACTCATCTTGCTCAGGGTTTCTATGGTAAAATGCTACTGCAGTTGACATAATGATGAAGAGAGCTATTCTGGCCTGTTTTGAAGATGCAGATTTTGAATTCTCAGTAGCAATTAATACAGATCAGCAGTGGCCACAGGCTCTTAAAGGATCAGTGAGAGAGAAATGACTTAGAGTTTTCCCTGTAATATACACAGGAAGAAAAAATATGTATATATGAATCTTAATGAGGGTTTACATTTGTAATAGATCAGAGAAACTTTATGAAAAGGATTGATACCAAAAGAGATAATTAGTCATTGTTGCTGGAAAGTTTACTATCAGGCATTTTGCTCATTGAAAACAAAAACCAGCCCATGGAGGTGCTCGTGCACAGTGATGTGACAGATTCAGCTGCGAGTGTGACTGGAACCCAGGGATGAGCTCAATGGCTGATCAGTCTGAGAGTGTCGAGTTGGCTGCCCTTAGCGAGGGGGAGAAGGGGGTTAGAGCAGTTCCTACATTATTCATTGCAGGAAAATGAATTTGCCAAAGCATTCAGTGTTTATATATAACACAGCACATGCGATAACAGACTTCTAAGCTGAAGCCAAGCCTTTCAACATTTTTTTGCCTAAGATCCCAAGAGATATTTCATTCACTTTGTTCTTTATAGATGTTCTAAATGATAGTAAGTGCATGATTCACATTCTGTATCTTGGTTTGCAAAAGAGACAGTTATGAGCTATGAAATTCAGATCTGGATGGAAATTTGCCATCATCTGTTAGATGTATAGTCTAAACTTCCATTTAATATCTTATTTGCTTTTTGGGAGTCTTGTGTCAAGTTTATGGCTCAATGGAGAAGTGAATCAGCTTGTAATGATTAATAGTCCAGTAGATCAATAAATGAGAATCCTCACTTGATTGCACCAGATAAGATATCCACGTGGCATTCAAAACCTGAAGGGTATTTATTTTAATAATAATTTTAATTGCCCATTTCTGAGACTCTGTTACTTTCACTATAAACAGTGTAACTATAGTACTACAGGAGAAAGCTTCGCTTTGGTTGCATGCTACATCACTCAGCATATTTAATGATCCCCTTTGTATTTCAATTTTTTAATGCAGCTTAATATTTTTATGTTATTTTCCAGTGTAGGGATATGAGAGCAGTGACATATTCATTAAATTGTCCAGGGTAATAGTGAGGTTTGTCAGTTGAGAAAATGAATTTATTTTAGATCCCAGTTGTATGTATGATGCAATGAATTCATTGCCTGGCATTTGTCTACAGTGATATTAATCTGAATATACTGACAGGTTCCCTCTCCTCCAAATGTAATATGTACCACATCCATAAAAGTATTTCTGTTGCCAAAAATATCTGCCCTTGTAAGCATAAACCAGCAAATACATTCATATGTTGCTTTTGTCTTAATAATGAAGTTATTTTGCATTGTGGGTTTTTTTCTGAAATACATGGAGGTAACAAGTACTTTGAGAAATACCCAAGCAGAAAATGCAAGATGATGTATTTTAATGTCAGCAAGACAGATGTGGGTCTAAAGCTGTTGTATGTGTGTCCACTAAAAACAGAGTCAGTCGATATCTAGGTTTATGTTTAGCATCCACAGTAACTCAATTGAAACAGATTTCATAATAATAGAAAATGAAGGTGAGAGCATTATCATGTCTGTAGGAAATTTTTATGTGTGGAAGCTAATTCTGTGAATGAAATGGATCTGGTTTGTATGATATTTTGGTTTTTAAAAAAAGGTAACTTACTTTAGTTTCTGCTGTAGCTTTCATACATTAAGGAACTGAAAGAGCTTAAAGTAAGACCAATAAATTCAACATTTTTTCCTTAATCTGAAATACACTATTTCGTATTTTTAGTGCAGGTGAAAGAATACTTTTTCCTTTTTCTGTCCTTTGGTAAAATAATCTGACTTGACAGCTAGAGGTATGGGGTGAAATTTGTTAATCTTTATTTAATTAACATTTTTAAAAATATATAAGAATATTCTTATGTATTTTGTTACACTGTTCTCCAAATGTGGGGGAAAAATGTATGCCACTTGCCCTCCTTGTATTCTTAATGACAAAGGCCAAGATCATGAGCTTAGAAAAGTAACTATTTCTTCAAATCAGGAAACTGAGAGGTGAAATTAAATTGTTTGATGCCTAATTTAATAGGTGCTGACTTTTCTGGTGCTGTTCCTGTAAGGTTCCTACCCTGTCTGAAATTAGACTAGCTTTAGTGATTTATAGAAAATACACTATGTTGCTAAGTGATGAGACTAAGAGAACCAGAAACATCCCTTCAAACTAGTTCCCACTGGTAATAAGAAATCATGAGGAATGCAGAAACTGTGAACTGTATTGGCCAAGCATCGATGCCTGTGGCTGAAATTTGCCCTCAGTTGCACGGCTGACGTTTGCATATTCTTCAGTGTTTTGTCTTTGCCTAAGCCTGGGTTCACATTCAGTATCTAGTTTTGATTTCAGCTAAATATTACAAAACTGGGGGTTGGGATGTCTTTATGCTTACATGAGATAAGTACCACTTTGGCTTCATTGCCATTTGTGTGTTGTTGCTTGAGTCTATATTGTTGTGAATACAAATGGAGAGACTGTGTCTTTGTCAGTCCTCTGAGGAGAGGTTTGCACTGCTGAGATTGCCTTTTGCATCTTTACTTTCTGTGTGTGCCTCAAAAAGGACTTAAATGACTTCAGTACAGTTCTTTGGATCCTTGCCATCTCTCTGATCCACAATGCTAAATGCTGTAGGGAAGTCGAGGAGTATGGGCACAGATGTCTGCTTACTATTCATCACTGGAGAGAGTTATGCATCAGTGTTGTTGAGGCTGTTTCTTTCTTCATGCCTTGAGCAGAATCATGACCTTATTGGGGTCTGGGAGAGTAGCTGGTCATCAGGATGTGGCTACACTTTGATTTTCTGAATAGCAGACTGCTGTCAGGCCCTAGTTAGAAACATTCAGAATACATTGATACTGTCTCCATTATCGGTTTGTCTGAAAAAAACAAGGGAGAAGTTTGCCCCTGCTCCCATCTATTTGAGCCAGTGTTCTTTTCAGTCATAAGACAAGGCAGTCATTACTCTTCCATCAGCTCAAAAATGCATTGATTGTGTTCAAATGATTTTGCACTTTTTTTTTTTTTGTATGTGGAGAGGTTTTTGAGAAGCTTTTTCAAATTTTTTGTAATCAGTGGAGTTCAGCTGCGGCTCTCCACTGCACAAGGACAGGTTGAGTCGGGAGGGAATTGAGGTGCTGTGGCTCTGCCATCCTGTCCAGACACCACAATGGTGAGATCTCAGGGACAGCCTTTAATTTACCTGTGAAACCCAGGCCAGGTTTCAGGTGCCTGAAAATTTCTTCATCTCAGTGTTTGTGCTTCAGAGCGCCTTGGTGATTAAATTATGGTGAGGAAGAGCTGGAGCATCATTCAAACCTGGATTCTCTTCCAGCCATGAGTGAGAATGAATGGGTAGAAAAAAGGGTTGAATGTTAAATCTTACTTTTGCTTGTCTAAATCAAGCTGGTTGTTAACTAGGACCAAAGCTGTCTGGGTGGGATGAGTAAATGGAGGAGAATTCTGAACTTATGGGTGGTGATTTCATTTTGTGTGCTGTTGTAGCTCTTTTGCTCTATGGCAGCAAACAGCAATTACATTTCCAGTCCGGTGGTACCTGTAAGTCAACAGTGCCTCTGGGATCCTTCAGTGTGAAAGGGGCCATATAAATGTAAGGCAATGATATTATCTTTATTATCAATTAAACTTTTAGTGCCGTTGACAATCTGGCATGCAAGGTGCATCAAATGAACTCTAGCTGGGATTATTTCTGAACACCATGTAAAAGCAGACCTTGCTATCCTAATCAAATTGGAAAGGACTAAGAGGGCAAGTCAGTTAAGTCAGGATGAAATCATTTCAGCATGTTGGAAACTGCACAGAAATACTGCTACTTTCTTTTTTTTCAACACCCCCTGCTCCCCCTTCCCCTCAAGAGATTTGTCTCTGCAAAAACTGAGCTGCCACATCCTTTAACTCCAGGAAGTTGCTATAGCAGGATTGTTGATGGCATTTTTGTAAGGAATTATACTGGAGTTAGCACTGGAAATACTATGTGCTGTTGCAAGATATACTCATTTTTATAGAGTAATTCTGTCCCTTCCCCCCACCCCCCAGGATGTGCTATTTTAGGATAACTGCTATTTCTGTTCAAGGTATTGTAATTAATGTTCTATTTCCAGACCTGTTCTCCAAGCCTGCCCTTGCACATATGCATGTGAGTGTTATATGCATATTTTTAGGACTTCTGTGTATTTTACATGATCATTGTCTATGTCACAGTCTTTGTTAGAAGCGTTCAGAACCACTTCGTGGTTTCTACAACATTAATATATTTAGCATAAACTAATTTAACTTACTGGGTACGTTGTCCTTCCTCTTTACTTTTAAAAGTTTTTACCCACTGTTAAGTAAAACTGCATTTCCAGTTAGAGATAGGTGTGCATCAGTGAAGGATGAAGCATTTCTGAGGTGTATTGGCAAGGCTTTGGGAGGAAAACAGATTTTACATTTTTCAGTGTAGCAGTGCAGCCAAGATGTATTTACTAGAATTGTTTTGCCAGGGCTTCCCGTTGGGGGAAGTTTCTTCTACACTTCATAACATGGTATATTTGAAGAAAGTTTTCAATTTTTCTCTTTATTAAGTCAGCTTAAAAATGGCAGTGCAGATAAGGATTTTCCCCTCCAAGGATGTTTGGTAAGCCAAATTCTGTTGAGAAGTTCTGTGTTTCTGAACTACCTAACAACTTTTCTGTCTATGAAATTAACAGCAGACTTGCAGAATTGTTTTTCCCATCTTCTCCCCACCCCAAAATGTGTGGGCAACATGCAGAAATGGAGAGATAGCAGATCTGATCAGTTCCTGGAACACTGGAAAAAAACTCGATATACTGAGCCTTTTTTTTTTCCCTGTGTAAATTACTGCTGTCTGTTTTTCTAGAATAACTCTCAGGAGCATCTTCAGGTGGATTGCCAATAAAGAGCTGTCTAATGATACAATATTTTGTGCATTTTCAGCTAATAAAAGCTAGAAAGCAAGAGCTAGCATTTGAGACATTGTATAGGATTTTGGCACACTTAAACGTCCGATTCTTCTGTAAGCTTATGACCAGATTACAGTCAGCATATGTATGTGGCTTTTTCTCTGTGAAGATTTTATCTATAGAGTATTTTTATTTGATCTATGATGCTGCTGAAGTACATGTAGTTCTTTGAGGATTTCTGCATAGATACTGGCAATCTTTTTTTAATTTTTCTTTTATCACTAGATTATGATAATTCTTACTCTGCAGGCAAGAAATAAAATGGAGAGGATGGGGCAAATAGTTCTAAACATATGGTGAATTTAGTAGGCTTTCATGAATGATAAACCTGGTAGGGTTACCTTAATAAGTAGTTACTACATGTTTTTCATAAATCACCCCTAACAGCTCTCTGGGAGGGTGTAAATAGATATGTTGATCTGCCTATACTGTGAGGGTGAGATACATGAGTAGAACACAAATATGTCTATGTGAGGAAAATGTACATGAGTCTCATCCTGCATACTGATGGTTGGCACAGTGTTTTGCCTAGGAGGCAGTAAATAAACAAATGGCCAGCGTAAAACTGTATAAATCTGAATTGATTCCACAAGAAATAGGAGGAATTTTGCAGCCTTTCTGACTGCAAGAAATCCCATGGTTTCCCTGTGACAAATGTATTTTCCCAAAGCTTACTGCAGTACCAAGGCTATGTGTTTGCCTTCACAAGGTAGTGTGGATTGCAGTCCTAGAGACATCATTTTTCATCATCTGCAAACATGAAAATAACTTCAGTAAGCACAGCAGCCTGATTTACTGTTATTGAAATGCTGCCATCTCAGGATGTGTATCATGTATAGCTATGTTTAAAAAACAAGTGTGAATAAGGAGAAAGCAGAGAGAGGGAGGAAAAAATTAAATCTGAAATGGTTTTGGTTTTTTTTTTTAATAAACCAAATGTTCCCACCAGCTGCAAATGTAATTGACAAGATAATTAATGGCTACTGTTTTACATCTAACTTGCTGCCACATGTACATATGCATATTTTGAGTTCAGTTTGTTTAACCTGGAGATGGTTGCATTGTGCTGTCAATAAAAGCATGTATTCAGTTTGTTTATTGAGTTCTCTTAGAATAATACTGCTATTCCCATGTAAGTTTGGTGGCACTGCAAAGACAGTGCTTGGAATAAGAGTAACTGTGCTGTGTCTACGTGTGTGTATTGACACACAACAGTGTTTATGTATGTAAATTTATAAAAGAGTTTGTGCAGGTTTAAGATATTAGTCCTGATGGATTTTAGCTCTCCTCAAAATACTTGGAGTAGGTTAAATTATGATATCGCTTTGAATGTTATCCAAGTAATCTGTAAATTGCTTTTATGATGTCTGCACCCTCCCCAGCATGTGACATTGCTGTTAAACTGAAAATTCATGGAGTATCCAAAGAGAGGTAACACAGGAAGCCTTCTCTGGGCAGCTGTAACCATGGTACCTGAAATATTGTCCAACATCACCTTTTTGATGCTTTTTTTCCCCAACAAGAAAGAGCTTTTATCAAAATTTCTACAGCTTTCCTGTTGCATTGACACCCAAATTCATTTCTTATCAGTCAGGAATACACAGTTGGATTTTTCTTTATTTAAAAAAAAAAGCTCCTGGTGAAAATGGAGATGAATGTACTTCAGAAAATAACAAAAGTCTATCTGTGTGTTTTGAGCTGCTATCTCATTGTATAATCCTACCTCTTTTGAAGGTTTTGCTTTTCTCTATAGACTAACAGCATATATAGGAATGTAGGTTTAGTAGCACTAGGCCTTCTAGAGGTATTCTTGTTCAGTGTGATAGAAGCTTAAAAAAACATACTTAGAAAGTGAATTAATTATTGCGTTGTGCTTTGAGCTGGTGTGAGGATAGCTCAGCTTTAACGGAGCTCTGGCTTCACTGACTGTGGTGTACACAATGTTATCTGCCAGGGGACAGCTTCTCCTGGCTCAGGGTGGGGCAGGAGGGGCAGATTCTGTTTCTGTTTACCTATGGCAGCTCCTCTGACCTCGAGTGAATCTCATGCCCTGACAGTATCTCAGGAGCTTCTGTGAAGTAGCAATTTTAAATCACCAACCAGAACCCTTTTTTCCCCTGCACTTGTCCAGCACATTTGGGATGTGAATCAGCATTAGACACTCTAAACAGATGACCATGTTTAAAGTTTCATGTTAAAAAATTGGAATTTTTCTGCTGCACATTGCAATATAAAATTAGTTTGTGATGGCAGATGAGCAAAAAGTTTAACACCCCTAAAATTCCATAAGTGCCCTGGCAGCCATGTGGGCCTCACAAAGGGCAAGAGCAACTCCTCATCTTCCTGAAAAATCCATTGGTCCCCAAGGAGCAACCATGGTATCATATTGATCATACACCAAATGTAGCCTCCTAATCCAACTAGCACAGTTTGCAGTCTGTCAGGGAGAATTACTGAAATAATTTAAAATATCCTGTTAATCCACACATATGTTCTATAAAAAGCACATGAACCAGATTGGTTTTACATTGTTGCAAAATGGTGTCAGGTGACATTTAAAACAAAATGAAGCAACATGTGACAAAATGTGCTAGAGAGGTGTAGAAACTGTCTGGGCACATGCACGTACATAAACACACGTGCTTCCTAAGTTACCCATAACAGTGTTGCCACCTATTGATAGATATTTAAACTTCATGTAGATGTTGATAATATATTTTTCCAAACACAGCAAAGGTCTCTTCCTTCTGATGAGACTATCTTAACAATGTATATTATTTGTGGCAGAATAGGTCTTAAAGGCTTTGATAATACCATAGTATTATAAAGTAATGGGTGCTGCTCAGAAACCAACAAAGGATAAATGTTATGAAAGGAATCTAAAGCTGCTGATGCTTTTATATGACTTAGATGTATGATCTCATTTCAGTTGCAGTTCTCTGAGGAACAAAGGAGTGAGTGTGTCTGTCTGTACATTTCAAGTTTATCTCTAATTTTCATGGGGATAGAATGAACAGTGGAAAATTGAGGCAATATTTATGCATGTATGACTGCTTAAACTGTTCTTCAAAAACATGTTCGGAATCAAGGAGCTCCTTATTGATTGTACTGGAGAGGTGATACACTTCTATTTAGAAATTAGACATATGCTCATTGGCATTAAATCTGTTACTTATGGTGAAATATGAGTATTATTGGAGAATAAAAAGTTGTCTAGTTTACAAGTTTTTTTTTTAGACAACTGTTTTTGTTCTGAAGAAAAATGGGTTTGGTCTTGTCTTAGAAAACAAGTGAAAATGAATTAGAAGTTGCCCAATATATATTCAGAGTATTTCCATGAAAAACTAATGGATAAATGTGAGTGGTGCTTTATAACTGGGGAAAAACATTGACTAATGAAGTATTGTTTGCATACCCATAAAGTCACATATACATTTTCAGTTGTGTGTCATTCTTGAAAGCAATGAACATTTGTTCTAAATTAGGGTTCTTTTCAGTATTTATCAGTATTAGCTCTTGGATAAACTCTCATATTCTGGAGGTGTGCAGTAAAATGGATGATCATGTTTTATCTTCCATGACAAACACAGTTTAATTTCCTGCATATTGCTTTGCTGCAGATTAATCCAGCCTGGGATGTCTTGGCTGAGAGTGCTGTTCAGCAGAGGGCTGTATTAAATCTCAGGGCTAGTGCAGAAGAGTTCCTGACACTCTTTTTTCCTCCAGTGTGCAGAGAAGGACACTGGAGCTGGGGAAGGGTCTGGAGCACAGGTCTGATGAGGAGCAGCTGAAGGAACTGCAGGGACCCAGCCTGGAGAAAAGGAGGCTCGGGGAGAACCTTATTGTTCCTCCTGCCTGAAAGGAGGGTGGAGCCAGGTGGAGTTTGGTTTCTTCACCCAAGTAATAAGTAACAGGCCAAGAGGCCTGAAGTGGCACCAGTGAAGGTTTGAATTGGTTATTAAGAAAAATTTCTTAACTGAAACAGTGGTGAGTCATTGAAATAGGCTGCCCAGGAAAATTATGGAATCACAATCCTTAGAAGTGTTAAAAAAAATGGGTAGATGTGGCATTTGGGGTCATGGTTTAGTGAACATGCCAGTGTTGGGTTAATGGATGGACTGGATGATCTGAGAGCTTTTTGCAGCCTTAACAATGCTGTGATTCAGATGAAGCAGGAATAGAAATTACCCTCTATTACTGACTCTGAGGGCTGAAATGTGGAACATTATCATATGTTCCAAACGTTCAGCTTGACTGGGGGTAAACAAGAAGACACTGCACTTTAAGCTGCACATCCAAGTGAAGCCACAGGAAGATCAGAGATTATTCAGAGGTGCAGAAAGCCAAACAGGGGCCATGATCTTACAAAAGATTCATACCTAAAAATTCAGGGATCTGTAATTTTATATATTTATTGTAAAAGAAATAGATACGTGGGTTTGGACTACTTAGCTGGCCCTGAAACTTTATGGCAAATGCCACGTAATAATGGCTTATTATTTGTGAAAGGAGAGTGCACTTTCTTAGCTGCAAGCTAAGTTGAATTCCATGTCAGACTTTTAATTTCTCCTTGCAGTTGTGAAGAATATGTCCTTACCTATCTCTCATTTGTCAGGAGTTGATAGGAAACATCTGCACAACTTGTTCAATCTGTTAGCTGTATGTGTTCAGCCAAGCTTAACTGACAAGTAAAATGTACCAAATAATATTGGACTGTGAGGATGACCTTTGCTAATAAGGCAGTTACACCATACGTGGTGTGAACCAAGCCACTTCTAATGAAATGGTGTTTGGAAATGACTCTGTGCTATTTGGTGCTGTTACTATCAATATAGATAAAGGAGAAGGCATATTTTCTGGAAATATATTGAATATTTTCTTGAAAATGTTTCATTTAAAGTCATTCAAAGAATAGGTAATATGGGAAGAATTTTTTGATGGGCACTAAGGTTATTTTTAAATGCAGCCTTGATAGCTTGCTTAAAGATCTTGGTTAAATACTGTATTAGATTTGGCAGAGATGTTTGTTTCCTTTACCAAATTGATAGGTTTAGTGTCTTGCAAGGAAATATTTGATAGAAATGCTTTGTATTGAGTTATCCTTTTGTGGATTAGGCACACAAAGCTGCTGGAAAACACTGTGGTAGTCCAGAGTTCACAACCTTAATCTGATTAGGCTGTTTCTGATGATTAACTTGGACTCCTTTATTTATTTATTTTAAATCTGGGAGACCTTAACTTCTCAGGAATCTGTGCATCTCTGCTGTGATCAACCTAATCCTGCTAAAACAACTCAGAATTACAAAATCTAAACCAACTGTGGAGTTCACTGCTTAATGTGGCTCAATCAGAAATAATCTTTCCTGGGTTGTGAGTATAAAGGTCTGGATACTGAACTGTAAAACCTGACAGTGAGGAGTACTGCTTTTATTTATTCAGTTATGTTTTTGGAAAAATATGGACCTGATAAAAAGGACTACATGATACAGGCTGTGCAGTGCCAATATCCTGATGTTGCTGACCCTGTCAGTGGGAATTGGTGGTGAAATTGCTTTATGTTTTGCCATCATTACTCAGGCTTTTTGTCAACAAGCCATGTGTCCTGAGCAGGATACTTCTCGTGGGCAAAATGCTTTACTTTTTACATTAATGTTTCGTGTTTCAGATAACTTTTCAGAAATATATTTCTTATTGCATTTTAATGATCATTTTTATATGATTATTAGTATCAATTAGCTAAAATGTAAACTAATATTTTTAAATTCAGCCACACAAATCACTAAATGTGTTGCTTTCTTATCCTCTCGTTGCAGGGACTGCACACATTTATCCTAATGGGTTACTTCTTATTATGAACACCAGTATCTCTGGCAGATCTCTTTCCTATTTTCATGTGCTACTGAAAATGTATTCTGTGTTAGGTTTGAGTTGTTTGTTTTGCTGTAAGAAGTCATTTGATCACTATTAAACATTCATTGAGCATTTCTCATAACCATTTGACTTGGAAAACGATGATCAGACTACATTAGCAAGTTGAAATTTGGTAGATAAACACATGGTACTCATTAATTTAAGTCTTTAATGTTCAGTAAATATGATAATGTTGATTACATTCTGAATTCAGCCAAGATATTTACGGTATAAGAATTCAATTTCTCATATTTTCTTTTATGTTTAAACTCCTCAGAGAAATAAATTTACCTGGTGTTTTGGTCAACTGATTAATTTGTGATCAATGTGCGCCAATATTTGAATGTTATTGAGAAAATTAATTAACTTAAATCACTTTTTAACGTTTTGTGTGCCGTGCACTTTCACTAAAGTATTCACTTGTCTTTCTTTCTACTGGATGGCTAAAGGAGGATTTTTAATTCCAAATTCACCTAATACAGTTTGTTATCTGAATTACTTCTGAACTGTAATACAGCTTAAGATGATTTAAAGCCAAGTTATTGAAGTAGTTTAGCCTCAAAACATCTGTGGTTGTAAAATGGACCTTCTCAAGCTTCTAATAAGACTTCTTTTTTTCAGTGTTTCTCCCAGTGTAATGACTCTTTTAGTTCTGTTTTTTGAACTGCAGGGCAGAAATCACCAGATTACATTGCTAAATCCACAAAGTTTGTGTTTAAACTCATTTATGCCACTGTGTCGGTGCAGCTCCCATTGCGTTTTAGAGGAATGCATCGAAATTTTTAGAAGTAATGCAGATTTCGAAGAATGTGTGTTCCTACCCCAGAAAATAAAAAAATCAGAAAAGTATTTCTAATTTTAAAAGTCAATGAAGTGGTGAGGATTGCAACTCCGGCAGTTTCACTCTGTTTGTTCAGAATTCATGTTGAAATGCTTAAGAGGATAATATTGAGGATGACCTTAATTCTGTAGCTTTTAAGTTTTTTTAATCTTAATGAGCTAATTTTTCCAAAGTAAATTACAAAACTCTAAGACAGCATTCACATTCCTACAGAATGGTGGCTGGTTAGTGCAGCCGCACTTTGTGATTTTTCTTTAATGTATAAAAATTTCTCTTGTTCCCCACTAAAGTAGAAAATAGTTTATTTGTTCATGTCTTGGTTTTGCTAAGGTACTGGTGTTGCAATGTTTCGAACACCTACCAACTTCCTTGACACTATATTTAAGCAGGAGACTTAGTTAGGATTGCCACTTTGTCACTTTAAAGAACAAAAGGCCTTTGTACTTAACAAGATTTTACAAGACTCTGGGTAGTTCACTTAACAAAAAAAGTTTCACAAGGGCAACAGGGAGATCGTGCTTCGATCTCTGCAGTTTTAGGTGTTAAACAAGAAGGTTTCACAGAAAGTCACGCACATGGATGTGTTGTTGAGACCTGGCTTTTCAAATGTAGGATTTGAGTACAAAAAAAATGCCTGGGCTGTGGAACTGACCTTGGAGATCAATTGAAGTAAAGGTGTTGAAGAATAATAAATGTGTTGGGAATTAAAGGCAAAGCAACATTTTAACAGTCCTGATTAAGCTGGGGAAAATCAAAATAGTGGTATTTCTGTGTTCTTCTGTCAGAGATAGCATGGTATTGAATGTAGTAATACCTGCAAATGGTTCTGGTGAACCCTGGAATTCTTGGTCTGGCTCTGTGTGCTCATCCTTAAATTTATTCAAAGGAGTTCAGTGGTGTAATTGAATTACTAGGCAACAATATCTGTTACATAAAACTTGGTGGACTGATAGCTTAAAAATTTTCTGGTTGGTTTTGGCTTTCTTTTTTTTATATTCCATTAACTGCAGAAATAAAATTGAAACTAATTTTAGTCTACTGAAGATATTTTTTTCTTCCTTTGACTGTTCAGCAATTTCCAGTAAAAAGTTCACTGTTTTCTTTCTTTTTTTTTTTTTTTTAATTATGGGTGTTCCGTGGTGCTCATTCAATGACCCATTCCCTAAAATGGAAATGGATCAGCTAATATAGATCAGCTGAAGCCGCTGATGATTGTTTCCCCTATCAAGTGCTGCAGCTGGGATGTCACCCTGCAACCAGATTCTGCTGTTCTCAGAAAAGCCCCCATGGAAGAGTGCATGAACCAGAGCCACTTCATTTCTGTCCTTGGTTTTCTGGCAGCAGCATCACCACGTGTAATTCAAGGTTGTAAGAATTAGGTGTAGGAGTAGGAACAAGAGTTTGGTTTTTATTTAACTGTGATTAGGTCTTCAATCCTGATGAAAACAACTGAAAGTCTATTAATAATGTTTGGGAATTGCTGAAGCTGAAATGAGGAATAGGCCTTTTGTTGATTATTTTGCTATCAAATTTCCTGGTAGTGTTTATAGTTTAGACTACAGATTTGAGTTCCTTGTAATTTTATAAGAATGTGATATAAAAATATAAGTAGATTCTATGTGTGTAAGAAATTTCTGTTTTTTCTAGGAGGTAAAAAATTTGCATAGTTTAAAACTCTTCTACTTGCAGTATTTTTGAAGCCAGGAGATTTACATGTGTTTGTAAAAACCACAGACAAATAGCACCACTCGAGAGCCAGGTGCTTAATATAATAAGTGATCATGTCAGAAGTTATGTGCTGGGAGTACCTGCAGACTTGTCCTTGTATGAAGAGGATCCCACTGTGCAGCTACAGTGATTTGGGGTGGGGTTGGGGGTTGTTTTTCATTTGGTTTGGTTGTGGGTTTTTTGTTGTGGTTGGTTAGCTGAGTTTTTTTATTTGTTTCATCTTGAACAATGCACTTTTGTTCCTTAATTTCAGACTGCTGTAGGTGCACATGAAGCTGTATTTTATTTGGTCTGCTTCCGAGGAATTAGTGCAGGCATTTCTCGTGTCTTTTTTGATGGAGATCCTATCCTTACTTTGCAGTGAATTCCAGAAAGGTCTTAAAGTGTTCTTTGACTGTATGCAGAGATTTCTTTAGCTACAGAACAAGAAATGACTATTTAATTTTGTTTTGAATGTTTGGTACTTTTCATTTTCAGTGTAATGTAATAGCAGAAAATCAGACATAAGCTTTTAAGAGAACAATGATCTTGACAAGGTTAATGTATGTTTCCAGCCTGTCTGTGGTGCACGTCTGCAGTTACAGCAGAGTGCTGGTAAAATGGTAGCATTTAGGAAGGTATCCTTAGGCTCCACAACTTTGGTTCTTAGAGCAGTTATATTAATATGAGTCATCTTTAATAACAGTTGGCATAAACCTTGTCACATGACAAATTGCTGTACCTTGGAACTCCTCTACACCTAAAAACACTGAAATGTGTATTTAGAATTGCCTCCAGATCAGCAGCAATTCCAAATGTTTTCTTGGGCCGCTTATTTAAAGGTGGCTGCTTGCGATGTGAGTTATGTGTGTAAGTAATGATTTGCGTGGTCTTCTTTTGCCTCTGAACTTTCTTAAATTTAGAAGTATACTAAATACTTTGTGAAGCTCTATGGCATAATTTTCTTCAGAATTATATTTATCATTCAGCATCATGTTCACAAATCCTCCCCTGCTGACTTGCTCTCTTGTGCAGATCAGCACTGGCTTACTTCATTAGTGTCACAGCTGCATTTTTCTGCTTCCCCCAGCATCTTGTGCATATAAACCAAAGCACAGTTGAGATACCTGTGCTGGGGACGTCTCTCTCCTTTCATTACCAACCTGCCCATAAAAGAAGACAGACCAGAAATGCAGGTTGCTTCACAGAATGGGGAAGAAATATGGGGATTGTTTCAGGGCATTGTCATTCTGCACCGGGTCACAGTGTGGCACACAGTGAGTGAGTGTGGGTGGCATATTTCTTCCTGACCTTTCACATGATCATGTCGTGGGGCAAAATACAGCAGCCAATAACCAAATTCTGCTGGCAGAGTGTCCTTGCAGCTTTGAGAGTTTTCAGGTGTTTAAAGATGTTGCAAACTAGGATATGAAATGGGAGATGAGAGTTAGCATCCCTCCTCAATTGAAAGCAAATTTTTGGAAAAAATTAAATCACCGGCAGATGTGAAAGGCAGGTGCCTTTTCATAACCTCAGTATGGATGTATTTGATATGGGAGAATATAAAAAAGGATATCCACTGAACCAAACATAATGCAATTCAGCCATAGGTTAAAGAAAGGTCATTTTCTTGCCTTGTTGGCTGGAAAGAGAGAGCAGAGCTCTAACATATAATTGTGTTCTGTGACAGTGAAAGGAGTCTTTTGGTGCTTTGGGAAAGGAAAGTGACATTTTCCTTGCTCATGAGAGAAACACAGCTTCACATTAAACGTACACTACAGTGCTCCCAATGTACATAGAATTAGCAGGGACAAAATTGTTATCCACAAGGATAATGATCCTATTTTTTAAATGCAGCTAGTATAGCTAGATATGTGTGCCTGTATGTGTACACATATATAAAAGCAACAGACAAGAGTCACATTTCAGTTTCATCCTTCTCTCTGTCCTTGCTGTGATTTCTCAGCTGAAGAATAGGACCCGAGCTTACAGGAGTCATTGTACATGTGCTAAGGGGAGACTGTGTTCTTGCCGAGTGGGGTGGTCATAATGATAGGAATGTATTAGATATGGAAGAGCTTAAGTAGCTGAGAATCTTGAGCACTTAACTGGGAAACTGAAGTGTGGCATGGTTTAATTTTGTCTGTTTTATGTACCTGTGGTGTGGTTGCCATTCTCCCATGGCAGTCACTGGGGTTCAGAGGTTGATTTCTTTCTGAAGGTTCATCTTCCTGCCAACACTCAGAAGGATAGGACTGCTTGATTTTTACACACCTCTGTTTAGTTTCTTGCTTAATGGGAAGAAGCAGTTGCAACAAAGTCCCATTTACTTTTCAGCTGGAATTAGTTATTGCAGAATACCAGTTTCCAAAAAAATGACTGCTTCAGTCCCTCTTGAAAAGGATATTTGGGACAGTGCAACTTAAACTAGGAGAATGGACAGAATCTGTATCAGAAGCACTTACACTGAAAGAAGGCATGGGCAAACAGCTCTGCCAACAGTAAAAGAAAAAAAAAAACCAAAAACCAAACCCCAGTATTTCAGAGACTGATGGTAAGAATAGGAAGATGATTTCAACTGCAGTTTACCATGTTAGAATTGTTTAAATGTAAAATCAGTGCCCTCCTGTTGGGGTATTTCTGCAGAAGACACTATTTCCCTGTTTTGGGGAAAACAGCTCACAAAGTTGCAGTCAAGAAGCTATTTGTGATCAGAGTACAAATACTGACTTTGATGCTAATAGGCAGAATATATAAAAATGTGAATAATGCTTAAAAAATAAATATCTTTCCTGTTCTAAAGTGTAAATAAAAGAAAACCTAGGTATAAGAGGCAGTAGTCTTCCACAAACACACTAGAGGCATGTTTGTGTATTTTCAGTCTGTTTAAAAGAAAAAAAAAAATGGGCCTCTGGGAATACAGCTGGGAAAATATTCCCATCCTTTCACTACCTGCACTTTCTTTGTAGAGTATTAAAGAAGATGGTATAATCAATTTGCAAAAACTGTGAAGTTTTGGATGGACAACTTAAAATAATCTCTTACTATTTTATATTTAGCCTCAAGAAGGCTTCACAGACTGGTGAAAATGGATGGATGCATAACACACTTCCAGTTTGCACTACAGAAGAGTCTTGGTACTTGCAGGAGAAATTTCTAGCAAACATTCGTTACAAAGGATTCTCTATTGAAATGAGAACAAAGGTTCCACTAAAAAGATCTCTAAGGATTCAAATGTACCTTTTCACAGGTGACATGCTGATACAAGCCAGTTCTCAAGGGGTTGCATCAAGGCATAAATCAGCAGTAATTTCAACCCTGCAAGATCATAGCACTATCATGAACAGAAGGAAAATCAATCTGACACCAGCTCAAATAATAGCAGTTCTGGGAGTCACAGTATATAGTACAAGTCCACTGGGAGGGTCTGCTTGTCAGAACAATGGCACTTGAAGACAGTGAATACTTTGACAGACATCAAAGCAAGAAGAAAAGGAACAGAAAGATCACTTCTCAGGCATGATGGTGTCACTCACACGAATAGCAACCTGAGTGATGCTTCAGATGAAGGTGAAGCAGATTTTGGTCCTGTGGTCAGGCAGTCTTCTTGCAAAAAGTACTTCAAATGCTGGAAATGCTTTTCAAGTTTTAACTTAGGGAGTGATGTCAGAACTGCATAATACCTGATGGTATTTCTTCCCAGAGTTAGAAGAGCAGAAGTTAAGAACACTATTTTGGAAAAGACTGAAAAGTTCACTTTCTATGTGCAAATAATATGTGTAAGTAATGTTGGTTTCATAAAAGTTCTTAGCACTGCTGTGATAACCTAATTGAGAATCTGAATACTTGCAAGACATTAAACCATAGATCATATGCCTATTGTAAGTGTGCACCAAAATTGTGAGCCTCTGCTGGAAATAAAACAAGTTGCTGAATCAGTGCTGCTTCTAGAAATCCTAGAATGTAGCAAAAATAAATTAGCCCAAAAAGGTCATCAATCTAAATATGAACAAGCCACATCAAACCTGAGAGGTGGATAATCTAAAGAGATGCTGGTAATATTTAAGATATTGTGTCTTGTTAGCAGACTTCAGCTGAAGTTAGCAGCTGGTGTTAGCATTTTGTTTCAGAGATTTTTAGTCGGTGAGGTTTTTGATTTTGCAAAGGGAAATGAAAATTTCTGTGGCCCACAACAACTCCTAATGCCAAGAGGGGAGGGGAAGAAATCTACCAAGAAAATTGTGACTTTGTTTACTGTAATGTCAAATGATGAAATCTTTTTTCTCATCAAATGTGATGATAATTAGACTTGTTCGTATGCTTTGGTAGTCCATAAATACTCTGGTGAATGTCTAATTTGCTTAAAGAAGACTTCCATTATTCTAACTAAACAGGGAAAGTGAACATGAAGAAAAAATTGTCAGCTGAATGTTTTTAAACACCATTGCCAAGGCATCCTGGTATCAGTGAAAATCTGATACTTGAACTGTGGTTTAGATGTTCCACGATATCCATGTGTTGCAAATTATTCTCATGTGCTAAGCTTATTGTGATACAAAATTTAAATTGGTGTCTCAAAAAATTAATAGTATCTACACAGAACATGTAATTTTCAATTTTTGTAATCTCTGAGCTGCTAAACCTGATTTTAACAATTACTTTTATGCTAATTAAGCCTTACTGGGTCTTCTTAATTAAGCACACAGTTGGAAAAGAGACATAGCAATAATTATCTCAATTTGATGGCTATGCCAATTTGCATTATCAAAAAATAACCAAAGCACGATTCAATTTTCTTGTCACATACAAATACTACTTGCCAAGCACCAGAGTATTTTAGAACAGTGCACTTTCCAAAGTTGCTCCTAGATGAAACAAAGATTCCATTTTTCCTGCCTGCATATGCACAAGTGCATGTACACCTCTCTATTGTATTATATTGTTAGATAAATTAGAGCAGTGTAGATATATATACACATATACAGATATGGATATAAATATTTTGATAGTATTTGCATCTTTAGTTTGGAAGAGCACCAACATCCAACTGTATTTTCACAGAACTCAACTGCTACGTGGAGTATTCTAATTTTAGGTCTTTACAACCCAAAAATATGCTCTTGTCAACAGAGCAGTAATCAGAACAGTGGAGAACAACCTGAGCTTCCCCTGGCAAGCATTTTATCACTTCATGTGGATGTGTTTAGTATGAGGCAGTGTTTGGGGTGTATTGGAAATTACCTGTACACTGTGAGGAGGCTTAGTTGTCCCAGGCATTCTTGAATCTGAGGGGGAACATTCCTTTTCCTCAGTTCTATTATCTTCCTAAAATGTCTTTTACTAAGAAATTTACAGCTTTGACCACACATCCTCCTTGGAGTAAAAAAATAGTTCCATGAGATCCATATTGGAATATCTATTGCTGTAGTCTCAAGCTACACTCTCATATAGGCCAGATTTCCTTTATCTCTTTCCCTGTACTGTCCCTGCCATACAGTTAGGAATTAAGTTGAAAAGGCAGTAGAGGACTTGACCATGTGTTAGGGACCAAATCTGTAGATATTAAGCACTTGGCTAATTTTACTTAAGCCCAGACTTATTCATGTTCTCTAGTATTCTTACCTGAAGTGTTGAGATGGTGAGAGACTTCAGTGTGTTTCCATTTTTTAAAATGAAAAAATGTTCACACTATGAGTTATTCTGCAATGTAATTAGGAATTGTATTTCCTAAGTACAGCTCTTCAGAAAGACTTTGTGTTCAGGAGATGTTCTGAACCTGTCCAGGATACATCACCCTGAATCCTGGATGTACTTCGTCACACAGCAGTAGAACTTGAGCTTTTGTCCTTGAACCTCAGTAACATTAAATGATGAGTTTCCAAAAGAAACTCATTAAGGACTTGTGTGATTCTTACAGTCAGTGGCAATTCTCCAAGTAAAGTGAAGGGCACGTGTTGGCCAAGAATTCTGTATCACAGTTGAGTAGCTGACATAACGTATGTTTTTAAGATCACTTTCAGTCTTGCCATATGCCACAAAATACTGCAAAAACCTGACTTTCTTTGCAATTTTATTCTGCAGTGTTTTCTCTCTGAAACTTGAGATGTAATGGACAACACTTTGAATTACTAGAATTAAATTAGACTTTGACTAATTTTAAATGAAGATCATTAAATGTGAAAATGAGCCTTATTCTGCTTGCATCTATCACAATGACATGTAAATGTGTGAGCAAGTGTAATCCATCCAAAAGTTAAAAGAGCACATTCTCTAGGGAGTGTGTTAAACCCATAGCATGGCCCTGAAAACTGGTTTGTATCTTCATATCTGATTTTAAAAGATACATGAAAAAACATATTCTAAGATTGTCATCTTTTATCTGTGCATCTGTTCGTCTTAAGAGGTGCTATGTAGTCCACCTGCAGGAATGACACTGTCACAACATTTTACAATCTCACCCGTTCCCTGATAAACACTGGACATGTTGTACCTACTGATCCATACATCCTTATGTCATTTTCAAACACCTTTTGATGTGTTAATACTTTATGAACCACAGAAAATGTTCATGAAATTTGGTAGGTTTTTTTTTTTTTTTCAATTCTCTTTCTTCAGTCCATCTTCTAGGGATTGCATTCTTTCTTGATTTTTAGTATGACATTTTTCCTTGCATTGAAAAGTATTATCTGCTTCCATCCTCAGGCAGATTTTCTATATTTCTTCATAATATCTAATTCTGTGTATCACATAGAAACATAATTCCTTCCTGCTGTAATGATGCTCAACTCCTTTAGCTGGCATCTTCCTTGCTGTGTTCTGTAAGACTGAATTTAAAGGCACTTTGTTTATAATCTCTAGACAAATATTTGAGGGATATATTTTTTGAAGGAATGTGCAAGGTCAGAATGTTTTTACTTTCTTGGTATTGCATTTCTCAAAGGTTTAAATCAAGAGTGTTTGCTCTGTTTTGCCTTTCATATTTTACAGTTTTGTATTTCAGAAAGACCTGCAGAATAAAGGTGCTGTTCTTTTTGCCTTCAGCAGTCCAGAGCTGATATTGCTGCTTGGCAGTTCGTTTTCAGAAACTACTGGGCTGAAAAGGCAATAAGCAAAAGGTAGCTTTCAGATAAGGGTGTGTGTTGAAAGAAAAGAAATATAGGAGGAAGGAGCCCAGTTCCCTAGTTATATTTTAGCATTATAACTGCAATTACATTTTAATTCTAAATAGTCTGGAATATCTGAGTATTAAACATAATGATTAGCTGAGGCCACCAAAGGTCACACTTTTTCATGTTTTTGATCTTGTGTGCTTCTGGAGGACCCTGTTCAGCTACATGATATTCATTAGCAACCATAACCTGACCTCTCTAAATAATTCTGGACTTACTGGAAACCAACTGGGTATGCCACTGGTGATTTGATGGGGCTGATGGTGGGTAATCACTATGGAAATGTGTTCATTAAATGGGCACCCTATCAGAGCAGCCTATTAAGAATTTATAAAAAGCACTATTACAGTAACGTGATCTCTGTGGCACGCCTGTACTTGAGTGCAGAGCCTCTGTGCAGTGGAAATGCATACAGTGAGTTTTGCTCTCAAATACCCATTGATGGGCACTGCAAACAGCCTCAGCTCAGCCTTTCTCATCAGCAGTCACCCTGACCTTACTGAGCTCTGGAGCACGAAGGCTGATCTGAGCAGAACAGGGAAGTAGGGTGGCTGAGGGGAGGAGTTTGATGTAAATGAAAGGTGAAAGTGGTTTCTAATAGCATGTACAATGTGCACTTAGAAGGTTGCATAAATCATACATCAAAATTCTGCATATGTCTGTGTTAGTTCCATTACTTCAAGGGATGTATGTTCCTATCCAAGAGAAATTTTTGACTTTTTTGCGTTTACAGAAGTATTTCATTGTGAATTTAAGCTATTAGTTGTTCATTCTTCTACAAAATTGACTGTAAGATGCATATGATATCTATTTTAAAATATGGTTCAGAAATACCTGCTATTCAGTGCCTAAATATATATATCACATATTTATATGTTTATGTGTGTTATAAACACGTAATATTTTTCTATTGTATTTTTATTACTTATTTTGTGAAGACTTTCAATGACAGAACAATGATGGAAAGGGCAAAAAAGTGCTGCTTGTGAGGAGGAGAGCATTAAGGCACTTACAGAAAGGTCACTTACAGGAGCTGTAAGCTTTTATGAGACTTCATCATTTTGCTGACAAGGTCAACTTGATATTGATTGGCTGGGTGTTTTGTTTAGTTACTTGCGGGCCAGTTATTTGAAGAAACCTGTGTAAACATCCAGGCAGTATTCTTCGTACTTCTGCCCTCTTTCAGCATTTTGAGTTGCTTACTGTGTTTATTTTTCCCAACAAAATATGAAATAAAGTTCGAGTATTTGATTGCCAGTGTTTAAATTCAGGTTATCCTACCATGCCATCATTTGTTAAATTTAACTGAATCTCTTACTGTAGAAAAATTTGAAGATTTGATCTGTTTTAAATCATGTGTTTTTGATGCATAAGAGCATTTTTTGATGAAAAATTTTATGGAGTATTTTTCCAGTTTTTGAAAACTATTTATCACCTGCGCTCATGTCAGGCCCAGGTGGCTGTGGGTTTATGAGACACTAATGCCCTAAGCAAAAATAAAGGAAGCACAGGCTTGGTCCCTTTGTGAAAGGAAGCCAAAGTTTCCTGTGACCTTCCATGCTCTGGTTCTGTATATTTAGTCTTTGTGTGAGCCTTTAGCACTGCTGATGGCTGTGTTAAAATGGGCTTGGCATGGAGAGGAAGGAGTTAGGCAGGTGAGCTGAAGGTTTTCTTCCTTCAGGTGGTGAATGAGTGGTGAGTTGGGATGTGTCTGCATTACATCTGTGTCTATATCCTTCCACTGCAAGGGGTATAAAACTTCATGCTGGGTCTTTCTGGTCTGTGCAGAGTGCACTGAAGGTGACAGGGATTCCAGCCTGGTGCTCTCGTGCCTTGGTGGTCAGAGCTAGAGTGGGAAGAGTTGAGCTGTGGCTTCACACGTGTGCCAGGGCTTTGCACCCCTTGCAAAAGTGGGCACATGCAGCAAGGGCAGCAGTAGCATCCCTGAACAGGGGCAATGGGGTGTTGTGATATTCAGAGGTTGGTCATATTTTTTAATCATCCTTGTCCTTATATAACAAGGAATAATAAAATTATAGCTTTTAACGGCATATTTCATTAGTTTAGAATTGAAAAAATGCTCATCCTTTACATGTGAAAGTGCCACAGCAAAAGAGAAGACGGGGAATATGTAATTAATATTAATGCTTACACTAAATGATTTCATCTGTCTGCTGCCTTGGTTAACATCATTAAATACATTCCTGCTGCAAACAGGCCTCACAAACTGAAGACTTTGGTTATTAAACCTTATTTTAAAGGAATTCAGATAAATCTTCCTTAAGTAGTTGTTCACTGCAACTTAAGTTTTACGGATCTCTGTGCATCCTAATAATTTTTTATTACTTGGTTTAAAAAAAATCACTTGAAACCTCCCACAGAATAGATGCACAGCATCTTTTAGGGGGAACTTCTGTGTTTTGGTTTTGTGGGGTTTTTTTTTGTTTCAGTTATGAGCCAAGTTTGTCAGATTCATGGTTTTGCACTTTTGAAAGCAGGATGCACGGCCTGCATCTGAAGCTGCTTGCACTTGTTGCCTTCATGGCAAAACTTATTTCTTCTCTACTGCATCTTCTTAATAGAGGCCCTTAATTTCTCCTTGTTTTCCTCTGCCTTCTGTAGTTTCATCTCCATTTATTCTGTCAGACAGAATATATTGGAAGGCTTTTTCCTGTCAGTAACCATTTCTATAGAGTCGTCAGTTTATCTCTTAAGCCAACTCTTGTGCTTGCAAGTCACAGCCCCTTTGTGTTCTTATGTCGTTGTTAAAGCAGCTCACAGGATAAGTACTGAACTTAGGCAATAATAGGCAATCTTGGGAAATAACAGTAAATTATTTAGTCAAATTGCTTTGGAGAAGCAAGTATTACTTAGTAGTAACTTGTCTACAGAAGCATCTTGTCACCAGTGGATACAGTGCAGTCAACCCAAAGCTCAAGTCCCTGTTCAGGGCTGCAGCCCCATGATGTGCTGTCAGCTGGCCTTGCTCTCTGGCAGCTCCTTGGTTCATAGTTTTGATTCTGTCTCTCTCTTGAAGAGTTTTTTATTGACTTAGATGCGTTCAAGCCCACTTTGTTGAGTAGGAGATATGAGTTGTTTTTTGTTTGGGTTTTTTTTTTTAATACTAGAGCTCTTTATCCAGGTGCTGTTAGTTTCCGAAGGGCTATTCCATGTCAGGTTAAAGGGCTGGATGTAGCTCCCTGAGATTCAGTGTTCCAAGCAAAGATATGCCTTCAACCTGTTTTTCCAGATAACCTCCTGGAACCTGGAGAAAGCAAAGAAAGCAAGGCATGCACTCCACAGTGTCACTTCTGCTGTAATGGTCTGTCTCACTTCTTCCCTCCAAGGATTCTGAGGGTCTGGATTTTTTTTTTCTGTTACAATGTTAGAAACGTTATTCCCTCTTCACATCGTATGTCGTGTTTCCCACTCCTGCTCAGGAAAGTGGTCCTTTCAAAAGTATTGGGAGGACACACAAGCAGGAGATGCAGTTCTGGAACACCGTGGCAGTACCACCAGTTGTGTCTCAAACATTCAGACAGTTTTAGAAGTTGGTCATCCCTTTAGCTCTCTCTCAAGTGCTTTCTGGGGGATTTTTATGTTTACCTTTTGTGTGTTTTCACTTAATCTGTTTTGCTTTTGGAGATTGTTTTTATGCTTGCAGCTGGCAGTATGTGGGGTTAAAAGTCCTTGTCGCAGATAGGAAATGGGCTGATATCAAACTGAGTATTAAACTTATTTCCATCTACCTTAAAATCATGAAGAAGCTGTGAAAAATTGCTTTCTAATTAAGCAAAATCTCTTTGAACTTCCATGGGGACTTTTTTGTCTTCTAGCAATAATGTTTACAGGCACCTTTTTTTGTTACATTTGTTTTTTCTAGGTTAATTAGATCTGCTAATCTAAAAAGAAAACAAGAAAGATGACCAAGCCGAACAGAGCTCCCTGTTTGTGAGCCACATGTAAAAGCTGTGACATAATCCCTGTTATTTCATCTCAGAGTTTCTCTTATTAAATTAGTGATGGAAACAGCTTCATGAAGGCAAAGATACAGGACAAGTGCCCCAGTTGCACTTGCAGCTGCAGTGCACTTGATTTTAAGGATATTGGATTTGGATATCATTATACAAATACATACACAGAACTCAAGCTGCAGTTTGGAAGCTTCCATTGAGGATTTGTGTGAGCTCCATATGGGTAGGAATTCAGAGGGGAGATGGAGGGGAAGAAAAGGGGTTGTATTGCAGGGTAGAAGCTTCTTCCTGTTAAAATGTCCTCAAAATCTAAAAGAAAATGGTCTTTTCTGACACATTGTATGCTCTTGAAGAGTAACAATGTGGTATATTTTTATTTTTGAAAAGTTTGATGGTATTCTAATGTCTAAGGTCTCTTATTCTGGATTAGATGTGAGTTATAGGAGAATACTTAAAAAGAGTGAGCTTTCTGCTTTCTAGGCTTCATATTTTAAAAGACATAAAGTGTTACTTTCACTTAAGATGAATATGCATCCCTTTAGAGAAATAGTAACTGTTCATCTTAGCTTTGATACCAAATAAAGGTTGTTGTAACATATTTTATATGTAAGTTATGTAAGGTATTGCTTGGTCTTCACAGGACTGTTCTTAAGATTTGGTTTTAATTTTTTCCTTCAAGTAGCTGTTATTTTAATTCTATTTAAAAAAACCCAAAACAGTAAAATATGAGATGTTCATGGATTATAGTGATATTAATGAAATTTAATTGGTTTATCTAAATCAAAAATAAAATTGGACCTTTTTGACCAAAAAGTATATATTATGTCTGAAATGAATTATTGTTGTTGTTTTTTCCCAGGACTGTTTCCTTAAGGCATTCCAGTTGCTTGTTTTCATGACTTTGAGCCTATTTAATCAGAGATGGAGCAGATGGACTGCAAACCCTACCAGCCACTGTCAAAAGTTAAGCATGAAGTGGATCTAACTTACACAAGTTCTTCAGATGAAAGTGAAGATGGTGGAAAGCAAAGGCAATCGTATGACTCAAGAGAAACACTGAATGAATATAGCCAAGAGCTGAGACTTAACTATAACAGTCATAGCAGAAAAAGAAAAGCCATTGACCAGTCTACACAAGGTAAATAATTTATTTTATCTACTAATTATGATTATTGCTTCCTGATTGCGCACTGTGAAACAACAGCGGGCAGGAGTTGAGCAAACAGTTTGTGTTCTCAAAGGCTAATAGTACCAACCCACTTTTTACCTAGTTTTAATCATACTGTATCAGAAATTTAGGATGTTTTTTCTTTTTCTAATTGAAGAAAAAGGGCTTTTTTAGCAGGATGGACTGACTGGGATTCTGGAAATCATCACATGCTAGCTACAAGCAAATATTTTCTTTAGTAGGGAGCTACTCTTCTTACTAATGTTGACTGATTAATTATTTACTACCTTTGCATATGCTGGGTGCATTTTGCTATAAAATCAATGTTGAGGCTGCAGGCTATCTCTGCATGGGCTTACAAAGCCTGTGAATTAATTCAAATACAACAATTCTCTTAACATTTCTAATCATATAAATAATCGAGTAATTGAAAAACTGAGGTTAATTAGTGTATTGTAAGAAAAAAAAAAACAAGAGTTAAGCTTCTATTTTAGCCTTTTGTATGATTAGGACAAATATTTGAACAGTGATGATAGTTGAAGTAAGGTTAGGAAAAGCTAAAGTAAGGTTAGGAAAAGATACTCTTTGATTAGAGACAGAAGCTAAAGACTAAGACTAAAGGAATGGAAGGAATAAGCAGAACTTACTGCAGCATTTCCTGACAGACTCTGTAAACCCTTGCATTGCTTTTGTACACAGTGAACAGAGAAGGGGGGGCTTATCTGCTGCTTTCAGCTCTGTCCCCAGTCCAGGCAGGATGGTGGGACAGGGAGAATATTTGTAGGAATCAGATTGTGTCAGAAGCAATGAGAGTCCTGTCCCCTTAGGAGTAACAGCAGCAGGATTCTGTGGCCAGTCACTCCCTGCTCTTCAACGAAGTGGTTAAATTACATTAAAGTGTGACCAGTACTTCTCAGCTAAAACTTACGGTACTTATTTAAAAACAAACAAACAAACCCAAAATCCTCAAACAAGCCACATCACACACACACACCCTGCCCCTAAAGCCCTCACTGCTTACTCAGAAAAGCCTTCTCCAATTTTCTGAATATGAAAATAATTTTGTTTTTCTTCAAGGAAATGAAAGATAGGCTTTTTGAAGATGGAAAATTTGTCTCCTCTGTGATGTGCAAATTAATGTGAAATTTGGAGCAGCTGTGCTACATAACTATTGCAGCGTTTTTGTTTTTTACTGCAGATATTCTACTTCAAGTTACACCCATAATACTGGTGTTGTCTGAAAGTACCTATAATTCATGGAAATAATAATGCTTGGCTGCCTCAATCTACGTACATATATTCCTTCCAAATAGTTACAAAACTGCTGTTTTTGGAAAGAAGAAGTCATGAGCATAGATTTCAAAGGAGGACTGTTTAGAAAACAGATTTGTTTGTTGCTTGTGACTTCATCTGAACATGCAGTGCGAGTTTAATTAACTGAGATATGGCTGTATTGTTGTACCTGGGGATGGTGTAAATGTTCTTTTAGATCTCCCTAGACCAACTCCCTCGTTCCTTGTAGCTGTGGCTGTGCAATCAAAACCCTCAGCATGAACTTTGGCCTTGGAAAACACCAGGTCTGCAGTGCTTTACTGCTACTGACCTTTCTGTCAGCTGCAGCATCACTGGCTTGGGCACATCTGAAAGGGTGGCAATCACTACTGTAGCCATGAGAAACCAGGCTCTGTGTCATGTTGAATTTATTCTTCCAGAACATTGCTTCTGAAAGCAATCACATTAATAATTTTGGAGAAACGGCCAAATTAGTGTGCAGTTTTGTAAGAAGTTGTCAGAAGGACTGACCTGTAAGGAGTCAGTTATATGCATGTGCAGACCAGGAAGTATTTTACACTCAGGTTGTCTGGTGATTTTATTGACATTATATGCCCTAAGATTTTTCTATTCAAATTATTTTATATGAGATACTATATGAATTTTCAGATCCTTCCATTTTTCAAACATTGGTATTTCTCTTCTTGGACAAAAGACAGTCTTTTACCACTTCAAACTGTAGGATGAGGCTTGATGTCCATGTTTGTAGAAAAATTACTTAAGCTTCTAAAAGTACTTTACCAATATGCAGGGAAGCTCTTAAATATTTCCTTACCTCTAGGCACTTTCTTGTCTGAATTGTGTAGGTCAGTATATTATTATTTCATATTGTGTTACTCACCTTAAAATTTTTTTAAAATCCTGTTCATGTGCACTGATTTTTAAAGATGGAGTTGAACTTCTATTAGAAATCACAGTTTTCTCTTGTCTTGTGTAATGAATTCAGTTTGGACTAACGGATGCCATAATTTCACTGCCAAGTATATCCATTTGGCTTCCCAGGAATTCATCCTGACATCTTTCTAGTAATTTAAATCATGCTTTTTCTCTGCCACAAATTGAACCTAAATATTTGGCCTGGCAAGCAGCACAGATTTTAAATATAAAACCGGTGGTGCTCAAAATTCAAAGAGCAAAAATGTTTGTAAAGCTGAGTGTAAAATTTCAGACTTTAGGCAGATTTGATTGCAGTTCTAATGCAATCAATCAATCAATTTCCAAAAGGATCTCAGGTTTTATTTAGTGGAACCTGGGAGTTCCTGGTTCTTGGTAGTTGCTGAGTCAACACCAGGAAAAAGTCAGGTTCAGGTTTGAATTACAAATCTGGATGAATCCACAAAACTGTAAATGGATTTTTTTAAAAATCCATTCTTTTATAAAATGCATCAGAATCTTTAATAAGGTTTTTCTTCATGTTTGATGCATCTTTGGAATGTAGAAAAAGAAATATAAAAAGCAAAACCAAAACCCTCATAGCATCCCTTTTTCAAAGGGGACTGTTCTGCAAGAAGTGCTGTGCCATGCCAATGCTGAAGACTTGCATATAATAATTCTGCCTATAAAGACTGCTGGGGCATCAAAGGTGATATCCCCAATTAGTGCCACAATGCTCTTCTTTAGTGACATAATGTTGTTCTCCAGCTACTGCTGAAATAGTACCCTGTGTGTGGGGAATTAACAAGGTGCACAGTGAGGATGATACCCATGAACTTCACCCTGGAAAGGTGTGAGAATAGATGAGAAACAGTCACACAGTAACAGTCCTGCATGGAGTGATAATCGTGGCTGAGGAGGCATTCCAACGAGCTCTAATGATGGAATGTGAGAAGAAACGATGGCAGAATAAAGTCATTAGTACAGAGAAACTTCTAACAGGAACAAATGTAGGGGTGTGAGTACTGATCTAGTTAGTTTTGTGAGAAAAATCAGCAGTTCAGATGTTTATGGAAATTGAAAGAATTTGTATTGGCTACTTACGGAAGATAGGTTCTATAAATTAGGCTGGGCAGTCATCTGAATTTAGTAAATAGCTTCAGAGTAAAATGTGATTTATTGCACAAAATACTGCTATAGGTCAGCCATTTCTGGGAAGATTTTTCTTATGAACAGTTTATCTATTTCATTATTAGTGTCAATACTGAAGAATTATTTCTATGAAGAGTTTAAATAGAAATCTGAGATTATGTAAAATCATAATGCATGGGTATTATATGTTTGCATATATGGACAACCTGTATTAAACCAGAACTTGACATGACGTGAACTTACAGGAAGCATTTCAAGAGTTCCTCCTGCAGAACTGAATAGCACTGTTAGTGTTCTGCAAAACCTTTTTTGTGTCAGTTTGAAATCCACGTCATCATATAAATAGCATTATTGAAAACAGTATCCAAATATAGAATATTTAACTGTCAGTATTTCTTACTCCTTACGATTCCTGAAATTGTATCTCAAATGTTACACTTCAGTGATATTAATCGGTTGGTTTTGCAGGTCTTGTGGGTAAAATATCAAAATAAAAAAAATTAAGTAAGTACAGAATTGATCTATTGATTAAGGAATTTTTTAACATGCTGTTCTTCAGGTTTAGTACTGCTGCCCTTTAGATAGAGTCCAGTGCCAGCAGAATTCTGTGTCTGGTGTTACTTGCATCAGAAACTTGCAGTTATCTGACAATTCAAGATTTAACAAATAACACCACAGCCTGTTTCAAGCCCAACTAAATTTTACTGGCCTAACAACTCAATGTGAGCAGATACAAAAATCTCCTGACAAAGCATCATTGACTCCTGAAGAGTCAGTGCTAAACACATAATGTGTATATCTAGAAATGTATTCTCTTAGTCACTGGAAGGTTCAGAATCCTGCTTGTCTGAAGATACTTAAATCTGCAATATCTCATCCTGGCAAGATCATCTTAGGAAGTAAATTCCTGGCAGACCCAATACTATATAGTTTGGAGACATTGGCAAACAGAGTAAATTAATTCTTGGAAGAATTGGTAACCATACTGTTTTGTCCTTGAAAGAGATGGAGTAGGATTGGCAGAAGTTGTCAGAAACGTTGTTCTTCTAGGAAAATAATTGATAGACCTGGCTGCGAGAAAATAAGGTTCTTATAGATGCACCATACGTAGATTGCATCTCGAGCTTATTTGTGACATGTTTACATAATTAGAACTGTTTTCTCCCACAGCTTTCTCTGTTTCCACCAAAGCAAATATGAAAGGAGCTGTGCTCTACAAATATTGTCAGTACAGAGAAGCTTTCTGGCTTTTAGGTTAATTATAGATTTGTAAGAAAACACTAGTTTAGAGGAATGAATTCCTGATAGGATAATCATCTGGGATCCAGTCATTGGCATGATAAAGTTTATTGATTGTTAACAATATGAGCATATGGCAGTAAATTTCTGGTTAGACAAATGTTCATTTCCTGGCAAGATAACTATATTGAACTGCATTATGGGCACGGCAAAATGAGTTACTCCTCACAGGAGAATCCAACAGCAAATAATTTCTGGTAAATCCATGTGAGAAAATCAGCATTGCTAGTATTGTAAGAAATGGCAGAGTGCTTCACAAAGGATTGGCCTATTCTGCTCTTAGCCCATTAAGAAGGAAGCCCTTTTTGCTGACAAAAGCTCCAGATTGGTGACATAATTAATGTTTTCTAAAAAACGCATATAAAATTATCTTCAGGAGCAATAGGTAAACAGATCCAGCTAAATGTTAAAAAACTTCATCAAATGAACTGCATTGACTTCACAGAGAGGCCTGGGTCACAGTGTGAAAAGCCCTGCAGCCTAAGGCCCCTTCTGTCTAATCCTCTCTTTTTGGCTTTCTGCTGTTGCCGTCCGATTCCTGTTTCTGCCCTCTGATACATCCTAGCAATAGTGAGGACACAGAGGCAACAGAAATGTTTCAGTGCAGAAAAGCACTTTTGTTCCCTGGAAGGATAAAGCTTCTTGTCAGGTGCAGGAATAGGTCTGTTTTGCTATGCATTAAAGTTGAGCAATTTTCAGCTTACCAGGAAGGAAGATTTAACACATGTAACTCTTAACATCGTATGACCAGTCAAAACCAGTTTTACTGATGATCTTAGACATAAATAAAAGGCGTGCTGACAAGCACTGGTAGGAAATTGTCCTGTCAGGAAAATGTCATGGTGGTGTTTTGTCATCTGTGAAGTAGCAAAAGCTTTTTACATAATAACCATGTTCTGCTCTGATTCCAGAATTATGTAAATCCATTCAGGACAGCAGATCTGCTTTGTATCTGTACCAGGGCCATGGAGAGTTGAATTTGGCCTGTGTGTAGTTTGTGCTTTTAGTTACAATTACCTTATTTTTAAATGATGTGTAAAGGTAAGAAAGCCTTTATTAGATTCTCCCCTGAATCTGTTATGTATAACACTAGAATAACAAACTAACAAACCATAAGTCTGTGATCTTGGACGCTCTCCCAGAGGAAACCAATGCCAGTAGAGTGATTTTTCATTGTTTTAATAGAGATTTGGAGCACTTACCTGGGTGAATTTAGGACTCTATGCTCATAAACTTCCACAAAGAGCAGTTAGTGACGTGGAAAATTTTATTGGGGGGCACCCCAAGTCTCTTGTAATTAAGAAGGCAGAGCTCCAATGGTAACCTGGTGGCCAGTGGAACAGGCTGTTTGAGCTCACTATCATTCCACCTGCTAGTTCCATATTTGGGAGCCATTTAGTACTCATGTGATAAAGACTAGCAAAATAAAATATATTACAATGGCTATTTACTGACATGTAAACAGCACATGGTAAAATGCATATTTTATGTTTTTTTAGAAATATGGTAGTTTGGAACTCTTCAACTTACTTCTCTTGTTCCCTGTGTTTTCTTTATGATGAGATTCATTGGTCAATGAAGGAAGGGATTTTTTTTAACCTTTAAGCTGCATCATTTGTTCAGAGCCATGCCTTGAGCTGTTGTGAAAGGTGATTGCAGGACAATGGAATGAAGCATTCCTGAGTACTATAAGAGGAAGTTAGGAACAGGCTGGTTACAAATGAAACCAATAATTTTTGCAAGCACTTTCCTTGAAACTCTGATTTAAGGAAGAAATTTTTTTTAAAATAGAAGGCGTGTGGTAACATGCTATTATTAGACAGGCTTAGTATATAAAAACAGTTGAGATATTTTGTATTATTAGGATCTTCTTTCTTTTTTTTTCTTTTTTTTTTTTTTTAAACAAATGCCAGATGCTTAGCTTTTTAATGTTGATTATTTTTTGGAGTTTTTTTGCTAATTTTAGAAAAATCTTCTGAGAACTTAAGTGTGTTATGTGTACCTGTGTGCTTTAGAGCAGAGACTTGAAGCATAATGAAGTGATGTCTGAGTAAGGGCACACAGTTTATCCCTTGTACTGTCTCCTGAAAGGGACTCAGCTCAGTAGAGGGTGATTTAAAGGTCCTTCAGATTTCTGGGCTGTGGGCTAGCGGAAGGAAGCGACAGCTAATAAGCTCCATCTCCTGCTGCTGTATGTTACACCATCTGCTCTGAGTGTTTATGAGCTTCATGTTGTCCAAAAAAAAAATCACATACAAGGCAAAGTAAAAGACTCCACACTCCTAAAGCTTTAGTGCATTGTCTCCTCCTGTATTCCCTTGCACAAATAGGGATTCCTGGTGTGCTGTGCTTTGTTTGGCTGGCTGTGTTCTAATCATGGTGGTGTTACTGTCTCCCAGAGAAAAACAGTGCCCTGAGCAGTTCCCTGTGGCTTCCTGGACTGCAGCCTTCTGCTCAGTGGGGAGTATCTGCAAACTCTAAGGAAGGGAAAAGCAGCACTTAGGTTCAGACCCCCTCCAGATATTCTTTCTTGATTTGCCAAGTAATTGGAAATTTCTCTCCCTGGAATAACTGGGGTGAGAAAACTGTATGTTTGTGCCTTCATTTGAAGTCTCATGGGGGGAATACTTTTCCTTCCCTTCATCCAGTCAAAATATATGAGCGGACTGAATGTGCAGACACTTTTTTCCCCATGAGGCTGAAGTGGGTGCTCCCTTCCTAGATCACAAATGTGTTACAAAAGCTTGTAACCTGCTGTCACCATTCCTGTAATGTTGCTTCCAATCCTGTCGCAGCTGCCATCCTCTCAGTGAAAAAAAAAATGCCTCATATGATCAAAAATGGTTTCATTCTCATAAGTAATGCTTTCTGATTTAAGAAGTGAATATCCAAGAGAGGGGAAAAAGTGAGAAAAAAAAAAAAACTGCAGAGAGAGGAAATAAACTAGTGAAGGATCACAGTGCATTTCTAATCCCCTGCTAACAAATCTTATCTAAAGAATAAAAAAAGCATTCTCCAAATGTTACACTAGCTTAACAATCCATTTGTCAGTGCACAGATACAAACTATCCTAATTTCCATTCTCTTCTCTGAATCACCAGTTTTCCATAGTGTCAAATGCCAGAAATCATAGAAGTAAAAATCAGAAGGGCAGAGTAATGCAGCCAGTGTATGAGAAACCAAGGTGTTTGTGAAGGACTCATCCATGGAAGTGTTCCAGGCCAGGTTGGGTGGGGCCCGAAGCCACCTGATGTAGTGAGAACCATCCCAGCCCATTGCAGGGGGATTGGAGCTGTATGATCATCAAGGTCCCTTCCAGCCCAAACCGTTCTATGGTTCTATGAGATATGGCAACCTTTACAGTAACCTGTGCCAAATACTAATGGAATATCTGCAGGAGAGGCTTAAACTTCTGAGTTAATGTTTTGGAAATCTGTGTATCAAAACCTGGAACTGTATATGCTAAATGTTCTTGCTATATTAATAGAGCTTCTTCCCATAACATTTAAGAGTGTCCAAGAAGATGTCAAGAGTTAAACCAAGATGGGAGCAAGCATCAAGGCAGAGTGAGGAAGTGGGTGTCAGAGCAGGGGAACCAGCACATGGCTCTGCCCCTGCCCTACAGGCTGGTTTAATGTACATTCTCCTGCTGTGTCTTTCATGTCACTCTCTTTGAAACAAAGAAGACCTGTCATTTTCTGGAACTAGAAATCTGGTTTGCTTATCTTCATTTGTAGAGCAGATGCTGAAACAAAATAACATTTCTTCCCAGGGTATCTCATTTATGTATCTGTCAGAAGGTTTCGTACGTCTCAAAATAAAGAACTGTCAAGAAGTAGCTCAGTGAGTTGATGACATTGCTGCATATCTGGATAAACAGTAGGGTGGGTGTACCCTAACCAATATAGAGCTTTGAATTAGTTATTCTTTTGAGAATGAGGCTCAAATTCTTCTGAACTTAGGTCTTTATGTGAAATAAACTGTGAATGTGATTTAAAATCTAAGGTTCCCTTTTCAAAGTTTCACTTTTATTGGAAGCTGTTGAAAATCAGTTTCCTGCTGACTGTCACTCTTTAGGAAGGCTTTGCAACTGGATGAAATATCTTTAGCTCAGATGGCTAAAACAGCATGGAAGGAATAAGGTAATGCTTAACACCAGCAGAACAGTTCTTTCACTGTCCTCACCCCCCCAAGCACCAGATACATAACAAAACGTGGACACTGACTGACGTTGATATAGTCACTTCCAGCTGTAACCCCAGGAAGAACAATCTGAGGTCCTAGGAAAGTCACACACCAAAATATAAACAGTTGATGTTAAACTCACCAAGAGATTATTAGGGAGCCAGCAAATCCAAATTATAATACTAGCACTGTGACTAATCAGATGTAAATGATAAGTTTTATAAAAAAACCTGTGCTTTAGTCAGGATTAATGTCCTGGAATTGATGACCTTTACAGAAATTGCATGTGTAAGAGAGAACATTAGCAACTGGGCTGTCAAAATACAGTACTCAGAGATTGGCTATTATTGAAATCCTTGTCTTTCTCTCTCTTAACTGAAGGCAGTAGTATCTGACAAGCTGGATTTGGGGTTGCCACTGATTTAATCGATGTGAGGTGCTTCACGCTTGATTTTTGAAGTGTCAAGGAAAGCCCAATCCTGTGAGCCAGCACTGTTCCCTTTCCTTTTACAGACAAGGGAGGGCTGTAGAGGAAGCTGTTGTTAGCTCAAGATCAGCATCAGGTTGTGCTGCCCATGGCCTCTGGAAGTGATAGGAGTTTGTCTTTGAGACTGAAGTGCCAAAAACACCCTTCTGCTTACCTGGGAAGGGAGAGGAATCTGGACCTCCTGCTGCTGCCACTTTTTGAACACAAAAGTGTGGTGTGAACTGTGTTGATCTTTCCTTGCAAAGGAACTAAATAGTAAAACTAGTTATTCTGTTCAGGTAGAGACAGGAATTAGTTTTAAAATTTCTCTCTTAATGTTTTCCTTCTATTACTTCTGTTGGAGTTTTCATATTTGTTGCTACTAGTTTTTGTTAGTATTACTGTTATTACTAAGTATGTTTGTAGTATTGACATAGTACAAGTTTTACCTGCATTACTTTAAGGAGCAGTCTTGTACCTCACACCGTTTAGTGCAGAAAAATAGCCAGAAAATGTTCTGTGAGATTTTTTTGCATATATGGAGATGCAGAACATTAAAGGAAAGGCAAAAATCAGAAGTGTGTATGCACATGCTTGTGAATTTTGAACAAATTTAGGGTTATTCTTTGTAATTGGAATCAATTACTAATAGTTCAAAAAGATAAATATTAGTAATGCGGACTTATAGCTGCCCCCAAAGGTATTCACCTCTGCTTGCAAAATGTATTAGTAATTTCCTCTTGCTGATGTTTCTTTTCTCATTTTGTACTTGGGGATGGATTATGGAATTCATTTGTCTTTTACTCTCTCTGAAAGGAAATACAGAATTCGTGAAGCGAAGGGCATGGTATGAAAAAATCCTTGCATTTCAATTGAGAAAGGAAAAAAGGAAAATAACTGCCTTGTCCTTACTGGATAAATCTTCATTTATGTGAGCATATCTTGGATGACCATCATGTCCGTTGCCTAGTGTAAGAATAGTGATGAAAACACAGTTTCCACCTGCATAAACAGCTTTCTTCCTTTCATTGTGACTGCAACCACATTAGGAATATCTTGGTTGCTTTAAATATGTTTCATTTCTCCTCCTGTGTACCCAAATTTTTTGAGCCAGTTTTATATTCAGTAATACTTACTGAGTTCTAGTGAAAAATGTAAAATAAACAAAGGAGTAATAAATTGACTGGAGTACCTGTTTGCATGGTGTCATTGAGCACAGCACAGTTTAATGTCAGAACACCCTGTACTCGTGTCTGTGATGAAGGACACCGTGTGCCCTTCACCTGCCCAGTTAGCACAGGCAGAGCTTTCAGCTTTACACTATTTCTGCAGGTAAAGCTAAAACTGAACATAGTAATTTCAGCATCCTTATTCAAGAATGCCTTATGCCAAGGTGGTGTTCTGATACACAGATGATGATGGTTTGTGTTGCTTCCTCAACATTTAAACTTAGCTTGAGGAATTTTTGCAGATACTTTGGGAGTTTTTATTGATTTTAAAAATTAATTTCCTAATTATTAAATTCCTTAATAAATCAATCCATTAATTTTATAGGTTTGTTGTTTTAGTCCTAGGAGAAACTATCTGACACACTGTTTTGTATTCTGCTGTGGTCTTTGGATTAAGACTTTATTTTCTGTAGAATTTTGCTGTGAAGATACAGGAGAAAATTAATTTTGTATGTCTGTTTATGGATAAAAATATGAAAAACCATACGGCTGTTTTTAATACTAATTCTATATGAAAATAGTCCTTTGCCTTCACTAGTCATACTACTGTAAATCACAAAATAATATTTCTTCTTTAACAACAGAGGAGTACATTACAAATTATGTACTGTGCATGTGTCAGTACATAACCTTGAGCAGTGTTTCGTCAGAAGTGTGTAGTTAGTGGCTTTGGAAAGGAAATATTTGTAGGGTTTATGTGGTTAGTTTGGTTTGCATACAGCTTCTCAAAGGATTAATTGAGCTGTTGATTCTAAGGATATGATTCTTCTTGGTAACAGTGAGAATTATGCCTATAGGGGTGAGTTTAAGATGATACTGTAGCAGCAATTACTTAAAAGTTTGCAGTTAATTGTTGAATTGTTAGTTATTGATCTGTAGAGTGTTGGTATTCAGGGATGGATGCTAATAATTTACTTTTATTATATGCTTAGGAAACTAATCTGCTTTCAGACAATCAAAAGAAAAAGCCTTACTTGCTGAATCATTTATCCATCTTTATGCCCTAGGTGCTGGATCAGAATATTGAAGATTTCAGTATTTTTAAGTTATCTCTGGGCTCCTCCCCACACTTTCACTACTTCATTGGTGGCATTTGAGGACTTTTGGCACACATTTTCTTTGGGGTTTTTTGGGGGATTTGAGTTGGCTGGTTGGTTCGTTTGTTCTCCTGCAGTCTTGATAGCATCTATTAAAAAAAGAAAAACATTAAAAATTAATTTCACAAATAAAGTGAAACTCTCCTACTTCAGTCCCACTGTGGTGGCTGTTGTGCTTTTGGGGCAGTTGCCAGGTGTTCAGCTGGCTGGAGGCTTGTGCTGCTCACAAAAAGGTTGGCAGAGACTGTGACTGTACCTTTAGAAATTTTGCCTCTGAAAAATGTTATTACTTTATAGAAGGAAGGTGTTCTCTGAGAGAGATTTTGGAGTTGTGGAGAAAAGGAAGGGCTGGCGTTGGGTACCTCAACACTATTTGCTGCTCGCAGAAATAATAGCAGAAATGTATTTCTTGGTGTAGGGGTGGGCATACATTCAGGAATAAAAAAAGCTATTTAGCTAATTTCCAGCTTATATTTGCAGGCTCTAACAGGGGATAGCTCTGCCTGCTGCAGGCTGTGTCTCCAGTTCATGAATTCCTGGCACCCATCTGTGTGTCATACAGCTGCACTAGACCTCGGTACAGAGTGAGCTGTGTCAGCTTTGGCCAGCTTCTGCCTAACATTATCCCAACTCTCCAGTGAGATATTATTCAGCCTTGAATTCACCCATGTGATGAATATTCATTTCACAGGTAATTATTGTCATCCCTGAGCAGCTCCACTCACACAGACCAAACTTCTCACGCAACCCATCATTGCTGTCACTGTTTTGGCAGCATGGAGCTTATGATTCCTCATGCTTTAATAATGCTCCATCATCTGTGCTATCAGATTTGGGTCAAATGACCATCATAAGCGTTATAAAACTCCTCCTTTATGCAATGCCTTAGGAAGATAAAGAGAGGCACCTGCCACTCACCTTTGCATGTGCTCCCCTAAATCCCTCACTGGAGCTAACAGTGCAGTGGCCACAAACAAGGCACTTGTTTTCTGTAACCTGGTGCTGCAGTTTAGATACCTAAAGTGATCAGTGGAGTGTTCAGACATTGTATTTCAGGATTTTTATGTTTTTCTCCAAGATTTTAGTTACTAAAAGAAATCTCAGGCCTTAAACTGGATGTAGTAATGGCCTTATCTCAACTGTCAATTGAGTGGAATAATGTTGCTAGCAAGTACCTATATTTCAGTTTAGTTTTATGATCTTTTTGGAAGAATTATATGTGTAAAATATATTTTAATGGAGTGTAAGTCCTATTAAAGGATTAAAAAATTTACATAAATACTGTTTTCTTTCTATTCTCTAAATATTATTGTTATTATTATTATTATTAAAGCGAATAAAACTGTAAATGGCTACAATTATAGTGGTAAGACATCAGTAAGTATCTCAACTGGTTAGAGTTCAGCAGCAGATTGTTTGCAAATGAAGCGTTCACAAACTTGATGTCTTCAACAATATTCAGCACAATTTTACATTTGTATCATTATTTTTTTAAATTAGCCTCAAAACATGTTAAACAAATCTGTCTATTATAATTTCAGCAAGCTAGTCTAAGCAAGAACACAACTGTATTAAACAGGAAAATACTGACTTGGGACATTTTCTGGTCAGCATCTCTCCAGTTATTCAGTGGCAGAGCATCTGATAGACTGCTTCTCACTCCGTGTTCAGTTGTCTGTCCCAGCATCTGTCCACTGATTACTCATTTTGAAATGAGGAAGAGCAGGGAGATGGGAAGGGAGCAGCAGTGAGGGGTGTACATACTCTTCTGAATGTGTATGTTGTTGACAAGATAGTTCAAATAAATACTTTTTATTAGCCTGATAAAAATAGTTCTTTGTTCACTTTCTCCATTGCTATGTGGCAGGTCAGTGTTCATCCTGCTTGGGTTTGATTTTGCTCATGTTCCGACCATCTGAGTTCAAGTCCATCCTTCCCTCCTTCTCCCTTCACTGGGAGTGCCAGCACTGAAAAATATCTGCTCCCAGTTCCGTGCTCAGTTCATGTGCTCTCTGGAACAGGACTCAGGCTGCTTTCTCAGAGCTCTATCTGATTAGAGTCAAGTCAGCGAGGATCTTGCTGTGTTTTTAAAGATCAGGGGTTTAAGCTCCTACAACCAAATGTTTTAGGGGGTTTTCAGTCATAACCACTTCTGGATGTGCTGCTTGCATCCTTTGCCAGTTGTCCTGATCAGCTGTGCTGTTTATTTCCCATTTGCTTTGTCACTGCTGTGTCTAATATTGGACACAGCACGAGATGGTTCAGCTCAGGAAATGGTGAAGCAGCTGGTAGGGAAATGAGACAATACTAAATGGAGAAAATGTGAAAAAAGGAAAAATCCACATGTGGCTTGTACATTCTATAGGGAACAGATTTCTGTGAAGACTCTGCATTCAACATACTTGCATGAAACAAATTTAATAGGAAAAGACAATGGAAAAGGATTGTAAGGTCTAGTTAACACATAGAGCTGTCTGCTGGAAGAAACGTTTTTACAAAAGTTCCTTTTTTCTTAATCTGAAAAAAAAAATCCTTGCATGACTGGACATTAGCCTGGTTTTTTTCTGGTAAGTTTTTTTTCCCTGTGAAATAGTTAAACTGATGGAAAAATAAACACTTAATTCTGTAGACTGTCACTAAGTATCTCTAAAATGTGGTGTTTATTACAAAGAGAATATGCTATATATGTTAAAATGGGGAAGCTTATAGTGACATGTTTTAAGTCTTTTAGTTTTGGGATCTTTTCCCCCTCCTTAATATAGTGAGTGCATGTATGAGCTGGGCTTTTCAGTAGATGAAACAGTTGCTGCTGCAGTCCTTTCAGAACAGCCAACAGTAGAGCTAAACTGTGTTTTTAGAGAATAAAACTAAAATAATTGAGACACTGAATGCTCCTATAGCATTCCTGTTCTTAGATCTCCAGCATGATTGAGAATTGGTCAGGTGAGGGTAGGGCCTTCTTCCTCTCAAAGCACCTGTCCCCTTGGCATGCATGTACATTAAAGTACATGAAGGTTATCTAAACCAAATGTACATATTGGGGTTTTTCCTGATTATCTGTGGCCTCAGTGTTTGAATTCTGCACAGATTCTTTTAGGAGTACATATAAATGTCGTTGAATATGATTTAATGCACAGTTGCTCTCATTTTTGCTTGAATCTGGTATTTTCTCTGGAGTCTCTGTTTTCAGTGCTTTCTCCCTTATGTGTCCCTTTTCTGATCATGGCTTAATTACATTTTAAGTGCCTTCTGTGTTACTGTCTCCACTGCCTCAATTAGTTCACCTCCAACTGTGTGAATATTTTAATAACAAGGCACAAAGTATTTCTGGCAATACGGAGTGTGAGCTCTGCTTATCAGCCTATGGCAAGCTTTCCTTCAGGGCATGGCAGAGTTTACTGAGGCACTGTAGGTTAATATGTTTGTGCCGTTTGGGTTTGATTTATTTTCTTTGGGTTAGTCTCAGCTGCAGTGCAGGCTCTTAACAGTGACTCTTCCTGAGCATTGTCCATCAAGCACCTTTGCAGAACCAAGAATTCTGGAGACCTCACAGGCTCTCAGTTGCCCACAGCTGTAGAACCCAAGGAATGTTAGCTATGAAGAAAGTCCACCAGTGTGCAGCTTCTGTTCCACAAATTAAATGCCTGAAAGGCAAATGCTGGAAAACTGTAGAAGCAGTTTTTATGGGCAGTGTAATACTGTGGGTAATTCCTTCTGTGACTTTCAATCTGATAGGATACAAAGAAATTATTTCATTTTCTGATTTCCTTTCTCAGGATTTATCTAACAAAGTTGTTACCAGCTTCAAGCTTGCTCATGTTAGGTAGTCAGCCTCCCAACCAGCTTTCTACACATTAACAGTACATATGTATCCATAAATTTGATGATGGCTTTATATTTGATGGGATTTGGTTTTAGGTGTGGATAGTCAACACTGTCTGTGATTTGCATTAGAAAGAGAAGGTGCCTGCCTGCTAATTGTCAACAGTGAGAAATCACATTTCAATATCAGTCAGTGACTTGTCATTTCCAAGGTATCAATTATATGGCTGTGTCTTTATGAAAGATTAAAACACTATGTGGTTAAATGTCAGGCTGAAGGTTTCAAAGTCAGAGACCAGAATAGCTGCTAGAATGAGTGCCACAGGTCTAAAGGAGCTATTTAGTATTTTAAAACAATTACAGCTCTCATTAAGAAAGGGCAGGGACACTAAAGAGGCCTAGAGCTGTAAAAATTGTAGCCAAGTGCTCCTGATGATACTGGAGTCATTTCATCATGTCATGACTGTGTTCCCAAAGTTTGGATAAGTTTTGATGCCAGATCACAGGACCTCACACTTGTTTAAACTTCATGACAGTGTAAAGAGGTCTTTTGATTTGGTCAGCCTTGGAATTCTCCTCACACTTAGTCCCCTGTGGTGCAGCACGGGAATGATGGTGGCACTTCCCTCTTTGGAAGCTCCGCATCAAATCTCAAGATGGAAAACCTTGTAGGTACCATGTTGAATGCTTGGGAACTTTATCATGCTGACAAAAATGTCCCAGATTTTCATCTTTCCTTGGTAATCATGATGTGCATTTTAGGATAGTCATATGTTTTAAGAAGTATTTATTTAACTTAATTAATAATGATGTTGTTTGATAGTGATGCAAGATTACCCTAAAATTATTTTCTGGGGATGCACACCTGGAATGGTGCCACCACTTTCAGCTGAGTTTCTTTAGTGCATTTTTGTGGTATAAACCCCAACATTTCTATGTTTTGCAGTTGCAAATACAGAATGTACTACTCTTTATAACTTATATAATTGCCTTTAGAAATACAGTGTAGAAGAATGAATGTCTGGAAATATCAGAAAATCTAATAAAGGTCTTGTAAGAAAATCAGTTAAACAGTTGAAAAAAGTTACTGTGATTGTACATGTAAAAATACAATATGCAAACCCTATGATTTTCATTCAATTGTTTTAATATTAAACTGCAGCAGAGCCGACCTTTAGGTTTGAACTGCTGTTATTGAAATTTCTTCGGTAAACTGAACACTTGAAGAAGGGAGGGAGCAGAAGTGGTCAGAATTATGTGAAGGCAGTTAAATCTCCCATCTCTTGATCAGATGGAACATTTGATGGCAAACCCCTCAAGAGATCTGGGGGAAAGGGGCTGCTTGACTGACAAGCTGTGTCCCCAGTCGGCTGATCAAATGGAACGGCCGTGCCCAGTTGTCTTCCATGTGTTCTCACTGATGTCAGATTGACTGCAGGATGTAACTGGATGTGAATGGAAGTACTGAAGAGCTTGTGCACATGCTCATATTTTCTCTTTCTTCTTCCAAGATTAATCTGAAGGGTGAATTTGGTTGTCTAAATGTTACTTAGTAGTTCAATCTAAATTAAAAAGATACACTGCTTTCATATAGATGTTAATTTATTAACACCCCTCATATGTAAATTTTTGCATAATCTGGAAAAAAAAAGAGGAAAAAGAAGTGCACATACCTGCACCCCTAATCAAAAATAAGTCAGAATCAAACTGTTTAGTTGTCCCAAGTTTTATTAGGGGGCATCTTGCAGTCTGACTTGAGGCTTTTTTCCGGTGGAAAAGGTGATTTCACACTAAAAAGCTGTTAGTAAATTTATGGGGAAAATGGAATATTTTAACAGTGAAAAACTGATTCATGGATTGGATTTTCAAAATCAGAGGACAAAGCTGGATTTTCAGTTTTATTGTTGGGGCATAACCCAGTGTCTCTTGAAAGCCTCACCTAAGAGATAGTTTTAAAATGCTTCATAGTCTGGTAGTCTGGCCAGCAGTCATTGGTGTGTGGGATTCTGATTCTCTTCATTAAGAGCCCTGGGCACCCTGATCTAATTTGTCCCTTCTTTGAGCTGGGGATGTGCTGTTGACTGCCAAAACTGGTTCCAATTTCATTTCTTTAAAGAGAACTGATTATAAAATTAGGTGCAGTATTCTGTGGGTGTTGGACATCCCACCAAGAATTCAATGGATGTAAATTCCAAATTTTGACTTCATTAGACAGTCTTTTTACCTGGATGCTTGGGAGGGGTATCGGATGTACTTTCAGGATGGACAGCATTGTGGGGTTGATCCCCAAGACCTGAAGAGGTTGGTCGGCAGAATGTGTGTGTCTGCTTGCTGTGCCAGCACACCAGGCGACTGTGGAAGCTTGCAGACTGGGATTTGTCAAGCTTGAATTGGCCATGGAGGGCAAGAGCCTCCTGCTGGGCACATCCTTGTGCCCCAGGGCAGGGTGTTGCTCCTGTTTTCCTTTCTTCTGGGATGGCAGCAGCTACTGCTCCTCGTGCTCTTGTGCACAAATGCTGTTCTCTGGTTCTCGTTCTCGCTACACAAGATGTTGCTGGTGGCTGGCACCCCTTCCTTTAAGGGATTTTGCCTCTAGGTGCTTACACCTCTCTGTGATACATTCTCCCTTGCAAATACTTTTTCCTGCTTTTCAGCATTTTTAGCAGTTAGTTGGAATATGAAGAAATGGGACTTGGTCAGTGCAGTCTTGCTGAAGCCTTTCGTTCACTTGCACTGAAATAATTAATTCACTGATCATTCACTGAAACTGGCACGGGGGATCCAAAGCACCTTCCTCTGCTCCAACCTGTCTCCTTTTGCTGTCTGCCTTCCATTCATGTCACTTCAAAGGAAGATGGCTGGTAGTACCCTTGATACTCTCTTAAGCTACTTTAAAATTGTATTAGAGCTTTGTAGTGTCTGGTGAAAGTTAAGGTGAGGAGCCGAGCTCCTCTGAGGATTCTTCTTGAGCACTGTCTGTGATCTGAGTGCCTCAGGTTTGCTGAATGTCCCATCAGTAAAGGAGAAGATTTCTGGTAAATCTGTGTTAATAGCAACTCTCTAAAAGTCTTTCCACCATCAGAAAGTTATGCACTTGCCAGATGCATACTCTGAGACAGTCACAATGACCCAAAGCCTAAGTGCTGCCCTGGCCTACTGGCTGCATAGAATTAACTTCTGGATTTACAGCCCTAAAAATTAAATCGGAGTTTAGACTTGTGGATTTTTGCATATGTAACCTTCTAAAACTAAGTCCGTGAAATTTATGAAGATACCTGCTTTGCACATCTTCTATTTAAAAAATATTTTGGTGCTCATGTATCTAAAGTTACTGGTCCGACTGCAATTTTAAAAGAGAAGAAATTTAAGTATTTTAAGAAACAAACTGTGTATTTTAAGCGTATTTTATAAATCAGAACCAAAACGGTTGATAGAAATTATTTTCATATCTTTGTCTCAATTTTTTTTAAAAAGTGATAGCTGTCATCCTTAGATGTCACAGACATCTAAGGCTGAAGTTTAAACGAAACAGATTTTGGGTTAAATTTAACTGCATTCAGAAATTGCTGCCAGAAAAGCATGGCAGAGTTGAATTCACGTTTGTAGGGTAGAGCAACAATCTGAGGGTAATTTCACTTTGAAGAATGTTGGTACTCTGTTTGCACTCTAATGATTTTGTCAGCCTTTCTTCTCTGAAGTCCATACAGACTTGAAAACAAGACAGAATCTCAATATTAACTTTACCCTTTGAGAACTGTGAATGCACTGGACTAGAGGCAGCAGTGCAGAACCCCACTGTTTCACACCCCCTGGTCAGTCTTGAGGAAGACTGTTTGTTCATATGAAACTCTTTCAAAGAGAAACATTAGTTAATCTGCTCAAGATAGTTTGATTCATAGTTCTAGTGCCCTTCATGAAAGTCTTAGTTACGGCTAGGTTTAATTTTGAAAATTTAATCACAAGAAGAAAGGATTCATTATCTATCGCTTCCCTCAAACACAAATGCAAATGCCAAAACTTGTAATAGAAAATTATTTTAGAGCCAAGGAACCTTTGAAAGAAAATTGGAATGCTTTTCTCTTGTGACAGAGTTTTTGGAAACAGAAAATACTTTTTTCTTGAAAATTCTTAACCTCGTAATAGATTTTTGCATATGGAGAATGAAATTATAAGTGAATCTATTGTAAGACAAGCTTTTCCAAACTCTATTTCAACTGTAATACTAGAAGAATTCAATTTATCCTCACAAATTATATTGAGGCTCTTTCTCATCTGTGATAATTATATAATTATATTTTTACCCTCTTGTCTTTAATAGGCTAGAGTTAATGTGGTCATTATTTGAGATTAAGTTGGTTTCTTTTATCTGAAATTTAGGTTAAATGCTAATTTGTAGCATTTGCTATGGTTTTATAACTCTAAAATTCATTAAAGGAGAGATACTTATGAGTACCTGCAGTAGAGATTTCTCTTTAGAAGAATCCTGTGAATGGAAGTATTTTACCTCATAAAGCCACACTTTGTAGGAAAGGCCATAGCTACCAATAATTCAGATGTATTTGAACTTCAAGGATTAAATTTCTAATCAATATTGTCCAGAGAGTGTTTCTTCCTAAACTGAGACCTGCTGCATCCACACTGTAGCTCCACAGATACCTCCTCTTGTTAGTTGAGAAACTCTTGAAAAACAAAATCTCTAACATTAAAAATTTCAAGTGATCTCCGAAAGAATATTCTGCTTCTGGGGACAGAGAACGTTCATCTGTGTCCCCATAGGATCAGGATGATTTCTGTGCAAAAATGCCTTATTTATGTTGATTTCATAGTAGTAAAAATAAAAATTAATATCTGAGGACTCCAGCAAAATATTTCAAAATAGATTCAGTCTACTTCTGTGCTCTTTCTTTAAGCTTGAAGAATTAGTCTGAAGAAGATACTAGAAAGATATTTGCCATGAGGCATAGGTTGGAACATCATCCTCCAGTACCTCTAGGGAAGGACCTGAAGAATAAAGACTTTTTGTTCCTATAAATTTCACAAGTCAAAGAGTTTCCTGAAAGTGCAGCCTCCTTTCCTAATCCCTTAGCTGCCTCAGCTGCAAATTTCACTCCTTAGTGTTGTAGCAGACTCTGATTCCTCTTTTTTACTTCCTTTAATTGTTATTACTGATATTTTTAACTTTCTATCATCCCCGTTGGTAACTGGAGGTTAATATAAGAAAGTAAGCTACAAAAATAAGGGAATGCAAGGAAGAGTTGAAATACAGGAAAATAAAATGTACGATACAATGTATTTGCTGTAGAAGTATAAAAATTCAAATGGTATATGTTATGTGGCTGTTATTTATGTATATATGTATATCAATTTTTATTTATTAAAATATAAGCAGCTGAGAATCAGTTTTGAGTTGTGGCAATAATGCAATTGGTGATAAACATGAGATTTCTAAAACAAATTAATAGTCAGTGTAATGCGCTTCTGAAAATTCGTTGATTTTTTTTGCTTCTTACTCAATGATTTTTTGTATGGATGGTTACTGGAGCTTAATGTCTTTGAATTATATTTTCCTAGGAAAGATGTGATATGCTCTCAACAGGGAAACAAGATCTTTGACTAAATGAAAAGCATATACACAAAACCATTCCAAAATGTATGTCGCAGGTTGTGTTTCTTGAATGCCTTTATGAAGCAGCTTAAGATCTCTGCACATTTAATTCTCAATTCCAGCAACCAGCCAGTAAACCACAGTCCTCAGATGAAAAATGAGAAATTTTAAGGGCTGTTGAACACATGAAATTTAGCAGAGTGCTCAATAGCCCTCAAAATTTCTCATTTAGGAGAATGCATATGTATTGCTTCCAAAAATGAAGGTGAACTTTGCTTTCCCCATTTGATTTACATTTCTTCCCTCACTCCTTTCCCTCCCTCCCAGTGTCTCGGGGTCTCTTATGCCATGAGTAGCTGGTCTGCCTTTCTGCTTGTTTTCCAATACATACAGTACACCTGCGGATTAAAGCACTGGAGTAAGTTCAGTGTGAAAAAATATACACCAAGTTGTGGTGTAACGCTAAAATCCCAACCATATTTCAGATGTTTTTTCCCTTGCATTCCCAATATACTCCCTCAGACACAAGCACAAATATGACACTTTTCAGGTTAATGTGTATTATTTGCTTTTCTGGAGTTCTTTCCTTGTTCTCCTTCACAGACCCTGATATTTCCAGTGTTCTCAAAAACCCTCCAGTCTGAAAGAGGACACNTTTTTCTGTAAGCTCTTTCTCTTGTTGAACACACAGGTCAATTAAGTAATTTAAATGAATCTTATTTGTCATTCTGTTATTAATACAAAATAATATTTTTCTGTAAGGGAATAGGAAGACTGGAAAGGAAGATTCTTCATTCTCATCTCTATTTATACACTAGTTTTTATGTTTCTTTACTCTTCTTTGTTGGGATCGTCTTTGCTGTATTTTAAATATTTATTTATTGAAAAAAATATTTATTTACACTCTCGGTTATTTGGTAGAAATTAGCAGAATTCTTGGCAAATGGCAACAGTGAGGAGATTCAAAAGTCCTGCAAGTCCAAGTTTGCAGAATTACTAGGTTGGAGAGAGGGGCCTCCATGGTCTTTCACTTGAGTAATTCTATTTTTTTTGCCTGTGCCAGAAAAACTAAAAGAGTTGCAGAAANCCTTAGTGTTGTAGCAGACTCTGATTCCTCTTTTTTACTTCCTTTAATTGTTATTACTGATATTTTTAACTTTCTATCATCCCCGTTGGTAACTGGAGGTTAATATAAGAAAGTAAGCTACAAAAATAAGGGAATGCAAGGAAGAGTTGAAATACAGGAAAATAAAATGTACGATACAATGTATTTGCTGTAGAAGTATAAAAATTCAAATGGTATATGTTATGTGGCTGTTATTTATGTATATATGTATATCAATTTTTATTTATTAAAATATAAGCAGCTGAGAATCAGTTTTGAGTTGTGGCAATAATGCAATTGGTGATAAACATGAGATTTCTAAAACAAATTAATAGTCAGTGTAATGCGCTTCTGAAAATTCGTTGATTTTTTTTGCTTCTTACTCAATGATTTTTTGTATGGATGGTTACTGGAGCTTAATGTCTTTGAATTATATTTTCCTAGGAAAGATGTGATATGCTCTCAACAGGGAAACAAGATCTTTGACTAAATGAAAAGCATATACACAAAACCATTCCAAAATGTATGTCGCAGGTTGTGTTTCTTGAATGCCTTTATGAAGCAGCTTAAGATCTCTGCACATTTAATTCTCAATTCCAGCAACCAGCCAGTAAACCACAGTCCTCAGATGAAAAATGAGAAATTTTAAGGGCTGTTGAACACATGAAATTTAGCAGAGTGCTCAATAGCCCTCAAAATTTCTCATTTAGGAGAATGCATATGTATTGCTTCCAAAAATGAAGGTGAACTTTGCTTTCCCCATTTGATTTACATTTCTTCCCTCACTCCTTTCCCTCCCTCCCAGTGTCTCGGGGTCTCTTATGCCATGAGTAGCTGGTCTGCCTTTCTGCTTGTTTTCCAATACATACAGTACACCTGCAGATTAAAGCACTGGAGTAAGTTCAGTGTGAAAAAATATACACCAAGTTGTGGTGTAACGCTAAAATCCCAACCATATTTCAGATGTTTTTTCCCTTGCATTCCCAATATACTCCCTCAGACACAAGCACAAATATGACACTTTTCAGGTTAATGTGTATTATTTGCTTTTCTGGAGTTCTTTCCTTGTTCTCCTTCACAGACCCTGATATTTCCAGTGTTCTCAAAAACCCTCCAGTCTGAAAGAGGACACTAGGCCAAATAAGTATCATGGGTTTAAAATTCCAAGACTGATATTTTCTCCTTGCCTTTTAGCGATTTAGTCTCTTCTTCTATAATTTTGTATTAGCAGGAAGACCAATTTGTATTTTTTCATCCAGAGAATTGATTTTGTGTGTGTTTGGGCAGGGAGCATCCTCAGAGCAAGAACCACCTCATTCATACCAAGAAACAAGAATAAACTTAATCTGTGATTCAGTGATGTTTAAAGACTTTTAAAATCAATAAATTGCAATTGCTTAATTATATGATGGGGATCATAAAAGGCACCTAATAGCAAGATGTCAAACTATTCCAGTTTATAAATTTATNTTTTTTTTTGCCTGTGCCAGAAAAACTAAAAGACTTGCAGAAAGAGTAGCTGGCACACAGTTATTCCTGGCCATACCAAGGACAAGGAAATACTCCTGGAGATGCACTGGGAGAAGTGTTTTATATCTGCATGAAAATCCTAACTGTACTGGTGGTTAAATTGATGCCACAATAAATAAACCCTTGATGAGCTGTCTGGAGCTTTCAGCAGCTTTGTCTGTGAGCAAAGCTGGAGCTGTGTTAGAAATGCCTGGTCAGCTGCCCAGTTCTCAAATCAGCCTTAAATAGCAGAGGCACCACTGTCCAACTTCTCTTTAACTGCTTATCTCGGAAGATTTTGCCTTATAGGAAGTTGGATTTAGAAGTAGAAAGAAAGGGGTCTGTTAATTGAAATGCTGATTTGTTTTTTAACAAAGCCTTCTTTCCTTTTCTTGATCATTAGATATTTTATATTTTTTCATACATTACTTTTATAAAAATTAAATTAGTATCAGTGTGAGATAAAGTACTTGTTTTTTTTAACGGTTGTGTTACAACAAGGCTCCATGAGGGTCCAGAGTTGAAAATCCTTTCATTATCTTCGTAACTGCCAGGTTTTTTTCTCCATCCACTGTTCATGCAAAAACTTGCATTTTGTATTAATGTTCTCTCACTTCTCATGTGACTGTGTCTTTGTGGTAATGCTGAATCTATCATAAATCTACTTGAACTTTATCTCCTTGTGGAAATATGGAGTATTTTAGGTAAAAAGGTTAGATACGCAGACTAAAAGCAGCCACTTCTGCCATTGTAAAAGCTTTTCAGAAAATGCCTCCCATGGGAGTTAAAATACTGCAAAGGCTTGTATACTTAAGAAATAGACTATTAAGGCATTAGATTGCGTTAAACTTGAGTTGAACATGAGTTATAGTATAAAAAGTCACTTTCTTTTGCTCCACACACACAAAAAAAAAAGGAATTAACATATAGACTGAAGGGTAAATTCTGTCCTTAAAAATGTGTAATCTAATTAGCATTTTGTGGGATTTACTAGGATGAATTTTCCCCTTGGCATATGCAAATATAAGCAGAGAGAACATGGGCCCCAGGCTGCTAATGGCAGATGCCTGGAGGGACAGTCATGTAAAGAAATGCCTGCATCCTTGCCCCCTGAGGACTTGGCATCAGCTGAGGTGATTCTTGAAGTTATGGGAAGATTTTTAATTATGGAGAAGTTCCTCAGATGGTGAAAATAAGCGAAGATCTCCTTTTAAAGGGGAAGAAGGATCAGATGATGTTTCTTGAAATCACACCTGTTGTAAGGTAGACAAAGTTCAAATGCCAAATATTCCCTATGCAACTGCTTCCAAATATTTTGGTTGTTTTCTCTTAGCCATCTCCATCAAGCCTCAGAGTCAGCCTCACTGCCTTTGAGAGGACAGGGCTCATGAAGGCACATCTCAGCTTATCAAGGATAGGGCTGAGACCATGTCCTGCTATGAACAAGAGGAAAAGATCGCTTGGGATCATCCCCACATCTGTCTTGCTGCTCCAAAAGGAGCAAGAGCAGTGGTGGCTGGTGCTGCTGGGAGGGGCCACCCAATGCAGTGGCAATACCAGGCAGAGAGGGTGACCTTCCATGACACCTGTAGGAATGTGAGGCCCTGGCCATGCTTTTCTGTTTGCTGCCCACCTTCTTCCCTTGCCCTCCACAAATGATGTTGCCATTCCCTGAGCTCAAAGCCAAGACTACAACTGAGACCTTCAGGAATTTTTGGATGGCAAAAGAAAAATATATAGAGACAGGTGACTTATAATTTCCTTAGGTGGTTCAATTTATATCTTAGCATTTGATTTGTAGGTTTTGGTTGATACCTTCCAGAAAATACTAGGGCTTTTTGTTATTTCAGAGAGAGTGCATAAAATCAGAATCATTCCTCTCACTAGATGGTAAGTGGATTAGTTTGGCAAATTAAAGCTTTAGTTAGGATGACAGTAGAAAAGAGTATTTGTCCTTAGTCTTGATCAATGACTCTTGTCTTTAATGTTTCTTTTCTAGAAACTGAAATACTGTATGCATATTTGATATTGTATTTAGTCTCTCAAGATGGCAACCCAGGTCTGATGTTCAATTAGGGAGTGCAGTTCTGTAATCCTTATTTAATTAGAGCTCCCTGTCATAGTCCCTGTGAGTTGCATTTGTAATTGGATTCTCACAAGTGAGAATATGCAGAGGCTACCTCAAAGGGAAGTTGCAATTTGCTGATGTGTATTGCTCACCTGTAGTTCTTCGAGAATGTTTCCTCTGCATATTCACATTATGGGTCCTGTCCACCTTCTGTTTGTCCTTGGATTTCTACTGCCCAACAGCTGCGGTGTTCAGTAAGAATAACTTGTAGCACTGTACAGCTCTCAAATCTCAGATGGCTTGGTGTCATGAGATGGCCTTTGTACTGTCCTAGTAGTCACTGCTCTTCTAGGAAGTTCCTGTAGGCCACCAGCACTGGAGAACCCAAACCCACTGGTGTGAATATGCAAGGACAGCACTCTCAAAGAGCAAGCCAGTGGTAAGTACCCTTTCTTTGTCTTCTGTGATAAACCAAGTATTTTAAATGTTATTATGTAAGTTCCCTATTGACAAATTTGCCACACCTTCCCTATGATAAAAACATACTGAGATTAATTAAGGGCTGTTGCCCTCCTGGAAAAATGAGAAAGTATCATCTGTGTTTGCAGATGCTCACTTCAGTTGTAAATTGATGTGCAACTATCAGTGTGTGGGTGTGTACACATGTTTGTGCTATAATACCTATTTCTAGACAAAAAGGCACAATTACAGTGCAGCATTACGTATTTTACTATGTATTCTTCTAGTTGTATTACACTTAGAGTAGATTAGATACCAGAGTGAGTCACTGACCAAAAACAGTCTTCCAATAGTATGAGCAGTGTTAATTCTCCAAACAGATTCTCCAAAAGAAAATCGAAGTTATATTGCTTTTCACTGCTACATTTTTTTCTGAACTTTTGTTTTTTCCAGACATGGAATTCTGCGAGACTCCCCATATCCTGTGCTCTGGCTATCAGAGTGACTTGCACGGTGTAGCTGAGCACAGTTACCCGCTGGAGGTGGGCTCGGATGTGGACACGGAAACAGAAGGTGGAGCATCCCCAGAGCACGCCCTGAGGATGTGGATGAGGGGCATCAAATCGGAACAAAGCTCCTGTTTGTCAAGCCGGGCAAACTCAGCATTGTCCCTCACTGACACTGACCATGAAAGGAAGTCTGATGGGGAGAATGGTAATAAAGAAATGCATCTCATGTACTCAATAGTAGTAGTAATTTATTCAAAACTTTCTTTTTCTACTTCTCTTATTTTCCTTTTTTCTTTTCTTTCTCTTTTGTTTTCTTTCTTTTTTCCCCTTCCTTTCTAGATCCCTGTACTGTATGTAAGGAGAAGGGATTGTTTACTGTGTGTACTGTATTTATAGTTAGGAAGAAAATAAGACAAAAAAATGAAACAATGATTTTTTTAAAGCATCATTTCTCTAGGGACTAATAGCTTTCCCACATTCTTCATTTTTATGTCATAGGACATCTGTCATTTGAATTTGGTGGCCTATGAATTAGGTTCTAAAATAAATCTATTTATGTACATTTATGTCACATTTTGCATACATTTGTTCCTGTGGCTTCTGGGGGTAGCTTTAAGGCTCTTCAGCCAGGTTACTTGATAAAGGCAACCTGGAGTCCTAAATGTTCTTTTTACTCTAATCTTATGCTACACCTGAAGACATTTCTTTAGCAGGAGGACAGACTGAACAGGTCTTTGTTGTATCTCAGTTCTGTATTTCTCTGCATATGGAGAATGGGCTTGTGGGTCACGTGGGTTTGGTTTTTGTGTGTGTTTTTAAAATATTTGTTCTCATTCAGGATTTTTTTACTCATTTGCTTTTCTTACGGTTTACTATATCACAGAAGGGAAAAAATGTGTAATTAAGTAACATGTGGGGAATTAGTATTTTTATCTCTGCATTAAAATTGATTAAAATCTACTCTGTTTCCCTCCAAAGTATAGTAAGTAAACAAATTTATCATCCTTAAGATCAACAAGCTTAGCTGATATTTTAATTTCTGTGTTTAATAGCTGCATGTTATGGCAGGTCTAGATGTTATTAAATATTGACACTTCAGTGTTGACAACAATACATTTTAGTGTCTCTACAGTCATAGGGTAGAAGAGATTTTGGTTATGAATTGTATTTCTATACTTACGTGTTTGAATTTATCAAATATTAAGCTTGTAATTACATAATTTCACCTGGATGTCTGCCAGTACCAATGATAATGTCCAATATAGGTTCAAAAACATTATCTGTAAAGTGTTTGTTGCATAGGGAGGGTTTTTTTGAGCTTGAGGGAGGGTGTGTGTTTTCCTAAGACGTTGGGTTTTAGATGGTGGCTGAAGGAATTGAATCTGCTCTGCCTGGCATTGGTCAGCCCCTAACTATGAAAGTGGTTGGAAGGGAATGCTACATGGAAGGAATGTACATATTAGACTAAAAAATACACATTTCTCACATTTCTCTTGTAAGGTGCTGGGAAGCAGATATATTGAAAGCAAATTAAGCATATAACTGAGTTCTGAATTTCGGTCTGCAGTGCAGTGGTGCAGCTGGGTGTTGATGATATTTTGCTTAGTCATACATGTAGCAGTAAATAAGTAATCTTCTGTAGATGAAAATTACTGTAAGTAGTGCAGCTTCATCATCTTGCACAGATGTAGCAAGAACCATGGGTTAAGTGTCATTAAGATAGGGGCATATAATCATTGTGCTTCCCCACCAAAGAATGGTTTCTTCTCAAGGTTTGTCTCTGAGAATGATTTCAATCAGTTTAAACTGGTGTAGATAGAGTAGTATTTTGCATGTGGCTTTAATATTTCATTTCTTGCAAGCCTTATAATGATTTTTAAATCAGGGATTCATGTTTGAGGTGCTTGAGTACCAATTTTAGCTAAATAGTTGGGAGAGGAAAGCAAGGACAAGATCAAGTTGGAAGAGAGAGAAACTGAGAGTACAAGTTCACTTGAACTCTTTAGATGTCTCCAGGCAGGGCCGACTAAACAGGTGTCAGTGCTTTTTGTGGTGTTGAGTCATTGTAATAATTAAAATCTTGAAAGTTAATGTCTGAATACATTTGAACACACGGTTCAAGCTATATTCGTTTATATTCTCTATTATTTCACAGGTAAGTTCATAGCCAAGATTCCTGATCCAGAGAGCAGTGTGTTTTCCATCTGGGTTGGCACTCAGCAACAAAGCACTCTTTGAATACAGAAGTTCATAAATCTCTACTTAAATTATGTCATAGATGGCACATCTTCCTATGCAGTCCTGTGTGCCCGGGGCTTTATCAGAGAGCCACAAGTGCTGCGTTTGTTCTTGTCAGTTCCTGCCAAGGAAATGTATTTTTTTTTGTGCCCACCAGTAACTTCTCTGGTGTGAAAATGAGAGAGTGCATAAGATCTGTTGCTGGAATTACATGAAATATTAGTTTCCATAATACTTTCTAATTGCTGTAAAAACATTCAGCAATTCTGGATTTTGAGGAGTTGACCAAATGGTGTGTGAATGCAGCTGTTTGTAACTGGAGTAAAAATAATGAGAAAGGTACAGTTGTTGCATGATTTGAGAAAATACTGTTATTGTTGCCCATATTTTGAAAGGGTCAGTAGGGTTTCGGGTTTGGGGTTTTTTTTTCTTCCTCTATGAGCACAGTTTTTGCTACAAATGCAGAACAGCTCTTTTTTGTGGTAATGTTGGACAATTAATTGTGTAGACTCCAGTAGATGTGCTTTCAAGGCAGTTTTTTTGCTTTACATTGATCTGAAACTAATATACTTTGTGAAATTTTCTTCTTTTTAGCTATTTCCTGACATTCTCCTATTCATTCTAGGCTCTAGCTTGAAGTTTCCTGGCACAGGGAACATACTTCTCTGTTTTTCCTGGGTAGCCCAATTTGAGAATTTATTTGAGGATTGTTTTCCTTCATAGACACACCAACTCTCTCTTAATCACTGTTAAAACAACACTCTGGTTGTTTTGGCAGCATGGAACAGATTGTATGAAACACCAACGTTCCCATTTAGTGTTGTCAACGTTAATGGCAACTAATAATAGCCTATTAGTGCACAGACTGCCTTCAGCTTTGCCTGAGGCTAAGCAAAATAGATATTAACTGCACAAAATGAATGACCAATTTCTTGGGGATCATTGCTTATCTCTGCTGTTGTATAAATAGCTCCATTTAAACACAGTGTTACTCTACAGTATGTGAACGTAAATTTCAGACAGCAACACCACAGAATAACCATATCAAAAATAGTTCCTTTATTCCATTGAAGACTGCACTTACCCTCAGTTCACTGGTACAATGGTATCTGTCACTGCAGCATGTCAGAACATCAATTTCAGTGCTTTTGTCTGCCAGATTACTGAGCTGGCAAATTTATTTATTTGTTTATTTTTCTGGGGTGTGTGATCTGCAGAAAGGGTGATCTCCAGATATATCCCTAAAATTACATGGCTTGATATGGATCTGCCTCCCCCACTAGGCAGTGTACTAAAAAGCAGCCCGCAGTCCATTTTGTGTCCATATAATCTTCCTCATTGTTCCTTCAGTTCTTATGTTTTCCTTTACAGGATGTCTATGCAGCTGTGACATGATGAATTTGACCTCAAGTGCATTTATGCTGTGCCCTAATCCATTTTTGAGCCACATTTGGCACATTTGCACAGCCATCAACTCTTTTGCTTTTACCTGCTGCATCTCAGCTGAGAGCTAGTGTGGAACTTCAGCCATTCTTACAACACAATTTTTAACCTTTTTTACTTTGTCAAATCGCTTTGACTTACTTTTAAGTCTGACTTGTTTGACTCATTCCTGACATCTGCTTAGATGTTTTTATGCAATTATTACTCTTTCTTTACACCACAGTGACAACCAGTAGGAGAGTACAGGATTCCCAGTGCTGGAGGAGTGTACTGTGAAATGCACACTCATCGTGGAGCCAGATTCCTGCTCAGTTTCTTTGGCTGAATAATTTTATGACAACTGGGTATTAGCTGTAGGCCACAATGACTTCTTTGAGATTTGTAGGCAAGAAATTAGGGTGTTAGTACAGGCTGAAATATCACTGGTCATGCAATGTAGCATTAGAGTGCTTGAGATCTGGTCAGGGCACTTTTTTTAATAACATACTTGTCCTTTTAAAAACAAAGCAAGGAGGGGGGAAAAAAACCGGCTGTGGGAAAATGTAATTTTTCCTTTTTGCCCACATAAATTGTTGGGAAAATTCTTTCTTAACATCAGTGCAGGGGATCAGATTCTATTTGAAACAATACTTCTAATAATAATAAACATTATGATTAGAATTTGTGGCTGCAAAGATGGGATAATAATATTAGCCATATATTAATAAGTAGATGTAGTAGAGAAATTAGTAGGTTACAGATCAAAGCTGAGTTTAATGAGCTAGAAACATATAAGATTATTCTTGTGTAATTCATCGAAGTATTTGTTTTATAGCCTGGGAGCAGTGATCCATTTAACAGAGCTTTTGACTGTCCCTAAATCTCTGGGAATTTTTCATGTTGATTGCTGGGCAGATGGGTGAGTTTTGGACAAGTCACCTTAGTTCTTTGCACTTCATTAAGATATTCAGTATCTTAACAGTATCTGTTGAAGGGATAAAGATACTTAATTAGTGAAAGAAATACTAGAATGGCTGACACTGTATGAGAAGCACAGCTTTGTGAATGCTGTAGTTATGCAGACATGGGAGGATTTAGCTAAGGACAAGGCTCTGATTTAATTTATGGTGTGTGTCAGTAGACCTACTGTGAATTCACACCTGTTTAAATTAGGCTTGAATTTTGCTCTTCATAAAAGTCTTGTGTTTAATGTAAGAAAGTGACAGCATTGCGATTAATGTTGCTGTTATTTACTGTTATTTTGTAAACAAGTGAGGCATTAAGCTGATCTCTGGCTTTCTCATTTCTCCAGGAAATTATTACCAACAGCTACATTACAATAACAATACATGCTCTGAGAAGTGGGCATGTGACTGCCTCTCTATGCAGCATTGTGTTTGTAATAATGATGGCTGAAGTATATCCATTAGCTCCTGTCCTGTCACTCTCTATTTACAGTGGTGCAATTAAGAAATTGAATTACTAATTTGCAAGTAGACCTATTAGGTCAAATATGTGTAAGTAGCCTTGAAAATACAAAGGTAAATATTGGTCTTAATCCCATTCCCTCTATGACATTTAATATTTCTCTCTTTGTTCCTTGTATCCTTTATTTTGCCCTTTTGTTGTGGCGTGGATTGCATTCTGTTTGTACACTCCTGCCTATCAGATCATTTAAGGCACCTAATAGATTAAGGCAACCTCATCAATAAAATGCAAAAGCCCCCATGGTGAAATTCCTTCAACTTCTGTAGATTACTATAGCTTGTCAGATACTTGATTTATGATACTTTCAGATATTTGACAGAAAAGGGCCACTTACCTCCCCTTAATAAAAGACCTATGTTGCTTCTGTTGTGGGGTTTTTTGGTCGTTTAGATGGTGTTTATGTTGGTTGCTTCTGCTGTTGTTTCAAAGAAGGCTCCTCAGTGTGAAAGGAAGTCTGTGAACCCCTGCAGTACCATAGCGATGCCTTTTGGGGAGCATTGGCATATTCACTGACATGGTAACTGCTCTGCTGGAGTTGTTAAGAGTGTAAGATGCTTTTGTTGACCTTAGAGTGGTTCCTTTGGAAATGTTACTGTCTCAAAGGCAGCATGTAAGTTATCTGAATTGCTCTGGATAAGTGTGAGATGCTTCTGTAAGCACTGCAGCATCACCTCAGCTGCAATATCATGCAAGTCTTGAGCTTGTGCCCCCAGTATTTAAGCAATTCATGAAATTGTTTATGTATGGAAATTCAGCTAATGACTTTTTTGTCAGTATTGTGGGGGAAATTCTGCCTTTTAAAACTAGCATCTTTATTACTTTTTCTGACTAATGAGGGCATTGCATCTGCATGTCTGCTATTCTAATCTTTACAATTTTCATGTGGTCTATTAAAATCAGTACACAGTATTAAAGCATGCCCTTTTTTGTGTTTCTCTTTTAAGCACAATGAGCACTAATTTAAAGACAAATATCAATATTTAGCATCTTAGATTAAAGATAATGAAACAGTGTTTAGAATGTAGCAGAAATACTTCATATATTCCAGAATCTAAATGACCTTTGCCTGCAGCATAGTAAAAACTATCAGTGCATTTGCACAAGGTTGTGTAGTATTTTTATCCCTGCAGTTTTGTTTTCTTTCATGGAGGGGGGGATGAGGGGAGGGAGGAAAGCTTGAGGAGAAGAGTCAGGTCTAATTTTTAATCCAGAAATCAGTACATTGGCATTAGAGCTCAGAAAAAAATCTCTTGGCTTTCCTCCCCTGTGTGATACAGCAGGTATAGTGGATGTGCCTTAGGGAGCCAGCAGCAGCATCAGTTATCACTCCTTCTTTCACTTAAATCCTTTGTATTTTCTCAGTATTCTGGATATGAACACAAAGGAAAATTATCTCCAGAAATATTTCACAGTGCAAAAATATGTTGCAGTAATTCTGTAATTCTTGGGACCCTCAGTTTATCTAGGCTGCCACAGGGGGAAAACTGAGATGGGATAGACAGGTGTCTGCTTTGTGTCAGGGTGCTGCTGTGCAGAAGGCTGAGGATTGTCTGACTTTTCATTCCACAGTCTTTATGAGACCAGGCAAACAGTGAACAAAATACTTTTTCTCTTGTTAAACATTTACTGTGAATTCTACAGGAGGACATCTCTGGACAAGTGTGTTGCTGAGAACAGTTCCATTCTAAACAGTCAGCATGTCTATCCTGATGTTTTATTTATACTGTTTTATTAAGTTTACAGTATTTTTATTTCTTGTCTCTTTGGGTTAAATTTTAAAATGTTTTAGAAGATCAGTAATCTGATAGAGAGAAACAACCTGTAGTCATATTTTATATGTATGTCCTTTGGAATTATTTAGTTTAGTTTCATAGTTATTTTGAAATACAATCTATTTTCCTTATATGTCTAAAAATGTATATGTTTTTACCAGTTGGAACCTATTTTTCATCAAAGTTTTGGATGTTCTGCTTAAAGCTGAAAGTTGAATATCATTAGTGCAAAATAAGGCTGAGGGAAAACTTGTGAACTCTGATCGTGGAAGATTACAGTTAAGGCTGCTAGATAAATGAGATCAAGTTACTCTCATTTGGTTCTTTATACTGTCAGCCAGAATGGTTTTAAATACAAAGAGAACTGGAGCTTTTTTCATCCCCATAGCAAAATGCTTCACAGCTGCCACATCACAGACTGGTTTGGGTTGGAGGCGACCTTGAAGATCATCTTGTTCCACGCCCTGCCATGGGCAGGGACACCTTCCACTGTCCCAGATTGCTCCAAACCCTGTCCTACTTGGCCTTGGACACTTCCAGGGGTGGGGCAGCCACAGCTTCTCTGGGCAACCTGTGCCCAGGCTTCTCCACCCTCACAGGGAAATAATTCTTCCCAGTCTCTCCTCTAGACCCACCTTCTGTCAATTTAAAGCCATTCCCCCTTGTCCTATCATTCCATGCCCTTGTCAGAAGTCCCTCTCTATCTGTCTTGTAGCCCTCTTAGGTACTGGACAGTGCTCTGAGTTCTCCCCAGAACCTTCTCTTCTCCAGCCCAAGCCTGTCTCCTCAGCTCCAGCTCTCTGAGCATCTTCATGGCCTCCTGCTGACTTGCCCAAACTGTAATACCATAAGTGAAATAAAAAGAAGGGGTCTAGCAAGTGAGTACAGGATGGATACAGAAGGGACAAATACTGACAAATCATCATTTTAGGGTCTAGCAAGGTTTAATCTAAATATTATTTCTTCTTCATGATGTGAGATCTAAGGGTTTATTGTTGTCCTATGGATGAGAAAGGTTGTTCATTCTTTCTTTCCAACCTTTTTTAATTTTTCCCCATTTAATTCATTGTGTGTTAAATTACATGAGAAAGTATGATCTTACATTTTCAAATTTTTTAGTATTTCATTTGCTCTTGGGTTTGGGAGTAAGATGAACATCAGCATAAATCTGTATTATTCAGGGTTATGAATATTAGTATATCCCCATCTTACAAAAGGGGAGTATTACTAGTGTTGTGGTTTGAAAGCAAATTAGTGAGATGCTCAAAGTCAGAACTACAATTTAATAGGAAAATTAAACTACATGCAATGGTACAAAAACACTGACAGATTCAGGATACAACCTGACACCCTGTTGGTCAGGGTGTTGGTAGCAGTCCAGGGATAGATGTGGCTCTGTTGAAGCAGTTCTCTGAAGGTCCGGTGAAGAGGCTGCCCTGTGCTGCTCAGGGTCTAAATTATATTCAGAATGGGGATGCTTGGTTCCCCCCCGGGCGGGGCATCTCACAATGGGAGTGGTGCAATCCATCGGTGGAGCTTAATGGCCCATTAACAGAGAGGCCTCTTGAAATTCTCCCTGCTAATGGCCCATCAACAGAAAAGATTCCCAGGCCCCTCACTTGGCCCTGCTCCACCAGCTGGCCCATTGGAAGTCCTGCCCAGGAGCCATCAGGAACACTGCCTCACCTGGCCCCAAACAGCCCATGGAGATGGTGATAGAATACGCAGTATTGTAACCTAAGACAACTAGCAAGTAGCTTTCATCTAGAAGAAACATAGGGACACGCAGTAATGGCTTCAGTCTTCACAGTCTTCTAAAAGTGAGAGCTAAACTAAATGTATTAGCCTATTCCTAATTTCTGCAATAGATAATAGGTTAAGAATGAGGAGTTGTCTATGAAATTGGAGTTCATTTTTTCAGAAAAAAACCAGATTTGAATGCTGCTTGTTTCAACTTGCTTTTATATACAGGGCTTACAAAATGAAATTCAACGTTTTCTATATTAATTTTGTTTTTTTAATCATATCTACCTCTATACCCTCATGCATAAGAGGAAATGTGTACAATTAGCTCCTCTAGAATATGGGTCCGGGAGCACTGAATAATTCCTGCAGGCTGCTTCTTTTCCCTAACAGATGTTTTTGAGTAATATTTCAATCAGATTCACATATTCGGATTACTAATTATATTGCCAGTGGTTTTTTCTTTGTCTTAAATTTCTACCCCAGATGATTTGCAGTGTAGATTTTATAGCACTGGCTCTCAGCTGAGCAGCACAAGTCAGCTTCTGCTCATGAACTGCTGGCCAGGAGCTGTTCTGGCAGCACGGAGGGGCAGCCCTTGGGGCACCACAGACCACGTGCTGTAAAGTAACCCTGTTCCTTTGCCTTGGGGAATCCAGAAGGGGAGCTGGGGATGGTCCCTGTTCCATGAAACCACATATCCTAAGAGGTCTGTGTGAGATGTGAGGATGGCTTAGGACAGCGGGTTAGGGTTGTTCACCTCTATTGCTGGAAATTTCGTTAAAAGATCTCAAAAGCAAGTAACAAAGGGACAAAAGTTAAGGGTATTTCTAGATTGTGTACTGTATTAATTATGGTTCATAGCACTCCTCCCTCCTGTTTAATTGAAAGGGTTTTACTCACATCTTTCAATGTAGCTTTTAAACTTCTTCCATCTCTGCCTACAATTATTTTTGAGTAAATGTATGTTATGTATTGGTACATACCATTTATACGTACAAAAGTCATGGTAAGTGTTGTTCAGACTTGTCTGCCCTTCTCATTGCTTTGTTCAGCATCAGTGTCAAGTGGCACTTTGGGTTTGAGAAAATCCTATTTGATTAATTTTTCCCTAAACAGTGCTTTTGAGACAGCAAACTTTGTTATTGCCCAATCACGCTAAGCTCTTTTAGAGCAAGTATTTTACTGTGGCAGAAGTGGCAGGGTCATAATGCACGCTTGGAATTTATGTTTTTCTGCATCATTTGGTATAAACATACCTCCAGTTGCACAATCAGAAAGTATCTGATGTAATTTGCTTGAATTGAATCTTACTTGAATCTTGTTGAATTGTTCAGTAAGAGAGCTGTCTGCGAGCTGTGCACTGTCAGTGGGACCTGATGAGTGATGCAGGATTTACAGCTCAGCACTAGAGACTTCTCAGTTATTTTCTTTGTGACAAAACAACAAGCTTGCACCTTTTGATTACCATGGAAAGGTTTAGGTTATGCTGCTGATCACAGACGGGGGTGGAACTTTTGCTGTAAAGCAATAAAACTCCTGGTGAAGGGAAAATCTCCAAATTTATTTTTGATGTACTTGTAAATTTTTGTTGAAGCCAAAAAGTTTTCCAGAATATTACATAGTTATTTATAAGGAAGCATATGTGACTAGAAATGAGACTTCACATTTTGTGCCTTTTCGAGAAATCCTCAGGCCTTCTCCCTCCCAGCTCAGAAGTTGTTCCTGTGCTTCTCCATTGCTTTGTTAAAGGCAGGCCTTCCCTCCCACTGTGTGGGTTTGTGGGCAGCATGTGCTGGTGAGCATTTGTGAAGGTGGGCACAGTGGCTGCAGGGGCCAGGGCTGCTCTGCCAAAGCCATCAGAGCCCAAATGTATTTCTTCCAGGGCATCTGTAATTATTCACTGCTTAGAGTTGCAGTTCTTCCTCTCCAACAAGGGCCACTGCCCAAATGCTTTTCTGTGGTGTGCTCAATGTGTCTACAACTATCTTTTATGTCTTTGCCTGTGGGGAAGAACATAATTGAGTCATTCTTCCTGAAGCCTGTGTGGTTGTCTGTTCAGCCAGTACAGTGTTCATTTCAAAATTCCTATTGATGGTTGCATTGATTATTTTTATTTTAGCCTGTAATTCTGTCTCCAATCTATCTTTTTAATTTTTATAGTTCACTACCTATTGAACAGCAAATTCAGCTATGTTTGGTGGTGTGCATATTTTTTTAGAAATATAATCTCCTGAATCCAGATTTCTCAGTAGTAGCTAATAGTCTACAGTACTTGAAAGCTCCTTTTTCTTTTTATAACCTATCTCTTTTCCAATACATTTTCTGATTACTGCACTACAGTTCGATTTTTATTGGATCATTTTAGAGCGTAATAATTCATTTCTGATCCCTAGTACCTCTTGTCCATGTCTGAAGTACTCCACATTATTTCAGTCACTCATTTTTGTTGACATCTTTTCTCTAAAGGCAGTCTTCTGCGATTTCTCTCAAAATATCTTTCTGGCATCACCATTTTAGACTTGTGATATCCAATTTCTTTTTAATACAAAATCAAATAGAAAGCATTTTCTGTACTTCACCAGCCAGCTCTAGTGGAATTTTTTGAGCTTTCTTCTAGCTATCTTATACGTTGCTTGGTGGCAAATAATGGCAAAAACAATACTACAGCTGTACATGCAATAAAATAAACACATTTATTTGCAATTGCTTTGCAACTCAAACAGTGCTTATTAATGTTAAATGAAGAGTAATAAGTAGAGTCTAAAGTAACCGAGTTTTTGCATAAATCCATAGAATTATTTGTTCATTCATTGCTTCTGTACCAGTTTAGATTGAATTATTAGCTGCCTTCTGTTTGGGAAAAAGAAAAACAACCCACATGTCCCTTCAGGTTTTGCAGAAACCTAAGTCAAATCCTGCTGTTTCAGTTAAGTTTTTCTTTAGGGCTCAATAAGAGCTCTTGGGATACAGAATCTTGGCCACTCTTATGACAAAAAGCTTATGATAAGAGACATGGCAGTGAGTAGCCATTTTCAAATGGTTTCAGATTGTTTTCTTCCAAAGCTTCAGATTTGTGCAGTCATGAAAAAAACAGTTCCTGTCCGTGGACTCAGGTAGGTGGATCCGGGCTCTGGACAGGAAATAACCTTCCACTCATCTAACCTGGCTGATTTTCAATACCTGCCAAATTCAGTGGCATTTCTTAACCTCTCATCTTTGATTTCGTTTTTCTTGACTTTTGTCTTGAATGTAGCTTGTTCTGCTAACGTGAGGGCACCCAGGGAATTAGTTAGAGACATGCTTCTGGCATGCTTCTGGGTCACTTCAGTTCTGTGATAAACCGGTAACTGTGACTGAAATTTATAGTCATCCTAAAAGAAAATATCCAAGAAGTAGAAAACCTGGTTTCATTGAGCTGTTATTTCTGAGACTGAAACATGACAAACTGTAGTGAAAGTATAGAGAAAGTCATAGTTACTCCCATTCTGCTGGGTGGAAAATAAAGCATTTGGAAATACTCTTTGTGTTCATTACATCAGATTGCCTCTTCTTTGCAGGTTGTCTGGTATTACTCGAAGTGCTTACCTGTGTTCAGTATATGCAATGAAGTTTTATCAGTTATAGAAATAGGAAAAAATGCAAAAAATAGGCCTAATCAGAATAACACACAGTCATAGAGACAGGTCATAAGGAAAGATTTAGTTAACTTTATTAATCTTACCAACTGGCAGTTTTCTAATCTCCCAAACAATACTTCCAGAAAGTGATTTTTATTATTTGCATTAGAAGAAAGCTAATAGATTCTCATCAAAATGAAGGCTTACGTTACTTCACATTATACCGATACAGTTCAAAGATGAGCCAGTCCTCTGAAGACCCCAAATTATAAAGATATTTATATATATATGTATAGTGATTGTTTTATCTCTTATCTTCCACAGGTTCATTCTAAGTCTCATATGATATGCATAAAGCTCTTCAATAAAGAATTTTATTATTAACTGGGAAGAACTTCATTATTATTCTTACCTGTTTTTTACGTGCTATCTGGTCAGACTTTGCACAATTGTTTAGTTTCTGCAGAAGAAAGCTTTTATTGTGTCAAGGATAATTGGTTTTTATATTTTTAATTTATTGAAACCTTTGTTTCCCACACAGTATTTTGTAGCATAGAAGTAGTAGTAGTTGAAACAGGGAAGTGGAACAGACCATCAAAAGGGGTACTTCCTGCCTTTATTACTTATATTTTGAAACATTAATTACCAAATATACTTAAATATAGTATTCTTGATTTTTAAATTATAAAAAATGGTAGGTGTTTATCACAGCATTCAAATTTAGCTGGTTGGACTTTTGATATCTGAAATATGGGGAAGATAGTATGACACAGTGTTAGGAACATAAAAATATTTATGAGAAATTGTCATGAAATGTGTCAGAAATGTGATTCTTATCTGATACTTAAACTGCAGACATTAAGATATCCCTGACACACAAGTCGATAGTGAACATTTCAAAGATCCAGAAGGGATATACAGCAAATTGAATGAAATTCAGTGTGGGGGATAGTAACCAAATATAAAATATTTAATAGGAGCTACTTTGGAAAGCAGTAATGCTGAAAGGGGCCTTAAGGGCTAGTAAATGAGATAAATGGAGCCAACAAGTCAAATGCTTCTTTGGGCTGTGTGTGTACATGTGTCTTGTCAAGGAACTATGAAATATTGCAGCTGTCATTAAGACTTCTCAGACGAGTCACTTCCGAGCATTTCAACACCAGGGATGTATAAAATCAGAGAATCTCAGAGTAGCACAAAATGGGCTTGTGTCTTTGGGACTTGTTATTCAAGGAAAGGTGTTGTTTTTTTTTTTAAAGGCCTGAATCTGTAGAGAAAGTCTAAGTTGTTACTCAGATAGTTGAAACAAGTGTGGGGTGCAGGGAGGGAGGAGCTCTGTAGGTCTCCAACATCCCCGGTGATGCTGCCATCACCAGGAGCACTGTGCAGAACACACTGCTGGCAGACACAGACCCAGCCGTGCTGCTTCAGGAGCTGTCACTGGCAGTCTGAGGAATTTAAATATGAAATCTCAGACAGTTTCTAAATAGTATAGTCATTCAACATAGGAATAATTTGCCAAGGGACTGTAAGTCCTTCGTACTTGGAGCCCTTGTGCTATGAGGGTTAATGTGAAGGTCACTGACTGAAACTTGTTCTGACTGTGAGGGTAATCAGACTGGATGGGTGTATTGGCTCTTCCTTTTTTTTTGTAAAGCTATTATGTTTCTACTGACTATTAAATATTTCCAACTTGTCTGTTTTAAAGTAGTATGAAGCAATAAATGAAGTGGTAGAGGTTTTGTGGGTGCAGTTGTTTAAAACCAGCCAACACATTTGAGTATATACTACAGAGGACAAGCATGTGATTATTGATTGCTGTTCTTCATCAGTTTGTAGTCAAAGGAAATAACCCAATAGATCTTTCCATCCCTGACTTGTGTGTATTGTCTATAGATGTAGCAGCTGCCCTAAACATTTGGCAACTGGCCCAAGCCCAAAAATTAACACTAAAAAAATAATTTTCTATAAGCTAATAAGGACAAAGGCCATCCCATTTCTTGTTTATGCAGAAAGCTTATTGAATCTGAAGATGATGCATCTGGGAACGAGCTGGTGGAATCCATTTGTAAAATAATAATGCCTACACATCACAGAAGGACTTGTGCAATAATCAGTTAGTCATTAAATAAAGGGGATTTTTGGTAGAATATGTGTCAAGATATTTATCTTGGTAACCCAAACAGACAAATGTTTATTAAACATTTAAGCAAAGAAATTAAAGAAATCTACATCTAATCAAACTGTGCCAAGATTAAATAAGAACCTTCCCTTTATTATCCTACTGCACTGCAGCCCTCCCCTGACAAGGTGTTAATCACAGTTTCTTTGTCTCCTGTATAGTTTGTGCTTCAGATTCCAGGTACAGCAGGGTCTGTTTCCTTTAAAGTTTTTCGTCTACTCCAGTGCATTGGCTTTTCTGCCTCAGCTGGAGGCAGTTGGTTTGTAGTCTTTTGATGGGTCCAGACAGATCTAATATTTCAGTTCCTAGGGCTCTTGATTAAGGGTGGACACTGCTAATTAATGCACTTTGCATTTTGAGTGGCTGATCTGCGAAGTGTCTGTCAGTGTAGTGTATCTCACGTGTAATTATATTTCTTTTCCTCTATTAGAGTCAGGCTTTGCTGAATACTGCCTCTGGAAAATTCTGAACCAGGGATGTGGTGTATCTCTTGTGCATTGTCTGTATGTCTTGCCAAATGCTTGACGTGGAAATTGAAGTAAGACCTGGGAAACTACAGGCTGGCCAGTTTCCCTTTGATGCTGCACAAGATCAGGGAGCAAATCTTCCTGGAAACTGTGCTAAGGCACATGGAGAATAAGGAGGTGATTGTTGATAGCCAACATCACTTCACTAAGGTCAAATCGATCATGCCTGACAAATTTGGTGGCCTTTTGTGACAGGGTTACAGTGTTGGTGGATAAGGGAGGAACAACTGACATCATCTGCCTGGAACTGTGCAAAGCATTTGACATTGTCCTCGTGTCATCCTTGTCTCTAAACTGGAGAGCCATGGATTTGACAGATGGACCATTTGGGTGGATGGTTGGACTCAAAGAGTTGTGGTCAACATCTCAATGCCCAGGTGGAGGTCAGTGAGGAGTGAGTGACATTGCTCAGAAGTGGAACCAGTGCAGTTTAACATCTTTGTTGTGATGTGGACAATGGGATCAAGGGCACCCTCAGCAGGTTTGCCAGTGACGCTGAGCTGTGGGGTGTGGGTGATGATGGAGGGACAGGATGCCATCCAGAGGGACCTCGACAGGCTGGAGAGGTGAGTCTGCACAAACCCCCTGAAATTTGACAAGACCAAGTGCAAAGTCCTGCACCTGGTTTGAGGCAATCCTTGACTAAAAATTAATATGAGGAGAATTCTGCTTGTCTAAACCTTACAGACTGTTTCTTTAGAATAGAACTAACAGTGATTTTCTTATCCATGGCTTGGAACGTGTCTATTTTGAGACCATTGGAAAAAATTAAGTTGCTTTGAAACAAGTGTAAATCAAGTGCTACCATTGTTCATTGAGAACCAGAGAAATGGGACTTACATTTGAATATAAAACAGTATATTAAGTTTCCTGCAATAGACCAGTGTTTTTAAATATATTTTAAAAAGCATTGTGTAAAAGGCTGCCTTCCCTTTCATTATCTATTGCAGTTGTGTGCTACTCTTCTTTTGTGCCTGCTGCATCTAGTGAGGCAGAGGAATGTACTAAAGGCATTTTATTATCTCACACTGGAGCATTACAGTTCATGACTGCCCTATCAACATTAAGGCATAGGAAACAATGACCCTTGACCTAAAATTTTTTAACAAGGTCCAGATTTCAAGTTATATGTCAGTCTGGTTTTGTTTTAAAAGCACAGATGTGCTTTTAAATGTGACTACAGCAAGCTCCAACAGCAATGTGTTCTGTGAGCTGGCAATCACAGGGCACCCGAGCAGCTCTGTCCAGCTCAGCACTGGTGGCAAAGCCCAGTCACAATTTATTTTGTTTAAAAAAGTAGCGGTACTTTTATTTGGCTTCTGTTTCCTTGGGCACAAACATTTGTTTGAACTGGGAGTTTTACCTGAGGAAGGGCTGCATGACTTGACATTCATTGAGCCAGTTGCCAGAATAGGAGCAGAACATGATCTTGGGCTCAAGTAGTTCTAAAATTGAAGCATTTCACTGGCATTATCAGACATATTTCCGCTACCTCATTATGAATTAACTTATAAGTGCTAATAATAGCTCATGGCAAAGGCACTCACTATGTGTAAATACACGTGACTAAATGAATTTAATTATTGCTATCGTTTACATGCTGACTAATCCATACATTTTATGAATGAGAAGGTTTCAGCCCTGCTGTATAAACCCATTTATATGAGAGCAGAACTCGCTTTATCATGTTGTTACAGCAAATACTGAAATCTTTACCTTTGTTCTTCATATAGGCAAAGATCACAGAGAAATGAGCAGGGGAATGAAATAAGAATGTGTGTATATTGTGTATATCACTATGCCATGAAATCAAATAAAACATGTTCCCAGGGAGGTTGGAATGGTGATCTTCTGTACTGTGACTAGAAATGTGCCAAGGGAAAGAGGTCTGGAACAAAGGAAACTCATGTTCCTGTATCCCTCAGTTAGTATAAACATTCACTGGGTAATTAGAGGCAAAAAAAGCAAAAAGGATTTAACAATGTGTTGTCATCTCTGTTGAACTTGAATCTTTACAGCCCTCTGAATATTACTATGTGCCTACAGATACATTTTTCATGTGAACCAATGCTGCTTTTCTGTATTTATTCTCCTCCTCTTACGATAATGATCATTAGTCTAAGAACATCAAATCTAGTTATCAAAAATATTTCTAGTGTCAGAAGTAAAGGTCTGATGTATATACGTTGTGTTATAGTCACTGATTGCATTTTCTGCCTGTGACCTCTCCCTCAGGTCATTTGGGTCCACAGAATAGGCTGTTGCCATTAGGATGACAAACTATTCGATGTTTTCGTTCATTTTAATTGTTTAGTGTATAACCATAAGCCTTATATATTGCCACTATTCAAACCTTGTTCTTACAGTAGTATTAAATTCCTGCTGGCAATTCAGCGGTGCTCATCACTATGATATTCAAATACTTCATCTATGTTTGTGTATATCTCTTCACAATAACCCTGGGAAACAATGGGAGATATTTACTTCCATTTTATGAGTAGGGATTCACATACATATAAATTAAGTGAAAAATACCTGCTAAACTTGGGCATCTAGTTTGAACTGCTGAACATCTGCTTTTTTCTAGAATATTTCAAATACTAGTGCAATATATGACTAAGAATAGCTCTCACTGACTTAAGTTACAACTCTGTAGATTTATAAAAAAACAAAATAAGAGGTGTAATTATCATCTGGCATCAGTTGGTTTTGAGCAGTTTCTAACATCTAGGTTCAAATGTTGTCATTTACTCTACTTGAGCTGGTAAACGTTTCATAGCAATAGGAAGTTGTCATCTTCTCTTTGAAACCAACAGTGAAAGGAAGAGAAATCATGTATTGCTGTTGGGTTTCACAAATGTTAACTTTTAAATGTTAGCTTTTTTTTTTTTCCCCTTTCTCCACTCCTTTCATTGAGGTTGAGTTCTTTCCCTGGCCTTGTCCCACGCACTTGCTTTCCTAGCCTGAACTTTGCCCCAAAGCTTTTCTCTTACTTAATTTTTTCCTTACTAATTTCTTCCTTATGGACATTACATTTAGATTCTAGTCATCACAGCAGTCTTCAAGAGATCTTACTGTTCCTGCTCAAATTGTTTTTTTTGTGTTCCTCCTTTCTCTCCTTTTTCATTTATTCTGTTTAAATGATTCCCCCTCACTTCTTGTTTCTGTTTATCTGGTTTCTGTCCAGATGGTTTCATCATATCGTCTCTCTTCTCTAGTAGTTTCAATAAACTGTCTGCCTTCTCCATCATGCTTAAGTGCCTTTAAGCAGAGATCTTTGGGAGTGCAGAAGGAGGAAATCTCCAGCAGGCTTGTTCCCCAGTGCTGTCCTCACTGGATGAGTAGGGAGAGCAGGGAGAGCAGAGACCTGAGCACTGTAGCCCTGAGCTGAAGTCTCCTCAGCCTCTCTACAGTGTGGTGTGAGCATTTTCTGGTTACCCAGAGGCCTCTGAGGACTTGTGTGCATTCAGTTTGGATGCAAGACTGACATAAAGGCTAATGCTACCACAATTTGCAAATCTTCCTTTCCAGCAACAGCTGGGGGCCCCTGAAGCATTTCAGAGGAACAGTCTCCAGTGACATATGTAAAACACCTTGTCCCTAACATCATCCTCAGAGATGTCTGGGTGAATCTGAATAACCATCCCACTTCCCTGAATACCCTGAGGTAGGGACCTGGCATGAGAGGTTCATTCCAAATGGTTAAAACTTCAGAAAAAACAATCAAATGTCATTTTGCAGTAGGGACTGTGTTAAGATTAGACAAATAAGTTAGGTGATAAAACAGCTTCCTACAACTTCCCCCTGAAAGTAATGCTTTCAAAACTAATTCAATTTCTGAAGTTCTGTAACATTAAGTTAGTGATCTGCTCCCTACCCTCATTCTCCATAACAGTCAGAGACTGTTGTAGTCTTGCTTTGTAAATCTATACAGTGGTTAATGTAATTTCTGCACACAGTACATAATAATTGATTGACAGCATTAGAAATATATGTATGCACACATGCAGATCTCAGCTCAGTGAAAAATGTGATGTGTGGCCTGAGGGTTTTTTAATTTACAGGTAATATGATGGTTGTTTCCCGATTTTTAGCTGTGTAGTGATTATCATGGTATAATTTCAGTTTAAAAAATAGCCAGTGAACAGTCATATTGCAGTGTTTTACATTAGTGTCTCATTCTTGCAGTATTCCAATTGCCTAACCACATTCACCAAACAGTCAGCATGATTGTAAACCAAATAATTCACCTGCTCTGCTGGAGAGTTGAGACAAATCCTGCCCAGTATTGCCTCGATTCTGAATGAAGCATTATCCTGAGTTTACTGAAGAGTTCTGTTTTATTAATGGGTGTGGATGACACACATAATCTAGCCAGGGAGTATCAAACGTTCGTTTGGATTGCTCTCATTTGTTCTGATGCATATTTGATGGTTTGAGAAGTGCAGTATTCCAGGGAACCTGTCCTTGCAGTTGGGGGAAACAAAAACAGTCCATTCCTGGTGGAATCAACTTTATTTAGGAGCACTAACGAGAGTGGTCTCATATAAAAGAATGCAAAAGTCTGACTTCTGATTTCTATTGCTAATGTGTCTGGATTTATCTGTACTTCTGTTGCAGCATGTCTCACCCTAGCTCCTTTTTGAAACTATGATTGAGCCAAATATATTTTTCCATGCAGTGTCATATGTAAGTTGCAAGAAGTCCTATGCCCTAACCCATGCTTATCTACCCTGATGTCCTTGAAAAATATGCATTTAATGAATATCAATGTAAGTATTCCCAAGAGTACAAGTATTTGTTTATGCTGCTGGTTGTGCTTCCTACAGAAAGCACTATTTTTGCTAATAATTACTTTAAAGTTAATACTTCCTATTACCTTGAATTATTTATGAAATTAAGCATGTGCTGCCACTTAGTGACCAGACGAATGGAGAAAACTTCCTTGATCTTCAGTTTTATTGGTTGAGTTACGCTCTTAGAAAGTGAAAATTCCACATTCTCTGTGTTTTGTGGTTACTAAAAGCTACAAACTGATACTGTAAGGAACAAATAATTTTGCCTCTGCAGATATTAGTGTACTTCTAAAGGCTTAGGTGGGGTTCACCTCAGCTATTCTGCAGTGCCTTGGCACACAGCTGTGGTCTGAGTGGCATAAGAGACCCATTGCCACATATCCTCCCCTGAAAAGCAGGACTGTGGAGGAATTTCTTCTCCTCCTGTTTGTTATTTCTCTTCCTCATCTCCATGCATTGAGAAAGAAATACAAAGAGGAGATATTTCCTATCTAGGGCCTTCTATCAAACCTAAATGTACTCAGTTCCTCTGCCACACTTTAAGATAAGAAAGATTCTCCTATTTCGCACCAACATTTTGTTCATCTGTGGTTTTAAACTGTTTCCTGACACTTTTCCTCTAGAGGAATGTAGTTTCTGAACATAGACCAAAGTGTGGGCTCTTGACATCTTTGTGTTCCTCTAGAATATGAAACTCAAACTTAGCAGATGTACTGCTTTCCTTCCATCCTTCACAGCTCTCTGAGCTAACAGGTTTGTGGTGACCCTTAAATCCTTTCAGTTTATATTTTTTCCTCTGTTTTTCAGGCTGCTGAAATACTTTATAAGAGATTATTGCAAGAAATGTTCAGCATGCTGTTCCTCCAGAGGGTCTCCTCCTCAGGAGTCTTTAGACCACTTTGAGGCCTTCCTAGAGGTCACACATGATGTATTAATAATGCCAGAAAAGGGCAGATGAGCCTACCAGCAAGCCTGTCTACACCACCATTATTAGTTTTAGGAGTTTGTGCCAGTAAAACTAACAGAGGGGAGAAAATCCATAAATAGAAGGAGAATTTCTGCAGCCTTCCTCTACTTGAGGATTTTTCGTATGGCATTAAAGTAAAAGAAACTCAGTATTCTAGTCCATTCATAGAGGCAGTTTTATAAACTGTTATGATCCACTGAGGTTGGAAATTCTTGCTTTTTTAACACTTGCAGGGGACAATGATTGACTTGGAGGGAAGACTGGCTTCCAGGTTAAGAGGGAAGAAGATATTGGACTTGAGAAAATCTGATGATCTTCACGATGAATCATATATTTTGTTTATAAACCAGATTCAAATATTTAGAATTAGTAAAAGTTAATCATTGAAACGTCTGATTTATTAGAAGCAAAACTGTTCAACTCAGGGATATTAACATTCTTATATTGGCCTTATGTTAATTAAGGAGTAGAAAATTCTGTCTTCATTTGGATGCTAATTTTAAATACTACTCCTCTGTTTTTATATATAGGAAAAACATCTATCTTCATGGAGAAGCTTTAGAAAATAAGATGTTCTCCTGTTACTGAATTGTTATTTCAAAAATTGGGGCAATGTCCCACTGAACTCTTATAAATAATCTAGAAATTGTTGAGTTCTGTATCATATGGCTTGAAAGCTTTGACACAGAAGTGGAGGAGTGGCTTCAACTCCCCCTTGACTGATTGTATTTAACCTCAAGCAGCTCAGTTGTGTGCAGGTGCCTACTCCAGATCAGAAATGCACTTTTTCACTGGCATGATGCAGTGGCCTCATGCAGCATGAACAGCGGTGCTGTGTTGTGAGAGGGGGACAGAGGAAACAGGGACAGAAGGATGATATACAATGAAATAGAGATGCACATTAAAACTGAGAGAAGGAGATGGGGATTACCCAGAAACAAATTGTGGTGGAAAGAAGAGGGGGAAAATAGAGGGAGTCTTTAAAAAATTAACACATAAAAAAAGGTGTACATGCAATCTCTGCAATTGTGGAAAGGTTGCTAAGAGAAACTTGTGTGAAGTCTGTAGCTGGTGGAAGCCTGCCTTAAAAAAGAATAATGAGGTCCTGAAAGTGTTGTAGGAAACAACATAACTCTCATGCTGTGCACATTGAATCCTAGATAAGCTATTGAAGTGATTTATTCTTTTTCCATGGATGAAACATGTAGGAAATGTTTTTATTCTATCCAGCAGCGAATGCAGTCCCATCAAACAACCTACTTAAGCAGCATTTTCCCTGAGCTGACACCTGTCTCAATATCCACAAGAGGACTTAAAAATGCTGCCAAAAAGAGAGAAATATATTGTTAACCTGGTTTTCACAGAGCATCCTTCCAAATGGATGACAGGTGAGGACACAAGAATGTCTTACTGCATTAGAAAGTGCATTACCCCCATTTTGCTTTAGCACAATTCTACAGTGAAATGGTTAATAAGGTATCTTGGCATTTAAAGTGTTCATAATTAGCACTTCAGGTTTCCTGTCAGAAACCACAAAGGGCAATGAGGGTGCCCTGGTTGTCAGAGTCCACCCAGCCCTGAGCAGAGCATAGAGAGCATCAGCCAGATGCACCCTGAGGCACCTATCATGATGTCTGCAAAGTTTATTCTTTCCTTAAGAAATTTGGCAGGAAATAGAGCCTATTTCAAACTCAAAGCACAATATATTGTATTTGTGGAAGGTAGAAAAGATGGCTGATCATAACATTATGAATTTCATGTGTTCTCTTGTTTCATGGATTGCAGGAGATTTTTTTCTTCCCCTTCCTGGCTGTTTGCCCAGAATGACAAAAATACATAGTGAGAGGATTAAATAAAAAGAAGTGTTCTTGGTTTAAAATACTTTCTTTCTAAAGCCATTTCTGCACAAGAGTCTCTGTCTTCCCAGGTCATACTCAAAGATGAGGTTGACTCCAGTGACTGTACTGCTAGGAGGAAACTCTTACAGGATGGGTCCTCCTATTTCCTTACGTGTTTGCATTGGGAATGGGAATGGGATAGTAGAGAAGCAACAGCAGGAAAAGAATGTATGACTGCCCTTAGTAGTTCTTTATGGTTCCAGTTCAGTCAGCCTGTTTTCCACAGGCCATAGTTCAATTAAGTTAACTTTATTTTCTTGCCTTTTTTTTGCTAACTGAGTCTGAGGTTGAAAAACTAAATGCATAGGTATGTGCCAGCTGACTTCTATGGTTTTACTTCCATTTTATTTTTTAAATTCCATTTTGAGTATTGTGGTCATGATTAGAAGTCAGTTCCTGTGTGTTTTCAGGTTTTGGACTGGAAGCACTGCAGGGGTGGGAAGGGCACTGTTCTTATGTTACCCTGAAGCTGTTCTTTCATCCCTCTTAAAATGCACTTACACCACAGATCACCCTGGCTGCCCCCAACCTGCCATCTCAGTGATGGCCTGGTGACCCTGCCTCTGCTCAAGATCAGAGCTGACCTGTACAAAAAATAGTTCTTTTTCCCTGTTAATTCTCAGTGCAAACCCTGAACTAGTTCACGATGCACTTGTACAGGGGGGGCCAAGCCAGGTGAAGTAAACAGAGGAGGTTGAGCAGAATTGTGGTTTCTCCAACTTTTCTCTCACATGTTAAATTAATTTACAGTATCTGTAGGTTTATTAATTGACATGTGGTCAGTGAAGACCCGCTGATGGATAATGAAAAGTTGGCAGGGAATTAAAAAAAAACCCAGTTGTAGCAATATGTGCTTGTAAAATAACATTTGAAAAGCCTACTAGATTTTGTTTTCAACAAGTTTTGTCTTCCATTTAATTGTTTTGATTAATATCTCGATTTATTTGTATTCTAGCACAGCTGATGAAATTACAAGCTCTTGCATCACAGGAAAGGCTGACTCTCAATAGATTTTCCAAGTATAATAGGCTGGCAGGCTCAATTTTGCAACATTAGTCTTTCCTTCACTTTTCCAATACTGATGGTTTTCTTTTCATGGTAATACACTGTGAGTCAGAGGGGGGGGTCTGAAGCTCATGCAGCATCTTCTGGCTTGAAATGCTCCTTACTTAATAACTTCTTTTTACCCTAAAAAAAGGTTCTTCACACTGCTGTGTTACCATTTCTCAGATCACCTTATTTTTTTTATTCCGTTTGGGTTTTGAGAGGTATAGAGGCAAGATCTAGCTTAATATGCACAGGCTCTTTGTGTAAGTTGGGCCTTGCCCTTCAGTTCAGTCTTATTTGTCATGTTTATTTTCATGTAAGTTTAGTTTTCATGACTAGAACAGAAAAGAAGAGATCAACTTACTTTTCTTTGGGTTTTATGCTCAGTGGTTATTTTCATTGATGCTTTCTTCCTTTCTCCTTCCCCCACATTTCCTTTCTGGCTGAAGGCTTGAAAATGGCTGGTGAAGGTTCACTGCTTAGTACCAGTTTCATCAGTAGCACTGAGATTGTTTCTAGACACTCAGGCAGGTGGGAACTGCCTCTGTGACTTTTCACTGCCAAGAGAGATCCTCAAGCTTAGGTATCATAACGTCTCAATTCTGCAGAATTATTTTCAAAGGTCAGTAGGGAAAAAAAATACTCTCATTTCTCTGAAAATATATATAAATATCCTGTGATTTTGTTCTCAGTTAAACTGATGATAAAAGAATGGCAGATTCTGCTGAGTGAGTTGATCCATGTGCAGTTGTTTCAACAATATATTTGTAAAATAACCATATTCCTTTGCAAACATATTTCTGATCTCAGTGGAGAGAGAGTCCTCAGTGATCTTATCAAGGGTACTCTTGGGAATCCAACCCTACAGCTGGTTTTTGTATCTTTATTTTTCTACTTTGTTTTCCTTCCAAGAGTCACCAAATGCCGCAGCTGGTGCCTGCCTGAGAAAAACCTCTCCCCCCTGCTGATGGTGATGCCATTGAATCTCACTTAGTACTTGGGCTCAGTCAGCAGAGCTGGAGCTTTACAAATTGACATTTGCATAATTTTGTTCTGTGTGTTTGTGCATGCTGATCTTTTAAATCCACAACAATAGACAATACAGGAAAATCTTTCCCATTAGGCTTTGCAATTCTGTTACTGGGTTGTGAAATCTCATTTTCTTCTGCAGCATCCAATTCAAAGATGTGATAGAATTGACTCCTAAAAACTTCTTAGATTAATATCTCTCCTAATAGTTCTATTAACTAAAAATATATCTAGCAGTCTGTCAAGGCACATAAGCGATGTTCTTTGTACCCTTTGAGTACAACAGAAAATCTGAGTGTAGAAGACATTTCCTTATGTCTCCATCTGTGTTCATAAATATGTGTTTTTCTTCTGCTTTGTTTTTTTTTCCATGTCAACTAGTACATTTGGGAGGAGCAGCTTTGGCCTCCAGTTTACCTTGAATAGTAATGATCAACAAAAAACTTGATTCTTATAAAAAGTCTTGAAATCAACTTCCTAGGGCAGTATTGCTGGGATTAGTGTGACGTCCCCAGCCACACCATCCCCTCAAAATTCCTGTTTGCTGTTGTGTTCCTGTTACAATCGGTTCAATTCTCCAGAGCTGCTTTATTTAATTTCCTCATGCCTGTTTTGGTTTGGGGTCTGGGGAAGAGGATGGAGAGGGGGTGTGAAGCGTTTCCTCTGTGGTCCCCGGAGCATGTGTGGGAGTGAGGAGAGCTGAGACAAGTTCTCCAGATGTGCTTGGAGCACTGCCAGCTCTTCCCTTACCTCCACAGAACCTGACAGCTCTCAAATGCAAATCATTCTCCTGCTGAAGCCTGACACCATCTCTCATCCATGTGTGTCTTATACAGGTACCTCAGAAGTATTGGCCTATGGCAAAGCAAATTGTATTAATGACAAGAAAGTTACCTCAAACCTTATTAATAAACATAATTGAAAAAATGCATATTAAATTTGAAAGTCAGGTTGAAATGTCAGAGAAGGATTTCTCGTGATATTTACTGATGCAAGCTTTATTTCCTGAATGTCTGAAGTGAGAGAAAGGGTAATTAAAGGTACAACTGTGGAAACATCAATGACTAACATATCACAAGAGGAAAATTTGGGCTCTTCAAAATGGTAGAATCTTACCTATGCAGTGTGACTTAGATGACAATAGAATAGGTGTACTGGTTGTTTACTAGTTGATAGCCCTTATTTTTAAATGCTAACCTAATATATTAAAGATTTGCATTCACAGGAAGTGGTGGGCTTCAGGATGACAACAAGCAGAGTTAAATCACTAAGGTGTTATTAACTGAATATGGTTTTCTTCAAAATCTGGACTTCTAGAATCATAATCCTCCAAAGAGCCAAAGCAAGAACCTGTGTTTGGGATTTTTTATTTTTAATATTATAACATACGCATTTCTCTATTAACTCTTCCTGTATAGGATCTTTTTACTTATTTAATCAGTTCTTGCAGAGTTGAGGACACATATTTGATGTTTTCAGTTCAGCTCTATTTATTATATTAGAAGATTCTCATATAAAGAAGGCAAAGACCATTGTTTTCTGTTCCAAATGTAAATCTGCTTTAATTAACGTGAATGAGAAAAATTGCCACCAGATTTAAAGAAAACGAACGGACTTCCTCAGTCAAGTATCACTTGGGAAAGTAAGTAGAGGTGCTTCAGGGTATAAAAACAACTACCAGCAAGTCCTGTTGTTTATGGAGAGGAGGGAGATGAAGAGAATTTCTAATAAAGTATTTTCTTCACAGTGAAGCAAAACTGATAGGTTCAAACCAGTTAGTTCAAAAGTTGGTTCAATATTAAAATTGTAGTTTTCTGGTTGTCAGATTTAAGTCAATGTAAAGACCACTGCAAGCTCTGGTTTCCTTTGGGAAAGAAGTTACATCAGCACTTGTATTTGCTGATTTATGTTACAAATCAATATTTTAGTAACCATAAGTACAATACAATTTTAGCTTTTACCAGAAGAATTCTTTAAAATGAGTTGTGATTTTTAAAATACAAATAAATAAGAGAGCCATAACTTAAATTGACAAAAAGTGAGAAATTAAGTTCAAATACTAAATCTTTACCTAATTGTCCCTATAAATGAATTCTCTCCTATAAAATCTGGTATTGTCAGATGTGAGTTACAAAGTAATTTGTTACAGAATGTCAGCCTTAACTGTAATGAATGTTTTGTCACTCTGTTTCACACTCTTGAGTGCTTAAATCACTATTTATTTTCAGATTTATCTTTCCCTATTGATTTTCCACAAACATAACTTTTTTTCTGTGTCAATTAGGTATTATATAAAGTATAGCCTCTCATCTCACATTAAATCTTTTCCCCCGGCAACCTAAAATATAATGGGAAAAACACAGTTTTAGGAATGCCTCTTACATTCTGCTGCAGAGTTAGATTTTTCTTCCTGAACTCTCATAAAGTTGGGCTTTTTTCTTGGTAGATGGATGGGGCTCTGAATTTCATAAAGATTGCATTTCATATCTTCTGCTGGTGTTTCTAAATACTGTTACTAAAAAGCCAAGCAGGTTTAAAAGCAGGGGGTTGTCAACAATTTAATTATTGCATGCATAGCATGGTGTTTACATGTGTTTAATATGTGCACTTACTTGTACACAGTTTGATACTAGACTTGGGCTGAGAAATAGATTTAGGGATGAGTCTTCTCTGCTTCTCACAACATGATAAGTGATTTGTATTGTTTACTGTCATCGTCTCTAGTGTTTCTATACTTCTTTCCTATCCACGTGTTCCAGAACTGACTGTATGTGTCTGTGTGGACATACCAGATTCATTATTTTGTTCTTTTCTAGCAAGTACTCAGTAGTGGGACAAATGGCATAAGAGGTAACTGGAGGAAAAAGTGGCATGCAGATTCTTTTTCTTTTTTCTGAAATGTATCACTATGTACATGAACGTTCAATGTTTTATTGTGTTAAATGACAATAGTCTTGAAGTAACTTTCCTATCTTTAAATTAATGGGAAAATTACTGGTGTAAAGATTATGTCATGTTTCAGTGGAAAGCTTTGATTGGCATGAACTGGGATGGGTTTGTTACTTGGGAGAGGAAACAGAGCTGATTTCAACATGAGTTTACACCACAGGAGGAATTACAGAGGGATACAAGGGCCAGTGGAGCTCTTGTGAGGGCTGTGCACAGAAGAGGTCTTGGCTCATCCTGCTGTACCCCAGGTGTTCACTGAGACACCATTCTTCTGAGAGCATAATTCCTCTGTCACTTCATTGGAGAGAGATGCAGCTCCACAATTTGACTGAACTCATAAATGTCCTTGGGAAGACCACACACAGGGAATTCAGTGGCCTTTTTCTAGTTAATAGGCTAAATTTGTATAAGCTATTTTTGACTTCAGGGAAACTTAGGTCTTACAAAATTTTCCTTTATTCCATTTTGTACAATATTAAAACAAATTTTATTGTTCTGAACATGTTACAATTGCATGAGCTGAGTTTCATTGTATGCAAATTTATTTTCTGACATACAAATTATCTCTGCATGTCTGTAATAGAAGTTTGATGTGGGTTGTTCTTAGCAAACAGTGTATTCAATGGATTTAATTTTCTGCATAATTTTTCTGAGAAATATCATATAGAGCAATAGTAATTTGACCTATAATATTGTTGAGGAATTTTCTATTTAGAAAATCAAAATAAACCCAGTAGTTGAGCAATATTTTCTTAAACAATATTAAATTAGTAACATACAGCTAATTATGTTGTGTTTCTGTTCAAGAGGATATTACTAAGTTTCTGAAACAAAGCAGAACTAAAAATTAAGTCTCAAATAAATATTTCCTGAACATACTTACTACAAAAATCCAGTTAGAATTATTAGGAAATCTGAATGGATAACCAGAAGAGTCAGAGTTCACTAGATCATATCTGGAGATTATATTTTGTAAGATCTACAGAAGCTCAGCGGAATCCTTCCGGCTGTGCTGTAGTGTAATGTTAGATGGAAAATGTTGGTGTACACTGGGCTTGGATAAGGCACACATCAGTGCTTAGGGATCTGACTTCCTTTGTTTTCAGGTTGCGAGATGCTGAAGACTGAGAGTTCTGAAATGAATTCTGGAGATGTGCTGGTTAGAAGCAATAATTGACTGTTTTCAGGAGCAGTACTTGTAGAGCAGTGGTAATTTTGCTGAAACAGCAAGTGTTTAAAAGAGATAAAGTGAATTAGCTGGGGATGTTTTTAAGAGCAGTTGAACTGAAGTGGCTCAGTGATTATACAAAAGTAAGAGGTAACGTGGTTTTCAGTTGGTCCAGGGCAGCTCTGTAGGAAGGATGCTCTTTGGTTAGGAATTGGGTTGGCATTTTGAGTTCATTATCACTGGTTTATTTTGAATGATAAAGTTTTCTGTGGGCACTTACCTTTGTCAGGGCAGCACTATATGAACTTTTATTATAAGGATTATACTGCAGATTACCCATACAGCTAGAACAGCTAGAAATTTTTTGATCCTGTCCACAAGGTAACTGAGTCTTTCTCTTTTGTTTGTTGGGGTTTTTTGGCTGATTTCAGGGGTTTTTTGTGAGGGAGTGTCACTTTCCTCTTCTAAGTCAAAAGACAAGTTCTTTAATCAAGCTTTGCCTCTTGGTATTATTTTTCTCCTGTGTCTGTGTGGTTTGGACTTATTTTCAGTCTAATTCATTAATAATTCAAAATGAATGTTCAGTAGCTTTGCACATGTTTAATTTTTGTGACTAAATTAGATTGCTTTCACATTGTCCTAATTATCAGTGCCTTATATTTGGCAAGTCCAGCTTTGTAAGACTGTATTTTAATTCCTTGTCAATGAGGTGAGAGGAAAACATTGTTAGCTTCTTTCTATCCAGCTGAGGCCAGGTGTTGTGCATTAACATGTAAGTAGTGCAATTAGGGCCAATTATGATTTTAAAAGAAACATTAAAATCTGCAGGAACACAGTTTGTCACCCATACTTTTTTGTGGTTGTCTGCTTTTGCTTCATTTTTTAGGCATCTGTTCTCACTTTCAGTCTTGATTACAGCAGGGCTTCAAGCTGATATTTGCATCGATGGGTTAGATGTGTGAAGAGAAGAGACTCTGGACGATAATGCAGAAAGAGGAACTTGGGTCAGATTGCGCTTAATCACTTAATTCTCTATTTTATTATACATCTAATGGACATAAGGTCTACTGCAAACTGCACAGATCCCAGGGAAGCTGGGGTGCTCTCAGCTGCTATTGAATATGTGTGAACATAAATGCAGGTGGTAGCTGTGGGGATAGTTTTTAGAAGAATGTAAAATCTGGTCAGCCAGTTGGAGCCAAACAAAACTTTACTATATTTATTCAGTAATGACACGTTTCTTGCTGGGATACCCTATCAGTTTGCAATACTTGGTGCATATGCCCTCCTTTACCTCATAAATTCTGTTTCTTGGGTACTAGTTGCCTGTTTTCCTGTGACACCTGAGCATCAGTCCTGGTTTGTGTGTTTCTGGTTGTATTGCCCACATGTGTTAATAAAATGCCTGTATTTGGTGTGGCTGTTACTAGTACTGGTTACATGTTACTTTTGCACTTCCATTTGAGCTCAAGGCAAGCTAATATTAATTATATCCTAATTGGTGGGCTTAAAATTTATGTCAGGTACTCTACTTGGACTATATTTCCACAGAAGCCTGTGCTTGTGCAGTGATCTTGCAGATCCTCATTGATCTGAGTTCATTGATAACCCCCTCCCATTGCCAGAGAGCTCTTCCCTACCCAGCAAGGCTGAGAGTATCATGTCTCACTTTTCACTTGTGACAGGAAATCTTGGTACTTCTTCAAGTTCATGCTGAGAACATATATATATAACATAAATATGTTGAGAACATATTTTGCGTGTCTGAAAAAAAAAGTTGGTTCGTCATCATTCTCTGCCTATGAAACAAAATATGGTGAATTCTAAATAAAACAGAATGAGGCATTTGTAGTGATATTTGCATTTATACATGTTTGTGGCAGGAATGTAATGGCAAGTAAGATGTGAATCTTTCATGCTAACTGTTTTCTCTCTTTTTCAGTGTACCTAGAAATTAAAACTGCTTCTTCTGTCTTGTCAGATCTCTTAATGAACTAATGGGGAGGCATAGTTGACTGCTTTCTTAGGTTCTTCTGTTCTTAATGTAATTCAACCTCAATGCATTTCTGACCAGTTCTTTCATCTCATGATGTTTCTAAGATGCAGATGCTCAAGAAAATCCCAAGTGCTGGAAGATGAGTACCTTTCTGTTTGTGTAAATTGACACATTGACTTTAAAAAAAACCTAAATGCATTTAATATTGACATCAGTCTTATATCTGCTTCATCGTGTGATCCCTCACAGAATAGTAATGCATAAAAATAGTTGAACAGTGCAGTTTGTTTTGTATTAATATTTAATCTGATATCTAAAGCACTTAAAGGAGCTGGGGATATGAGTCTATTAGAAACGGCTTCTTTGTTGCACTGAGCAGTTGCTACCCAAGTAAATGAAACCAAGAAGTTTGTTCAAGTATCATTAAGTTTTAAAAATTGTTCTGCTGGGAAAGCTTTTGTTTCAGTTTCTGTTTTTAAGGGTTGTTTCTTCAGAGTCAATCAAGAAGCGACTTCCTTGATGTTAAACACAAAGGTACAAATTAAGGCTAATAAACTGATATTGAGTGACTCAGAGAAATACTGATAAATGTGAATGCCTCTGAGAGCATTCTGCAGCTCTGAGCTGTGGAGGAGCTGGACAGCTTTCTAAAGAAAATAACCAAATCAATGAAGCATCAATTATTAATGTTTTGTAATGCTGGAAAATTGGAAGAGCTGAATGAAAACCAGTATGCTGCTCTAATCCCAGAGAACGATGAGCACACCCAGGCTTTTGCAAGCTGAGCTTTTCCCAGCTTTGCCTGCTTCCCTGAGAGTGTGTTGGGAGGCAGTGCTGACAGGGTGATGTGAGCATTTCAGCTTTTGTTTCGAGTAAAATAGTGTTCCTCAGTCATGGGGAAGCATGAAATGATTCCCCTTGGGCCTAAAGGCACTCATAGGGAAATGGATAAAAGGGCTTGAGAAAATTTCGTAATTTAGAGCTATACGTTGTTTTTTGGAGCTTTAGTCATTATTTCTGTACAATTCAGTTATAAATACTGTTTGTATCCCTATGAGGAGTTCAGTGCCTCATTGATTTGGCCATTGCAATGTTTGGATTTGACCACACAGTTTGGCAGCAGCTCAGGCCCACCTCTCAGTCCTGTGGTACAGGGATGGGCTGCCTGCTTTTGGCATGTCCTGCTTTTACCAGTAGCTATTGTTTGTGCACAAATATTGCTCATTGATTAATGGACTTTGCAGGGGTAGGAAGAGTAGGCACTGATGCTTGAAGAATCCCTTCGGTGCTATTCTCCCCTCCCAAATTATACCTGGGGCATAGGTAACTGAAAAGTGCCATGTATATTGGAGTAGATCCTTCATTGCCCGTTAGGGATTACTGCAAGTTGTGTATCATCTTAATATATCAGCAAAACACATTTTTTCCTTCCCCCATTCCAACTACATTGCCTTAAGGTCTTTCAAATCTCTTTTCCCAAAGTTTCAAACTTGCTGGAATATTTTGAAGTGAGAACATCCACTGTGAAAAAGACCATGTGCTTGTTCATGAGTGAACTCCTCACAGTTTCCTTGGCATTCTGATACCTGAATTCTTAGGTGTTCATGTTCATTCTATACAGAACAGTACTTTGGCCATTAGCAGGTAGGTCAGGTCCTGCTGCTGACAGCAGGCCAGACAATTTGGATATGCTCTTCTGGGGTAGCAATATTGAAATCAATGAAGTGATTCCTTTGGATTCCATCTGAGAATCTGTTTTTTCACTCCAGTTCTTACACAGACAGATGGTCTTTCGTAGAGCTGGAGCAGTTTTTCATACTGATGTCTTAGATCTCCTGAATTTTAAGGAGGTAGGTTTTGTGTTTTCAATTGTCTTTTAATAAGTTTCATTGTGTTGCACAGCAAGGGATGATGATATAGGTGCTTTATATACTAATTTTGGGAGTAATATTTTGCAGCAGTGCTTTAAATGTCTAGGGATGTTATTGATTGGCATTCCATAGTTTTAAATATTGATAAGAAATCGTTCATTCATTTAATGCATAATTTCTGTCACCTTGTTTTGGCTGTGGAAAGAACTGATCTATTAACTTCAACCACAATATTTATGGATAAAATCCTTAAGCTTTAAAATTATAAATAATTAGCTGTTGTCGCAGCACTAATTATTGTACATACAGTGTCAGCAGGGCTATAATCTATCTGTCCAATACGTATTCTACTCAAATTGCATTAATCATAACTTGCTTAAATGTTAGCAAATGACTCTGCAAAGTACTCGCAATAGCAATTCTTGCAGCCTAGAAATAATGAAGATGTAAATCACTTCTACGCATCATTGCCATAATATTCTTATGATAGGATATGAAACTGCTGCATCCGCTTTTATACTAATATTTAAGACAGATACTCTTTGTGACAGCAGCATGGTTTAGTTCCTCAGTTTATTTCCAACTGTGTAGGGCCATGTCATAGTCAATTGAATTAGTGAATTTAGATTTATTTTTCAAACTAGTCATGAAAGTCAATACTAGTCAAGTATATTCTAAATTCAGGATAACATCGTATATTTTTGAACAAAGCACTTCACATTAGTGTGCATGCCTAGAGTGGATTTTATCATATGAAATTCTGCATGACAGATATTATAGTGTTTAGGGTTTTGTGTGAATGTTATCTTCTCACTTAGTGCAAATTGTCATGGTTTACTTGCTACAGCAAGGATATGCAATTTTATATGACAATATATTGCTTCAGGACTTAATTCTGCGTGCACTTGTTTATATTGTGCAATTTGCTTGATCCGTATTTTGCTTTCTTAGTGTTGGAGCCTGTGTTCCTTTGTATATTGGCAATACCAGCTGCAACATTCTGTGATCAGCTCAAAAGCAAACACGCCCGCAAGCCTGAATGTTGCGAAGCATAAGCAGAGTTTATTGAAGAGACCACCGGCTCAAAGCCTCTCTCCTAGTTTCTTCCTGTGGGAGAATGCTGTAGAACTATTTTCTTGTCATGCACGTTTCATTTCAGAAGCTTCTGACTGTTGTAGAGGTGATAAACCTGAGCAGCCACACCAGGAGTTGAGTCATGGTGCCCATGGGGCTGAGGAAGGAAGGATGAAGCTGAGCTAGTTTGCTTAACTGCTGAGCAATTTTTTTTTTCCAGAGGCAATTTATATGTTCAATTGCCAATGTATGCCATAAATTCCCATCCAGAATTTAGTAAATATGCAGAAAATTGATAGTCTTCCAAGATGAATTAAAACAGCAATATTTAGGTAAAGTTTTCAAGCTCGTCTAACATGAGCTCAGTGGAATCGAAATTTTTGGAGGCTGTAAATTTCAGTCCTTTTTTGAAGAGTGAAAATACTTGGAAGGCTTGAGACTTTGTCCCTGAGTTTTGTTTATCACAAGGTTATCAGCCATTTGATGGCTATCAACATGCCTGAGAATCTCAGGGGAAGGGGATTTAAAAGTGTTTTTATAAACAAAATGAATAAAAATAAGACAGAGTAATAATGAGGAGCTGCATTTGTCAGCTGCTTTCTGAAGTGTGCCATACTTGTTGCTAGGATAATGGAGAAAATTAATACATCCTGTCAGGACTGCATGACAGGAACACTGAAAAGCTCTGAAGTGACTGTACACAGTGGAATAAAGGAAATCCACTTTGATCTACCATTTTTGATGTTTTATAATTGCACTTATTATCAGGTCCTTTACTCTCTTCTTATTTGACACAAGATCCATTATCAGTGACAGCATGAATGCGAACATGGGCTTGATTTGCAAAACTACTTGGGATGAGGTAATGGGGAAAAAAGCTTTTTGTTCCTAACTGTTGAGAAAAGAAAAAAAAATTAAATCATTTCTGTTAGTGCTATCAGCTGCTAATATCTTCCAAGAAATGCTCCCCTTCTAGTATAATATTGTTTATATGCTGTGTTTGAGTAGAGCTTGTTTAATTAGCTCCCTAATGAAATATTGTGTAACAAAATGGAAATTTATCATTTGCTTTTATGCCTTTGTTCAGTGACAAACTAGGGCAGGTCACTATGCCCAGCCTGGACTAGGCACCATTTTCTTTCGTGCTGCATTTGAATAGAACTCTTTTAATACTTTATTTTTTTAAAAAAATGCTGTCTATTGAAGATTTTCAAACAAAGGGATAAAGTGCTGTCCTGTGAGCTTTCTATGCGGTCTCTTATCTCTCCTGTGTGAGATGAGAAGTACTGCTTCACAAAGAGGCAGATTACCAGGTCTGTCTTGTCTTTTATTGGGCTGTGGAGTAGAATTAGACTGTTTCTGTAGCATCAGGGGTATGTGCATTCATTCAGAATCCATGCAGTCTTTCTCTTGTAGATGGAAAAAAAGGTAAATGGGTTATTCAAATGGACTGAAGTTCTGCACAGTTTTACTTAGTTCCTGCTGCAATCAACAAGAAGCCCCTGTTGGTTATATTTAGCCTGTGTGTTGTTTACTTGGCTGGGTAGGTAAAGAAATAAATTACCAGAGTACTGGTGACACGTTGGTCGGGGCAGACGCGCTGCCACAGGCGCCAGCCCAGACCCGCACACTCGTCAGAACAGCTTCAAAGTGCAGTCCATGACAGAGAAATCTGCCTCCCTGACTTCTGCCTTGCATTTAAGTGTTGCCTGTATCTCTGTGGTAAAGCTTTAAAATGTAAAATCCCATTTCTTTGAATGTGTGCTGAAACCCAAGCATTTCAGGAAATGTGTCAATGCCAGTGACATTTCTCAAAAGGAGAGATCTTTCTTTGGAGGTGAAGCTCCTCATCAGAGCAAGAGACTCTCATAGGAAAGGCAGTTGTCAAGATACTCACCTGGAAAGTCAGATAATGGTGAGGAAGAGGGTTGCAAATGATACTCTCATACCTGGTATACAATTAGTCTTCTCCCTTCCTCACTCTCTCTAATCTCTTGCAAGCTACTTTACTGCATATAAATAATCAAAACTGAGCCTCCCATGCTCAGATGAAAGCTGTAAAGATTGGCTTTCTAGATTTATGAGGAGTTGTATTTCCTCTGCTTTCTACCCTTAAGTGTTCTCTGCAGTGCCTGGTTGTGCCTGCACGCATTGGAGTCTGGTGAGCCATGCTGTCGAGTCTCAGGAAACTTGTCACCCTACATTCACTATTGCCAAGCTTAATAAGACTTAGCACTTCTATAGTGCATTTTTATGTTCAAAGTGTTGTAAGAATATTGAATCAAATGCTGCTCTCAGCTGAACTGGATCCCCATTCATTGCTCAGTTTTTCTTGACAGTAAGAACTTGGGACAGAAAATAAAGGGCTTCATTGCACCAGTGGAAGCATCAGCAGAGACTGTGTGAGAGAAGGAATGTGTTACTGTGCCCATCAAGTGAGTGCACTTGGCAGTTCCCTTGCGTTCACCTGGCTTACGTGACAGGAAGATAAGACAGTGTCTCAGTCCATTTGTGCTTTTCCCTTCCTGCTTTTGGGTGGGGAGCATCATTTGCTTTAATGATAGGAGCTTGCCACCTATTTTTGGTACACATAAGGACCACTTGTGCTTGTGCTCTTGGTGTGCTTTCAACAGTAACTTCCTGCAGTCCTGCTCTGGAATCTGTGGCATTCCAGGTTCAGAATTTTCTTATAACTCAAAAAATCTGTTCTGGAAATTTTCCAGGTGATTTTGTGTCGCCCTGCATATTCAGTGATAATGTGGACAATGCCATTCACTTTAACAGCAGCCATTCAATGATTCTCTTAATAATATATAACCTAATAGAGCAACTTTGTCTTTGACAAGCCTATGGGGGGGCTTTTGTTAGGAGAAGTGGAGATTTTTGCTGTTGCTATGGGATTGGAAGGGGTTTTCTGTAGGGAAATAGTCATTTTGAAAGCAGGATGACGTGTTTAGTTTTGTATATTTTAATCACGATAATTTTAGTGCTGCCTTTATAGCATGTGAAATGAAGCAAATGTTTCACAATGAAGATGAACACAAACATAGACAATGCTATCATCCTCAGGGATCATCTGGAAGGGGATGAATCACTAATCAGTAGATGAATAAACTTCCCAAACCATTTTACTTTGTATTAATGTTGGAGCTTGATCAATACCATAAATGTCAACTTCAGTTTCTGTCATTTAGTTTGGTCTCATGAAACAAACATTTTTCTATTAGCTATGCTGTCACGTGTGTGCAGCAATGTTTTTTATACAGATGATGTAGCAATATAATCATATTGTGCTATCGAATTGCAGAGATACTCACATGAGATGAATTTCAGCTCAGCAGATGTTCTTTCTGCACAGCTCTTTGGGACCAGTGCTGTTGCTTTGCAGCTCACAGAGCGAGTCTGGGTGCTGGCACATGCACTGCAGAACTGAAGCTGATCCTTCCCTTCCCTCTTTTTTCCTGTCTAATCAACAGGACAGAATTAGAGCTTTCGAGATCACTGCAGGCTGTAAACTAGCCTGGAAGTGTCTCTGCAGCTCTCTGATGTTCCCTCCTACATTAGGCAAAATTTTCATCTGAATTTGGACTATAAACTACCATACAGCTGGCTTAGATTATGTCTTTATACTCAGTTCTTTTTTCAGCTGGAACTGATTCATTGACATGTTTATTTGAACATTTTTCAGCCATGTTTTTTTTTCTGCAGTAGGGTATGCTTCATTTTGATAGATATATGATGTGTTGCTCTTTCTTCAATATTAGATTGTAAAAGAGCAAGTGAAGGAGGAGGAGGAAAGCTATGTTTGAGCAGCCCTCTCCTTTTTAATGTGTATGATGTTTTTTTCTTTCCTAATTTCTACTTAATGTGAAATTCTGAAAAATTCAATTTCAGCTGAATGCTTCAACTTAGCTCTAATAATTTTTTTTAAAAGAGCATTTTGAAACTGTATATGCTGAAACTGCCTACAGATCTTCATCCATTGTGTCCATCCTCTTTGGTAAATTTGCACATGTTATTCCCAGCTACTTCCTCCACTTCCCTGGTACGTTTGCATTCAGTCTGGATATTCCATAATAAGGTAAGGCTATGGATAAAGCACAGTGCAATGAACAGAACTAGTTATTCTATCATAGTTTCCTTGGTTATTGTTACTCAGCACTGTGAGATGAGTTTGGCAGAGGGTGCTTTTTTACTTGGTTATTGCATCATTCAGATCAAAGAGCAGGAGTCCCATTTGTACTGCTTACATAATTTTTATGAGGTTATTGCTAAGAGTCATGTATTTCAAAAGACTGCAAGAAGGCATCAAAATTAGAATTTAAACATCAGTATGAGGATTAGAAGGAGGCTATTCTGTTCTCAACAGTAAATCATGTGTTAAGTTTCAAATTGCTGTTCAAATGTCAATACCCAGCTCACTCCGAGATCTGCAAATGAACTATTTCTTCTTTAGCTTTTAACTTTTGCATTACTGGTGGTACATGACTTCAAGGCAGATCCATTCATTTTTTTTTTCAGCCATCAGAAGGAATTGCCTTAAACTTGTTTCACCAGTTGGCTGAGTAAATTATATGCTCCTCTTATTTTCCCTAAATGTCTTCTAACTAAACTAGCAATGGCCTGATCGCATAGGAAGAAATTCACCAATGGCTGGAATTTGGATGGGATTCTCTGGCTGAAGCAGGAAGCAATCAGTGAGTGCAGTTTTGCTCTATGCTATTCTAATAATGTTCTAAAATTAAATCTTTCAAGATTACAAAAATTCAGTTTTGCAAATAAACTGAGGAAATATCAGACTAACTTCTACTCTTTCCACTGGCTGGAAATTCCATGGAGACTTTGGTTATAAAATATATACATGTATGTTACATACCTACACACATATAACTGTTTTTTATATGTAAGGTTTAAATTTAGATGCACTGAGATTTGTGCATACTTCATGCTCACAATATGTGGATGAATAATTATCTGTATAAAATTCTACATATAAAATAAACCTTCTCCTCTCAATCATACTTTGTAGCAACAAGTTTTGAGCTTAAATTTGTTGTTAAAAAACAAACAAAACCCATTCCAGAGTATTCCTTATTATCAATTTTAAATTTCTCTCCTAACAATTTCATTTAGTGGTGCACTGTGCATTTATTTTGAGTATAAATAGTTGTGTACCTACTGAGTTCATGATGATGTTTCTCTATCATTTACATTTTACTTCCCTTTAGTTGACATAACTTGTTTAGTGTAACATCACTAAATCTCACTTGTTTGTAAAATCCCTTCAATTTTCACCATTTTTTTTCTGAAAAACAAGTATCAAGAATAGAACAAATTATTTTACAAGATGTGTATGTGAAGATGTAACACTACTTGCCTTTTTACTTTCTGTCCTGCTTACTTTATCTTCCATGCTGCTACATTCTTTTACTAAACCTGTACATAGAAGTTTTCATTGAGCTGTTTGCAGACATACCCAGGGCCTTTTCTGAGGACTTGGAGTTCATTTAGATCTCAGCAATCAATTTGAGGTACCTTGCCTTTGCCATTGTGAGTTTTCATCTGCTGATGTATGGTCCATTCTCATTCCTCTGCTGGACCTTCCTATTTTACAAATCGAAGTAAGTTTGTGCCAACCTGTATTTTACTGGTTCACTGCTTCATTCCTTTCTAAATTACAAATACAATAACCCTGTTCTTGGGACAAAATCGTACAGTGTTGCACAGCTGATATTTTGAAGTGGCAAATTTTCTGTTTCTAAACATATTAAAAGTAGATGTGCCCTCTCAAAGTTGGACTGTTTTCTTCTGTGGTTGCATCTAGCAAACCAAGGCAGAATAACATAATTGAAATCAATGGCGTTAATCCCATATCATGCTTTGTCACTGGAAAAAGAGATGGACCCTAAATTTACCCCTAAATCTTCCAAATAAAGCCATCTGCTCAGATGTTTGGTCACGACAGGTTTTAAGCCATCATCCTGGCAATAAAAGGAAAACGAATGATTCTGTGAGGCATACGGCTTTTTGTACATAAAAATGAAGCTGCCTTAGAAACCTATTGACTTTCCAGTAGGTTAATATTTTCTAGCAGGTGACTATAGTCTATAAAAGTCAAGCCTGAAACAGATGAACGTGAGTTCTTTGAAGTTGCTAGAAATTGCTGAAATTTGCCTGAATGCTAACTGTGTAACACACTGAAGTCTGATGTTTGACCTTAGAGGTGTAAAATTAATCAGAATCCATAAATATTCGGCCTCGGTTTAAAGAGGCATCGTATCCCAAATTTTCTAGTGGAGATTTGTGCATTGTCGTTATAAAGACAGTGAAAGCCCTTGGTCAGTTGTTTTTTTCCCCCTGGACTTCAGAAGTATCAAAATGTGTGAAATACTAGGTTCTTTTCAAAATTCAAATGTTGAGCTGCATACAGAAAGTTTCCAGCCACGTCGGGTGGCCAAAACCATCAGGTGTGAAATTCTCTGAGCCAGTGTGAGGAGGCACTTGCGGCCCGTGCAGTGCTGGCCTTGCTTTGTGAGTCTTTGTTCTGGATATTTCTTTATTTCTTTCTTCCTTGTTCTTTATTTTCATGGATATTTCACACTTTCAAAGAGTTTTCTTCTAAAAGCCATTTTTTCTCTGTTTGAAATTCTGAAATATGTAGGAGTTTGGCATAGGATTCAGAGCTGAACAAAGACTAATAATCTGTTTTCTGACAAGAACCTGAATTCCTGAGAAGTTAGTGGGCTTGTTTTTCTTTGGTTGTAAGTACTGTAAGTTTCAGTTGAGGTATAATTATTTTTATATCTTATAATTATTATTATTATTATAAAAGCAGCTTTACCTAGGCAAGAAAGTAAACAAAAATAGCTAGTAATGAGTTCTGAATAGTTTGGAGTTAGGTTTCAGAACAGTGTGCAAGTACTCACTGCATTAGGCTCTCAAACTTTGAATCAGTTTAAGGGAAATTTCTTCTGTAGGAAAAGGTGAGAGAACTTTTTGCCTTAACACCAAGTCTTTCACTGTTTGATCTCAAAATATTGATTATTTTTTACTTGGAATGAGTGTTTTGATAAATCTTGGAGTCTTTATTAAGGATGTCTTCTCATTTGATGTTTTCTTTTGTTGAGGTTTCAATTATTTAATTACAGGTCTTGATATGAAACTAATCATGCATGCATCCGTATGAAGCTGGCATACTGAAAGCATAAAATCATTAAACAGTCATTACTATAAACTGACGTCGGCCTGTAATTTTTGCAGTTAACGGGGGAGTTGATGCTTGGTGAACAATCCAATTAAAACTGGCAACAAAAGACTTAAAATGTCAGCCAAATTGCTTTTTAATAGTCAACGCAGCCGTCACAAAACATAAACATTAAAGTCCCCATAGTAGCATAAAGCTTCATGGTGAAACAATTCTAGAAAATGAATAATAATTACAGTATCCTGAGAATTCTCTTAATAGATCTGCACTCATTAAAATACTTTGTTGGGTAGATTCATATGAAAAAGTATTTTTCCCTTGATACTTCTTTATGCATTTGTTTTGAAGGCTTTATTCAGTATTTTATAGACGTAATTTTTAGTAATATTCAAAAATGTGTGTCTTATTTACAATGAGTTTAAATAACTGTATATAGATAAGCTTTGAGTGAAACACAAAGAAATGTCTTGTGAGGTGAACTGAGGATATGGTCACAAAGAACTTTTATAGCCTATTAATGCTGTAAAATAATGTAATCTTTGTTAAGTTTGAATTGCACTGGATTCCTTTTGCAAGTTGAGCCAGACTAACACAAGAAACTTGTTGAACCTTCCAGGCTGAAGTTAACCAGCTGAATCTGCTTCTGCAGCAGTGGCCTTATTGGTGCTTGATGTATGCTCTACTCCAAACTGCAGAGATGCTTAAGAGAGTGCAGTGCTCCTAACAATCGACACCAGTGTGGAGTTAAAAGTGTTTCATAGTTCTTTGGAATCAGGGCATAACTCCCAGTTTAGTGGAGAGATCAAAACATACTGGTATTTCAGAAAATGCACATGCTTGCTTCTAAGTGCCTAAATATCCTTTAGAGAGACTGATTTGAAAGCTGTGGCCTTGTGTTATCTTCGTTTTCAGGCATTACATTACCTGTTTCTGTGTTGTTATTTTGTCTTTCCCTACATAAGTTTGGCTTTTCATTGAAAACTAAGGGATTTGCAGCTTACCATCAGTTACACTTGTTCCATTGTCTTTCCTCCCAGCCAGCTCAGGACTATAGGAGAAGTGTCAGCATTCCTAAATAAAATGTTACCAAACATCAATGCAGGAATGGATCTTTTTGTAGAAGCATTTGTTTTATTTGTGCATTAAGTTGAGAGGGACAAGAACTTGTAAATTGCCTCCAGGGATAAAAGGCAGGAGTAGTCAATCAGCTAACTGGTCACTGAGGTGGTACATGTGCATATAGAGCCACAGTTAAATTCTATATATGTTTACACATTATGGAGGCATTTAACCACTTTTTCTCATCCTCCACAGGTTATTATATAACCATAGATAAATGATACATTTTTAATACTCCCTATAATTATATAACAGTCATTGTAAATATATGTAAAGATGCTCATATCAAGCAATTTAATGTCAAGGTGAAGTCCATAATAAAGCATGTGAAATGCAGTTTTATTGAATAAAAGAGACATTCATTTTTGGGTTTAAGCTATAAACATCTTCTTCAGAATATCATGAACATAGGCACTAGTCTATATTTCTCTTGATATTCCCTAATTAATGTCTTTCTAAAAGGTTTGTATTAAAAACGAAGTAAATAGATGTGGGTAATCAAGTCCCAAATGATCTAGAAGAGCTTCATGCTTCTACATCTGTACATGATATTGATCATAAAAATGGATGTAGGATTTCCAATTATGCTCTGCAAAATCATGTCAGGAGACATTCTGGATGTCTGGTTTTGACAGGATAATCTGGAGTGCAGATAGTTAGGTGTCCTGAGGAAACCTTTTAAATATCCAGGTGCAAGAAACTGGAATTTAGTTCATCCTTGAAGTGGAAAGTTCAGGTACTTCCACCTTGAAGTAAACGTAGAGTAAGCTCACAAGAGTGCTGCCAACAAAGCACTACCTCTGTCTCAGTCCAGATAGCTACAGGACACGCTTGGGATCTTGCCCCCAGTAACTTCAGGGCCCATCAGGGTTGAAGTTTGGGTCTTGATGTAACTGGCAGGTTTAACCATGAGTTAGGGCTTACCACATTGTCATATTTTTGTAGAGCCACAGAAAAGTCTATGTTTGCAAAAATATGAATCAACACATTGATGTTTTTCATGGCTGGGCCTTAAGTTGCAGAGGATTCTGGACTTTGGTGAACTGGTGGGACTCATGTCACTGTCCCCATCCCAGAGAAGGCAAGTGCTGAAAGGGAAGAGGTTTCCCCTCAGCCCTCACAGGGCAGCAAGCTCAGATGCTGCAGGGCTTTATGTTGTTTGGGTCTGTGACAGGGCATGGCCTCAAGCAGTCTTTTTTTCCTGAAAATGTTGCAAAATAACAGGAACACAGATGAAGCAGGTAAGAGGCAGGCAGGGTGGTGACAGAGTGGTTTAATATGTCCATATTCGTGATATTTCCACTGACCTATTGGGCTGAATGCACGGTGTATTTCAGTATGATTTATAGTTGCTAATTCCATTACCCATAGATCCCTTTCAGAAAGCCCTCACAGCTAATGAATTTAATAACACAAGGGCCAAAACTTGAATATTTATCACTGCCGAAAAACATCAATAACTGCGGAAACATTAATTTTTACAGCCATGACTGCTTGCAACCTATTTTACCAATCATAAACTGCTCTTTAGTCAAAATCTGTTCACCTCTAAGGTCATCAAAAATTTGCTGCCAGGCTACTTGTAAGTGCCTGGCTTTTGCAAACCTAGATGATAGGCTTACTCTGTAAGCTATAATCTTTCCCACTTTGTTCAGAGTTTTAGAATAGTGATTGTACTATCCCCTGTGAGTTCCCACTGATAGAAGTTACAACTTGTGAACCCACCACTTTTAAGTAATGGCAGGAATTACACATTCTCCTGAAAATATCACCTTTAAGCTGGCTGGGAGCTGTCAATCTTCTCTCTGCCCTTTGAATGCTGTGTGATGTTAATTGTACCAGCAGCTGCTTGATCTGCTAAACAAACCACTGGAAGCCTGAGCTGGTTGTTCAGGCTGTTCCCTCAGGCTCCATCAGAACTGGAGTGCTGCTTTTCTTCTCCCTTCCCATTTTGCCCTTGACCTCTGTGACTCAGCCACCAAGGGGCCTGTCTTGTGTTGGCACAGACTGTAGTGATTTAAGAGAGTCCTGTCTCAGCTGGATGGGTATTAGAATCTGACAGATGTACCACCTGCAATGAAGGAGAAGGAAGGGAGTGAGCAGTAGTTTCATTGCAAATTTTTCATATTAATTGACATAAATGTGAGCATTTCACATAAATGGAATGTTTTTCGCATAAATGTTATACATAGAGCACATTAGTATTTAACAGCCATGTGAAGAAGTACCATAGAACAAAGCCATAATTCAGGCAGTTCAGTAGAATAAAAGCACCTCAGGAACTGTTGCTCTTCATTCCCCCCTGGCAATGTTGATTTTCTATGAACACACATCGGCATGTTTATATTGTCAGGTGCTTCTGCATGATAACATTGAAACCTTGCATCTCACCCACAGTACACAACATTATAACCTGAAACTCGTTTCAGGTTACAAACTACAACACATAGAGGGACATTTTATAGTGCAATGTTTATGACCAAAATTATTCTACTTCAGCAATCAGGCTCCCAAGTTAAAACACTGAGTGATGGAGTTAATTAAGGAGGAGTAGTGCTGCTGTAGCTCTAATGCTCTACAGATATAAGTGCCTCTAAAGAGAGGCAAAGTTTGTCAGGAAAGGTAATGTCTTTCATTGCATCAATACAGCTGCAGAGAAAAAAGAGCTGCCTTTGGGCTCAGAAGCCCTTCTTTTGGTTTGAGTATATTAACATTTCTATAATCAGAAAAAGCAGAAGCACTCCCCCACGCACACCTTAAAAAAAGAGTATATCAGTCTTATTTCCAGAATTGTGCAAAGTAAAACTGACAAGTTAAGTATATAGTAAAAAGACAACAGGTGCCAGAATTTTTTGACTCCCAAAAGACAGAATATTATTAAATGGATCCAATCCAGAAAGCTGAAAAAGGTGGCCATGTGATAGTTCCTTAGAGAGAAATCACTGCCTTTCCTTTTCTAATGAGTTCTAACCTCCATTCTTTTGCCTGATAAAACTCCTCCATATCTTTCTGCAGATGAGTCAAGAAATAGTTGTCCGTAGAGACCCTTTCAAGACACTTAAAATTAATGTTCAAAAACGCTGAGATCTCTAGTATTTTTTTCACTTTTGTCATGCCACTAATGGAAGTTTTACCAGAAATGGGGCCCAGCAGTGTTTCCATCCTGATGTGCAACAATAGTGGAAAATTACTGGCAAATGCAGAAGTCTTGATGATGAAAACTCCTTATGCTCGGTGTTGCTAAGGGTTTTAAGGCATTAACACTTGATATCATATGCAGGCAATAAAGTCCACTTATGCTATTTGACTTGAGAAGATTTTCTAGTAGACAAGAAATACTGCGTTTGTTAGAAATTAATCAGAAGTGTAAATTGAAATAAGGGAAAAGCCCAGGCTCATGTTAGTCTACCTAAATAAAGATGCACTCCATAAGGAACTTCAGGCAAGTTTAGTGCTATACCACAAGAATGTATTAAGCAGAATTCAAGAAGTATAAAACATTCACTTCTGTAAAAACAAGAGTGTTTTAAAGAAAGATCTGCTGGTGATGATCCCATCGTTCCTTTTTCCTCTGGTGTTCAAAACTGGGTAATTATGTTTCTGTAAAGTTTCCCAGAATGAAGTCCAATATGAGTGTTTATAAAATATAGTTACTTAGGCCAGGTTTAGCTTTTAATGTAAGAACATTAAGAAAAGGAAGTGCTGCCACCATAAGCAGTCCTTAACTGCTTCTATGCAGAATAGTGAAACCTTAGAGAACTTTCCAGTTCATAAAGAGCATGAGAGGGGCTTTTGACAAGGGCATGCAGTGATAGGAGGAATGGATTTAAACTGTCAAGAGGGCACACTTATGTCAGATATTGGGAAGAAGTTCTTCCCTATGAGGGTGGTGAGGCCCTGGCACAGGTTGCCCAGAGAAGCTGTGGCTGCCCCATCCCTGAAAGTGTCCAAAGTCAGGCTGGATGGAGCTTGGAGCATCCTGGGAGAGTGGATGGTGTCCCTGCCCATGGCAGGGGGCTTGAAATTAGATGATCTTTAAGGTCCCTTCTAGCCCAAACCATTCTGTAATTCTAAGCATGCTTAAAAAAATAATCACACAGTGGTTTGTAACTGAGCAGTAGTATACCCGTAGAACTTTTAAATAAACTGAGTTAAACTCCCTGAACATATGTTGCTATTTTCTTCATTAAATAATGGATTACCAGCTAATTCACACTCTACTGAGACATATCCAATAAATTAAAAAATAAAAAAAATCCAAACATACAAAGAAATAATAAATTCAGGAACTGAAAAAAATTAAAATAATTCAAAAGCACTACAGGTTAGATGCAAACCTTTTATGGTTCATTACATTTTAGTGTATTCCCTCTGATATACATCACCTAATAACAATACAGGCTATTGTAGCCTTGTCAGTATATGATAAAACAGTTCAATTACCCTGTCTTTTATATGGATCCAAAAAGTATAGTAAAATATATTTCAGAACTGTTAGGAAAATAGTTCTGCCAAGGCTTGGCTAATTTTCGAAACCAACTTTAAATTATATGCTAACTAGTTGATTAAGTTGTTTATCTCATTTTTGCAGTCTCTAAAGCAATTTGGCTACATGTTTATGTTTACAAAGGCATTTTAGTCTGACTCTGAAGGAAAATGAGTTTATGTTAATGCTGCTCTTGTCCATTGTTCTATCCATACAATATGTTTTGAACAGAATGGCAGCACTCAACCACCATGGGAGAGTCAGAGAATGTCCCAAGTTAACTGACTTTCCACTTTCTGAAAAGTAGAAGCCTGTTCAAAAAAGCAGGATCTGAATTATTTCATGTCTTGAAAGGAAAAGCAGTAGTAGCAGAACTCAGGAGTTGAAGAGCTGTTGAGGTGTGTGCTCTGTAAGTGTGGAATACCAAGCTCTGTTACACAATTGCCACGGAGCAGCATGTGTTCAGTGCTGTTTGTGGCCCATCCAAAAGAACAAGCCAAAACCAAAAAAGAAGAAACATTCAGGAGAGAAAAATAATTTCTTTCTTCAAATTTTAAAGGAAAGAGAGAAAGTAGAGCTCCTTCAAGCTAGCAAAATTTCAAGGCAAGATTTTCTTGTTTCCAGCTGCCATCCCTACTGCAGTTTCTCTTGGTGTGAGTGAATGGAGTTTGCAAAGTGTCTCAAAGCAGAAGAGCTAATCAAATTAAAACTTACTGTGTTATTCTTGTAATTGAAGAATGAAAGCAAAACCCCTAAAAAAAAAAAAAAACAGGTAGAAAAGTTTGAGTAGAGTTTGTTAAGTGGGTGCGAATGTGCAAGTTGGAGTAAAAGAAATCCAAAAGAAATCACCAGAATGTTGTCTGGATCTTTTCAGGAAACTTCACAGTTCTAGATGTGTTCTGCTGAAAGGAAAGGACTACTTTAAAAAAATTACCTCTTAGGGGAAAGAATTTAGAAATTTTCCAAACAGTCTCTTTTGTGTGTAAAAAAATTACCTAATGCAGATGAGAAGGCCAATGATGAAGACCAAGAGAATCATCTCTAGCTTGGTTACTCCTCAGGTGGAAATTAGATTTGCAAGTGTAAAATTTGAGCTGAAATAATGTTCTATACCTACATTTTTAGATGAATGGAAATTTCTATCACATCAATGAAGACAATGAAAACAAATAACTATATTTGCTTATCATACATGAATGTTTTAATGTAGAAGAGTTAAAAAATATGAATATTATTAGCAGCCATTAAAAATAAAAGCAGTAGTTGTTACAGATAGCATTAGGTAAGCCAATTCCTATGTCAGTCTTGCACATTTTGGAAACTTGTTGGCTTTAGACAAATTATCTTGCATAATGTCCCCTTTTAGGTATTTAAATGATTTTGCAGTAAGTTGTTTTATATATTCTGCTGTTTATTTAGAGTCCTGAAGAACCCTAAGTGTGCATATTTAGATTTAATAAATGTGCTGGTTTATATCCCAAGCAATATTTTTTCTGTTATAAAAATAATGAGATATAGACTTAGTTTCAAGCAAAATAAAAGCAACTTTGCCAAATTAGAAAGTCTGTAAAAACTAATTGGAAACTTAGGCTGATTCTCAGCCTAATGAGTTTGCAGTGCTTCAGTGAAATGAGGGTCTGATAAAGAAGACTTTTTAAATCACCAAAATAATCAGACTCCAATGTGAGGTTTTCTGTGATGCCAGTAGCAAGATGAAAGGGTGGCAAGTGCGATAATTAAAAAGGAATCCCCCCAGGAAATTTGATGTGTTGATGTATTGTGATAAATTGCACTGGGAGGTATAAGGTACCCTACCAGCCAGAGAGACTTTATGGTTCACAAAGCAGAACCAGTCTGTTCCATGGAACAAACTAAACTCTGTCAGACAGTTGTGTGCCATTGAAGGGATACAGACAGGATAGATAAAAGGGTAGGAAGGGAACTAAAAGATGTGCTGCCATATTGATTATGCAGGGTTTTTTCCCAAATACCTAGAGAAGCAGTCACCTTGGCTGCTCAGCATTTACTGCATAGCTCTTGATTGTACCTTGTAGAGTCTAAATGTGGGTCCTGGCAAAAATCAGCATTTTTCCAACAGGACAGTGACTCAGCCATTGAAATGGCCTGTCATGCAGGTTGTAGATCATATAATAATCCTGCAAATTTTCTGTAGAGTGGATTTAACATTGATACCTTAAGTAAGGGGATGTCATTGATCAAATACATAAGGATGCTGGACATCAAATATTATGTGCAAAATGTGGGTAGCTTTCAATTCTAAAATAGTGGGATACAGGATTTACCTAGATTAACTATTATATGAAAGTGCTTTAGCAGATTATTTTGGAACCCTGGACTGTTGACTCCAGTGATTTCATTTACTGAGATCTCCAATTTTCTAATATGCTTAGAAATGCTTTTCTGGTATATGCAAACGAATATTACAGTGTAAACCTTAGCACAACTGTAAGAATGCTGCCTTGATAAAAGATCAATGAAATTAAAAGGATTAAGCCTGGTCCAAATCCATGACAGCTTTGCTTACCACAGCATTGAAAAGCTTATGTGGAGCACTAAACAACCTTGTTTCTCCAGCTGGGGTAAATTGGGACTGTCACAGACAAAAAGGTGCTTTTTTCCACAAGCCATTCCAGGAAAGGAGGGAATACACTTCCATCTTTCACCTTGAAGACACATCATGTCATAATGTAAAGAAAGTATGTGTTGTAAATGGATGGCAAGAGTTCCTTGCAGAGAATTTTTGCAGGTTCATCAGATCTTCGCTCCAGCTGGATTTGTGCAAATTTAACTGGACATCTGCTAATGTAAAAGGGAGAGTGAGGGTGAGTACAGAAATGGGATAAAGCTGTTAGGCACTGAGGTGAAGTAGCTGGAGGAGTTTCAGGTTAACAAGTTCGCAGATCACTCAGTCTGGCAGCAATTTTTACCACTATCTTCTCTACAAAGTGTTTGCTATTGTTCATAGTTGTGTATCTGGCTATACTGAGAGTCTTTAGAGACTTTGGGGAAGTAGAGAAAACAAGGTTTTATTGTTCCTTCAAAGTACCAGTGCACCATGTTTGTGTCTTCGTTGTCCTTTGCAGGAGGATTGAAGCTCAGTGGCTCAGGCTGAGCCACCTTGAGCTGTGTGGCAACATTTGTTAGCCCAGGACAGGACCCTGTGCAGGTACAGCATCCCTTTGGGGTATTGGGGGGCAGCCTGAGGGTCCCAAAGGGCAGTGGCAGCACAGGGAGCAGGGCCTTGGGTACTCACCACAGGTGTCTTTGTCTCCTTCTCAGACTGGTCCAGTGGCTGTGAGCTCCCTGCCAGCTCATCTGCCTTTCTCTGCCATGAAACAGTTTCTCTGGGTGTCTAGATCATTAGTGCTTCAGAGACCTTTTCTGAGGTCTCATTTAATAAATGCAGTAACAGGCTCCAGAAATGTGTTAACGTTGCTTTATGAAAGATGTTTATTAGGTGGTAGGACTTATTCAGTCACTTTCTCTCTGAAATAGTGCAAGACTAATTTTTATACTGTCTATTTCTTTCATAGATGTTTTAAATGAGAATTATACCTTGTGAAATCAGTTGGTATCGGTGCTGCAATTCAGTGTCAATTATATGCTCTTTATCTTCATCCCCAAATAATTCTGACAAATTAGGTGAATGTTATACCACCTTCTTTTTTTCTTTTTGGGTTTTTTGGGTTTGTTTTGCTGTTGTTGAATTACAGTGCAGTAGGGTGTTTCTGTATCTGATAGTCTCTGTTTCAATAGACTGTTATATTTTAAATTATTTCAAGTATTGCAGCAACATTTACAGGAAATAGGGTTAAGAACATGAAAAAGCACAATGCTCTATTCCCAATAATAATTGTATCACAGAATCACAAATGGTTTGGGTAGGAAGGGACTCTAAAGAACAGCTAGTTTCACCCCCCTGTTGTGGGCAGGGACACCTTCCACTGTCCCAGGTTGCTGCAAGCCCTGTCTAACCTGGGCTTGAGCACTTCCAGGCATGGGTCAGCCACAGCTTCTCTGGGCAACCTGTGCCAGGGCCTCATCACCCTTACGACAAAGATTTACTTCCTAATATCTCATGTAAATCTCTCCTCCTTCAGTTTAAGACTTTAGTCTCCCCTTTCCTTTTTTAATTAAGATGAACATAAATGAACCGCTAACTGCAAAACATCATCTGAGGACAGTCTTGATCTTTCTAAAATAATAATCCTCTGTGTCTTTTGTTGTCTTCTCCTTGTTGTTTCAGACATGCCTGGTAGCCCACATAACCAGTTCACCTTCAGGCCGCTGCCGCCGCCGCCTCCGCCGCCGCACGCCTGCACCTGCGCCAGGAAGCCGCCGCCCTCGGCCGACTCCCTGCAGAGGAGATCCATGACCACCCGCAGCCAGCCCAGCCCTGCTGCCCCCACGCCCCCCACCAGCACACAAGATTCGGTGCATCTTCATAACAGCTGGGTCTTGAACAGCAACATACCACTGGAAACCAGGTATGGACCAAGGCTGTGCACAGCGGATCTGGGATGTCGAGGGGAAGAGAAACGAGACAGGGAGGAGGCCTGACATTGACACAAGCTGCTGATGGGCAATTACAAGTCTGTTGTTCAGGACATGCCAATGTGTTTTGCTTTGAGGCCATCCCAAGTAGACATGTGAGGGCTTATTTGCTTGATTCATCTAGATCATTAATACTCTAAAACACATGTTTCGCAAAGTTTTGGAAGATAGTGATTTCTTTAAGTTGTGTAGGTCACCAGTGGCATTTTATGGTTGTAAGTGGTCAGGATTTGTGCTTGTGTATTTGTCTTGCCCTCCCACATTCTTCCAGGACCGTTTTGTAGCCAGCAAATAGTTGGTTTAATCAGTGTACTTTGGCACTTCTGGAGTCACACAGAGTCAGGAATGGTTGGGGTTTGAAGGGACCTTTGGAATTCATCTGGTCAGGCTGTACCTTTCCTGTGGATAAGAAAATACCAGAAATAACACTAAAATAATATTTTTCTTAATACTTATTTAAATACTTTATTGCATATATAGCCAAAGCATTTCATTTGATAAACATTTGGCAATGGAGAAATGATACTGAGACAGGTATTGGGCATGGCAAAACTTACCTCTGGGAGCTGGGGAAGGGAAGGTTCAAATTCAGGGTCATTCACCATTTACACAAATAATCTACTCTGAAAAACAATTGAGAGCAAACACATTCTGTATTCAGAAAACTTACATTTCAGTACCCAAAGCTCTGCTCAATTTCCTCTGACTTTTTGGCTATAATAAGATTCTTTTTTTCATTTGTTCCTGGTAAGTATTAGCTAATTTGATGGCTTACAACTGCAGCTGTGTTTGCTGACTCGATTTTTAAAACAAGATCTTGATTTTCTTTAGTCTTCTTTCTCTTTATTGTGAACCGAGCACCAGGAGGTTTTAACTAAGATTTCCTTTGGGTTTTGCCATTTTAAAGCACGTAAAGTGCAAGAGTTTGTGAAAGTCATGTTTGGTGAAACAGATAAATTTCTGACATCCACCTAATTGCATCCAAAACATATAAGGTATTACGCATGGAAGTGTTTGGGGAGTTTTTCACACATATGTCCAAGGCCCAGTTATCGCAATTAATCACTGAAACCTAGATTTTGTTCTTTTATAACAAGGTTGGTTTTACTTTATTACAAAAATTAATCTTAATATATTGTCTTTAAACATATGACTGCTGCTCATCAGAAGTCATATTTTAGTTTAGTCAAGTTTTAGTTCTGCTATTAAGTTGGGATTGAAGAATATGCCAATTCATTCTGAAATAAAACTTTCCTTATTTGTCTTAAGGACAAATCTGTAAAAGAATCAAGGAGGATGGAAACTTTTCTGCTCAAGTGAACATAAACAACATTTTAGTTCAGCTGGTCATTCTGGAGCTAGAAGCTTCCGCTTACAGTCCTTATAAAGATAAATCTCTGTTGTTTCTGGTGTAACAAGCTTATCTATCTGTCTGTATTTGCTGCTGCAAGAAAGGTGATCCCTGGGTGTTCTGTCCCATGAGCTTTCAGTTCCCTTCAATTAACAGTCAGGCAGATCTTTTTCAACCTCTCTGCATCCCCGTTCACTACATTTCCATCAGACTTCATTGGGGGAAAATACTTTGCAATTTATTTTTCTTTCGAGTTCAGTTTAATTTTTCTGGTTTCTTACTATTTTTTACAAATTTGAAGCTTCTCATAAAGGACAAATACAGAGCTATGTCACTATATCTATAATTAGATAAAGGGCTGTGCAGTGAATTAGGAATTCAGACTGGAAAACATCCTATGGGCTACATGTTGGTCATTCGCAAAGTCTGGGAATTTTCTACATTCTGACCCTTCAGTGGTTGTTTCAGCTGATTTCATGCCCCCACTGGTTGCTCCCAGCAGCCTCTCATGAAGCTGGCTGAAAGGCTGGATAATCCAAAAGGAAGATCTGTGAGTCTGTTAGCCAGGATGTATCTGCACTTTGTGTGCAGACACATGCCATAGCACACATTATTACACGTTATATACACGTTATTACACATTATATTACAGTGTAATATACACTGTAATAACAAACATTTGTGATCAACCGTTTCCAGAAGTCTGTAGTGCACAGTGCAGCCTTAGAGAAAATGAAGGAGTTGCAGCTTGTTTTTCCTTCCTTTACCATGGAATGATTCTGCTAGAATTGAACTGGCACTTTGGCCTAATATCCTTTGCTTTCCTTCTCCATTAATGTTTAGCTGCCCATTAAAAATAATCCTACAAAATAAAGGGGAACATTTCAGTGATATGTTTCTTTGCCAAATGTTTAATAATACCAGATCTAGCTAATATCTACATTAGTAATATGTCTAAGCAGATTTTTTTTGGTTAAATTTGGAATATTTGCAATCAAAAGGAAGACTTAGGCAGTAATGTATTCCCTACTGTAACAAGTAGGCAAAAATTAGAATACACATGTTCAGCTTTTCTTCCAACTGTATCTTCTGTTAATCCATAAACAGAACATGTGTTTGGTGTTTTATCTACTGCCATGGAATATTAGACAATTTTCAGACAGGAAAAGATTTCCTAGAACTCATCATGTGACTGTAAAACCTATTCACTCTGAACAGACAGAAATGAAGCAAGTTTATGAGTCTGCTCTTAATGATAATGTGTCATATTTATGTAAAAGAAAATTCTCTAGTTCTGAAAATGTTTGCAATACTCAGATTAAACATGTACTCTTACATAATCAGAATTGGAAAGCCCAGATTGGATGGCAAAGGGCTGCAGTAAAGACATATACTGTCGTGTATGTGTTTGAAAGTTTTCTTGTACAGTAAAACCTGGTTATATTTTTATAGAAAAGGGCAAATCAGAAATTTTGTTTTGCACTTCATCTAGGGGTGTTACATGCACTAATCTGCAAAGCAGTTTTGTCAGGACCTAGCTTCTAATGCAACTGTTTAATGATGAGACTGACTTGGAAGGATGAAATTACTTGTTCAATTCACACCAGCTTTTGTCAAAGCTAAAATTAGAGTCTGTCTGTGTGTTGTTGCCAAGGCCAGTTCCCTGACTCTGGCAGTTATTCTGATTATAAGCAACCCAAATAAAAATAAGAATTAAGAACAGCTTTAAAACTCCAGAGGGCATGTTATCAAACACCTGCTGCTGAAGGAATTGGAGAAGGGTTGTACCTGTGGGAGGTGTAGCAGCTCAAACTGGTGACTGTGCTGAAGCCTTCAGCACTGTAATGTGCCCAGAGATGCAAATGCAGTCTCCATCTTTGCATGCACACACAGTTTGGGAAAAATAAACATAGCCATTATTAAAATTACTTATGAACATGCAGTAATTTCATTGTCACACAGAGAAATAATTTTTTAGCATTGCCAGAAAAAGACTGCAAGGATCTCTCACACCACATAAAAACATGGGAAACATTGATTCTCTTTTTTAGGATAATGTTATTGGGCTCTTACAAAAATTGATTTTTACCTTCTTCCCCAGAATAAAGTACTTGCAACCTATTGCCTATTCCCTTCCTTTCCACTAAAATAATTGTTTTTTCAGGCTTCATAGATACTTTGCTTTAATGCTTCAAATCTTGTGATTTACAGTGTAATACATTGTCATTATCTCTGACAGCCCCATCTGAACATAACTTACTACTTTTTGTGGAGTAAGTATTAAACCCTGATAATTCAAAGGAATGTTTTTCATTTTCTCCATTCCCTTCTAGTTAACTCAGTATTTGTTTCCATATCTTGCTTTCTTGGTTTGGTTTCTTTTTCTGCTGTTTGCTATTTATTTTCCCACCTCAGTAAAATCCTCAAAGAAGTAAAATTTAGATGTTAAGTAGGGATTTTTACATGACATATTTCTTATCCTCCTTGTAGTCGGTTACAGTTCCCTCATGGATAGACCATTGGTCGCACTTATTTTGAGTTAAGTTTTGATAGAATACCAAAGCATTAGAATTTTTAAGTTTTATGTCTAAATCTCAAAATTTAGCTAATTTGGATTTTGTTTCAAAGTGGAGTTTTTAGTCCTGTTTTGTGCGTCAGTATTTAAGATATTTGCTTGTTCCTTCCTTTTTTAAATCAAATTTCTTCCTAGTTCCTCTAGCCCATTTAGCAGTGTTGGCAGTAAGGTTAATGCTGTGCTGAATGGACTGAAATCTCCCTTCACTGCACTGGCAATGAGCCAGGTCCTGTGGAAAAAGACAGCTTAATTTAAGCAATCTTATCACCATGGTAATAGCTCCTCTAAGGGGACAGTGAGGTACCAGACCATAAACCTGAGATTCAATTATCATTAATTTATATCAAACTTTGAAGTACTAGAAAAATAAGAGGAGTATTTGGGGTTCAAGGTAGTTATTATTTTCACTTACAATTCAGCAATATTTCAGAGCCCTAAAGTTTGATTATATCTCTAAACACTTGAAAACTTCGAGAGTTTTGGAGTTCAAGTGTGTTTTAATCATCATATAGATGGAATCATTCCTTTCTGTGTTATATAGGTTTTTAAGGTGTATAGGTATGATTAGCTGTATTTGTTTTCCTGAAAATTTTTTGGTTATATTTTTGTTTGGTATAAGGGAGTGCTTGACAACAAGCAAGAGATTTATTCTGTACTATGGTTTAGCTTTGTTCTTTTTAAATCAACCTCATAATTATTTTTTCTCTTCAGGAAGTACGTCAATAGCCTTTCAAATCACAGACACCTGTACATAGTCCCTTTCTGTGTAAGCTTGAGTAGTTCTAAAAGCAAAAATAATTAAATAAAAATGCATCTAGAAATACACACTCAGTTCAGTTTGAGCTCTTGGAAGGTTTGATCTTTCTTCTGGGTCTCTGCATTTGAACATCTTGTGGATCTTGTGAATCTTGCCTCCAGTGCAGAGACACAGAAAGCACTTTTTTGTGCCATGATTTTTTCCCAGTTCAACGTTTCCATAGCAAACAGAGCAGCTTTTAGAGCTCCCAAGGCAGACAGGTGTTAGTGATCATAAGCCACCAAACGGGGAGACAATTTCTACTTGAGCAGTGCAATTCACTGGGAACTTGTTTGCGAATGGAGCCTACTCCTGAGCTAAATGACTGGATTTGGGGCTATTCCAAGAATAAATGCAAGGGAGGGCTTCCTTTATGATCTCTCCTTCAAATTATGTTGGCCAATGTTTGCTATTATGACATTTCTCTTGTATTTTCTCATTTTCTACCTAATTAAACAATAAATCAACATATATAGAGGCTGACCATATTAAAAACAGACACATGGCAAGGGTTTTAAATTCATTCTGAGTCCCCTGTGTTTTCAGAAAAGATCTGAAAATAATTCAGTCCTCTGAATTCCAAAAGATAAATTGAAGACTGTCAATATGACCATGAACTGAAAATAAAAGCTGTAAATATGACCTTAAATTTAATAATGCAAGAATGAAGGCGTCTCTTATGGAAATAAAAATATAAACATTTGTCAGCTACAATGAAGTACAACTTCCATGTTGGCAGCAATGGCACTTGAGGGTCCTGCTTTTCAGTAGTTTGAGATCCAGTCACTAAGGAAAATAGGGCAATTTAAATTGTTCATACACTCTATTGTATTTTTTCTTTGTGAGAAGCGCTGGTGTGGGCTTCCCTGGAATAGTGGGATGGTATTTGTGTAAGGGTTTTTTTATGAAGGCTAAATATAGTAACTTGAACAATCACACTGCAGATACTCCTTGCTCATTATTTTAAATAATGTGATGGTATATAAAGTTAATACTAGAAGTAAAGCTACGTTGTGATTTTATGGCCACCAATGAGCAAGCAGCCTTTTAGCTTTCTATGAAATAGTGTTTCCATTTACAAAACCAAAACCAGACTGAATCTAAATTTTGAAAGAGGACAATAAATATAGTTTAATACAAAGGGTCCAGGCTGTGAGAAGCGGTCAGAGACATGAAAACAATTCTACCTTTTCATTTCCAAAAACATCAGATATGTATGTGTAATGTTATTGCCCAGAAATTTTCTATTTTCTGAATAGCTATTTCTAGGAAAGCTGATTTCGAAGACTAAATAGTATTTAGGTAGTTAATGTGATACATCTCTTGTCAAGTAAACTTTGTCTTATTTGTCACAGTGGCTGTACAGCTTGGATTAGACCACATGCATGTGAGTGTAGGTACCTGGAAATAGACTGAAATGCAGGTAACCAAAGTCAGTTAGAATATGTGTGAATATTCACAGGAGGAAATGGATGACAAAGAGCTGAGGGGCAACTACTTCAGTTACTCCTTCCTTTTTCCAACCACAGCATATAGGCAATAAAATAACAATATTGGAATTTTTATCCTTCTTGATCATGGTTTCAAAGTACGCTTCAAATATTATGTACTTTATATGACTTACATAAATATTATTGTGACTGCTGTTTTTCATATTTTCCACAAAATAATTGTAAAATTTTTTGAAGGAAAAAAAATTGGGCAAGCCATGATCTTATTCCTTCCTTACATCATAAATTTCTGTGTGCATTGGTTCAGTTTTACTCAGCTGTTGAGTTGAAGTTCTAATCCACAGAAAAGCACTTTTGAAAATTACTGAATTAATGTAGAGATGTCACCATGTATCAGAGTTACAAAGTCCATGCTGGCATATGCAAGAGTAATTTATGTCCTCGGTGTGGTAATTTTTGGTTTGGTTTTTTTTTTTCATTAAATAGCCAATGAAACCAGAAAGCAGTTGTATTTTGGACAACAGTTCCGTTATAGAAGCTGTTCTTGATCGATTTTGGCACTGTCCTATATTTATATAATTATTGTCCCAGATTTCTGCCACAGACTTGAAACTTCAGCCACCTGGTTAACAGGCCTAGCTTGCCTCCAGCAACAACAGACACGTGAGTCAGCATTGCATCCCTTGTTGTTCAGTACTGCAGCAAAAAGCCAAGGATGCAGATTCCTTTCACATCCTTTCACATCCAGAGTCACAGTTTTCAGATGCTTTGTAAAGAAAACATGAGTGAATAAAGGGAAGCAATTCTATGTGCATGATTCAAAAAGCGAGTCCAGCTCAAAGAGGAAACTTTAACAAAGTGGTTCTGTTCCCAAAGACAAATCTCTGCGGGGTTCAAATTTATTTCAGTTATAGATGGAAAAATAGAATTATAAAATAAATTAGATAATTAGTTTTCATGACCATTTTTGTCTTCCTTCACCTGTGGCCATCCTTGTTCCCATAGTTCTTGTACACAAGAAGGTGAAATATGAGCTGTAAAATTATAGGTCAGTTCTTTCTATAATTGTAAGTCATGTCTTCTATTCAGATAGAGTTTTCATGGGTTGGTTTTCAAGATGAGGGTATAGTGTGCATATCTTTGTGATCAAGTGGGTGTCTTGGTTTTTATATATATAATAGCTGTCTTTATACTATAGTTTGTTGAGGGTCATATGGGAGATTTATAAAAAAATATATTCTGATTATTATGTAAGTTTAGAAGTGTCCTCTTCTTTCCCTTCCCACCTTGAGTACAGAATGGAATGGACAGAAAATTAGGAGAGAGCGAATTTCTGCTTCTTACTACTGTCACAGGAAATAGTAAGTGACTTAAAATGGACAGGTACCAATGTCGTCTTGTTGGTGTTTGCCAAAGTAGATGGGCAGCTGTATCAGTTCCAAATCCCTTTTGGCTACCATCTCTGTATGTTCCTGGCTATGCCAAAAAACAGACTTCTTATGTTTCATCTGCTGTGCCTCTTACAAATTTCCTTTGCACTTCTGTTGACATCTAAAGGAATTACTTCAATTAAATGTCAGTATAGATATACAATTACATACATTATATGCAGCTATAAAATGTGGTTGAAAAGAAATTGAGCAACTTAAATGATTGAACTGAAGCCTTGTTTTTTCTATCACATAGCTTTGCAGCAATTTGTAATGCTTTAGGTAACTACTTGGATGTGAAACATATGCAGGTACAAATGTATTCCTACTTGGTTTATCCAGGAGAAATGCAGACCAATTTTTTGGCCAAGGTATAGCAAGATTTGTGTTTCTAACTTAGCTGTTGGCTCCCTTTCAAGTCTGCTGTTGTTCTTCATTTTTTCTTCTTACAAACTCATGATTTTTAATGGAAATGGAAGGAAAGTATGTTATAGGAACAAATGAAGGTCTGGGCCTATGGATGCTTGGCATAGAGTTAATGCACAGAAAGTTGCAGAAGTGATACCAAGCCCTTGACAAAGTTGAGGGACATTTCTACAGTATCCGGATATAAAAATGTTTTCTCAGATTTTAATTACAGAAATCTGTGTGGGGTTAATCTGGTTTCTGTAATAGTATTATGTTATTGCCACGTGAATTCAGTTGGGATGTTGCTTCCAGCTTGTATGAGACTTAAATTGCTGTTACAGATCAGAAGCCAAAAGCACATAACGAAATACCCTGATGGAGAGGCGTGTAAAGAAATGAATTCTTCTCTAACCTTCTCCTAGTTAAGAATTCATCATTTGTATGAACTGTGCTCTTGGACTTACCTGCCATTCCTCGTGAGGTTACACAAGAGCAGCCGGATGAGCCACGGGAAGCTGTTCCTGCACAGAATGAAAGCAGTTCTGCCATCAGCAGGATGAGCAGGTCCAATTTCAAGCCTTGTGTCAGCTGAACTTCCCAATAATTCCCTTCCCTCCCTCTTCACTGGGCGTGTCAGTGGCAGGTGGAGCCGTGGCTCCTGGGCAGCCCCTGTGTGGTTCCACTTCACTGCCAGTGTGTGCTGTGCTGGAGAGGGCAAAGAGCTCAGTGTAGAGCTCAGGAACCTCACTGGGGCTTTTGCTGCTTTCCTTGCTGCTGGGAAGGCCTTTGGTCCTGGTAGGATCTTTTTCTTCCATTTGGCTTGTCTTGGGAGGATTCAAAGTTCAAAAGTTTTACGTTTGTAGAGATGAACAGATGGATGAACAGCCAGACAGACATTGTGCTTACCTCAAAGAGGGAATGCTTTCCAACTGCCTCTTCTATATGTGAAGTTATTAGTGAGCCTTTAGTATTTATTTATGTATTGGAGTTACCAGCATAATAATATTGACTTTTATTTCATCAACAAATGCCTTACAGATTATGTCCTATATTTATATTTTTAAGAGAATATTGTCATGTTCTTTATGGATGTTTTTGGTGTTTTTGTGAACATTTAGTTTTCTCCACTCGGGAGGAAAGGTGTTATCAATCATCTTTATGAATGGTCTGATTTTTCTTGTGTTCCCAGTTTACCAAAAAAAAACCCAAACAACTGAAAAAAAACCAGTCCTTAGCTTTTCTCTTAGATCAAATATTAAAGCACACATCAGGCTGCAGTCACATCTAAACTTTTGAACTGCAGGTTTTATTATATTGCTCTTTAGAAAGAGAGCCTGATTTTATAGAATTGATAGCAACAGTTTAGCATGTCCTGACGTCCTTTGGGAACCGTGGTGTGCTCAGACAGATGAGGAGTCTCTGAGTTTATGAGAACATAGTCACAGTCTGGCTTTGGAAATTTGTCTTTGTGCCACCAGCGTTTTTCAAATTCTGTAGAAATGTCTTTGGGTACTCAATATACTCTCCCAAAAGTGGAAGCTATAAACAATTGGGTTTTTTAAACATTTTCTCAGCATTATTTCACTGGTAGCTCAGTTTCAGTGTACCATTGCTTCAGAAACTCAGTTTTATTACAAATTAGAGCAATGTCAGTTCTCCTCTGGGTGAATGGAGTCATCTGTCCAAAAGAGAGTCAGCTGGATCCAGGGTCTGTGCACTCTTCTGCTAATAGAGAAATGCCTCTGCACAGTAGCATTTTATCATCAACCCCCTGTCATAAATTCCTGTGCAACAGTAGGAAATTATTCCTGGCTATTGATTGTAGGTTGTTAGAGCCTTAATAATAACAATTTTCCGTTCAGCATTTCCTTCCCTTTACTTCTGATACCTTTGAGCTATGCACCATAAAGGATAGTCAATACTGCCAATATCAGATCTTTTTGCTGTAATTTCCAAAAATTTAAATGAGAAATTATCAAATAAGTAGGTTTTTGTCATTATGTTTTGAACAATTAAAGCATGTAAATAACAATTGACTTTCTATATTTGTAATATTTGTGTGTGTATATATATGTGTGTATGTGTGTGTATGTGTATATGCATACATACTTCTCGTATATATATGCTTATATCTAATAACATGTCTTATTTTATTTGTTGATTCTGCTTCTATTTCCTTGAATATCAATAGGAATTTTGCCATGACATTTTTTCCTACTAAAAGTCTAAGTGGCTGTGTATCTTGTTAACTGCTGACTGAGAAAAAACTTCACATACTTGCAAAGGCTTTCATGTGTGACAACAAAGCATTGAATCCAAAATAACCAGCTGTGCTCTCATGGCCTGATAGGAAGGAAGCAGGTTTATATAGTCCTGTAAACAGTTATGTTACTTCATTTGAATTTATTGTTTTACTGTATATGAGTTTATCATTTTCAAACTAAAATAGTTAGAGGTAATATTACAATGTGGAGAGCAGTGCCATCTTTCTAATGTGTGTATTTACAGCTGTGGAAGACAGTGGGAAGGAAAACTAGCATGTGTTGTCTGATGCACTGCCAGTATGCTGCACTCAGTCAGGGTCAGATGTCCAGTTTCGTCCTAGTGCAGTTCATTTGGGTAATAATCATGAAGCAGAAGTAACTAATACTCAGATTTAGTCACAAGACTCCTGACATACAGGCCCTGTAAACTGCAATGCAAGCTAACCTGTATTCTCATTTGCTTTCTTTTTTATGTAACTGAAGGGCTCTTTAAAAGATAAAACTGCTCTGTAATACCTTTTTATTTTCTATAATCTGGCATTTTGAAAACCGTAACCTTTCTTTTAAAATCTTATAACGGAAATACATAATACCATACTCATTACACCATTTTAGCAATTACCATTTCAGGAACATGTATTTACAATATTCTTAAAGTCAAATGTCACAGTATAACAATGTTTCATACTCTTTGAGTGTTTGATCCTGCATACATCCTGCTGTGCATTCGTCAAAGAAATTCTCCCAGCATGGATTGATTGAGTCACATACGCATTCAGAAACTCATCTTGTGCCTTGCTGAAGGTGTAAAGACACATTTGCCATTGGGAAGATTCTGGACCATGTCACTTGCTTTCTCAGCTTGAGACAGGAACACCAAGATGCTCTAAACTCCTTTGGGTGCATGGTGTGGCATGAGTTTTAGAGGTGCCCCTGTCAGAAAAGAGGGCACTGAAGAAGCTTGCTCACTTAGATAAAACAAAGCAAGAAGGACCAAAGAAGGACCTTGGTGTTTCCCAAAGAATATGTGGTTGGTATGGTCAACCCTGAACTAGCCCTTTGTGCCACAATTTCTGAGTACACGTCACAGTAAGTTATTGTTTAATGTTAAATAACTGTTCCTAAATTCTCTTGGAGAGCCCTTGCCAGTCCTGAAAAACCATCTTTCCTCCTATAAAAAACCACTCTATACTTCTGCACCAGAGCCTGTACTGCAAGGCACATTTTTGCACCTTATTTTTTGTGCTACTGTAAGTCTTTGCTATTTTTTCTAGAAGGCAATCAGTCCTGCAAAGTATGCTGAAATAGGTCTCCAAATGAATTCTTTCTTAGTACGTTTGAGAATCACCGCAGTAGGCAAAAGCATTTGAAGAAAAACTACTCTCAAAATCGCTCAATTAAGAACAGTAAAGAAATTGTGCTCACCTATGTAGTAACTACAGTTCTTCAGAATGAATTATCCTTGTAGATCAGGTGACTAAATAGTCACTTTTTTTTTTTAATTTCCTATATTCCATGGTAAAAAATAAATGTTCACAGTGGCACTGGCTTTAGCATTTTTTGGTATTCCAGGTGAATCAACCAGTTAGGTGTGGATGGAAGGGATACTGCTGGCAGCAGTTCCCATGTCTCTGTCACACCTGTGTAAAGGCACACCAGGGGCTGCTGATCTGGGGGGATCCCAGTACTCTACTGAGAAACAACCTTCCCTCAGCATTACTCTGAAACTTGGGGAAAACAGTTTAGAATTTATTTATGTTATGTTGTTTCACTGAAACATTGCTGGACATCTTGTGGTGTGGCTAAAAAACTTGCAGAGGGTATTCAATTATACATTTTCCTGTCTTTGACATTTTCTGGGGCTATATGCAGTATTTACTATACAGTGCTTATATAGTTCCTTTTGCTTTTTACATCACAGAGTGGTTTTACAACATCATTCTTTGTCTTCTCTTTGTAGGCATTTCCTGTTTAAACACGGATCTGGGTCTTCAGCTATCTTCAGTGCAGCCAGTCAGAACTACCCCTTAACATCCAACACTGTTTACTCTCCACCTCCTAGGCCTCTTCCTCGAAGTACCTTTTCCAGACCTGCCTTCACGTTTAACAAACCTTACAGGTGTTGCAACTGGAAGTGCACAGCTCTGAGTGCCACTGCTATCACAGTGACCCTGGCACTGTTGCTCGCCTATGTCATCGGTAAGCCCTGATCCTTTCCTCTGCTCAATTATTCTTGTACCACCTCTGCTCTGTTGTCTTGCTTGCTTTGCACTAATACAAATCATGTTTTACTAATAATATTTGCCATTGGTGCTTTTTAAATCCTGGCAAACAAAAGACTGCATTGGCTAAAGGTTGAACACAGAATTCTCATTAACTTTCTACTCTGTTAACCTTGATGCTGCCTGACAGAGAAAGAAATATTATTCATGTTTATGCTAGCAGAGGACTCCTACTGATTTTAATTGCTGTGATATTTTCTTAAACGTTTGATTTTCATATTACGCCTTACAACATTGTTGCTCTTAAAGAATTATTTGGAATGCCTGGTAATGTTTAATTGTGTTTTGCCTTGCTACCCTTAGTTAATTTCTTCAGTCTCATCTCCATTTAAATCTTACACAGTTTTCCTCCTAATTGTTATATCATTTGCTAGAATGACAACTAGCTCTAAAAATAGTTTTACACCATGTTGTCTAAGATAGATTTCTTTATTCCTTTATCAACTTTATGTTTAAAAAATAGGTTATATAGTACCAACTTTGCCATTTTGTTAGCAAAATATATTCGACAGGTTTATCAGAGCAGCTGGAAAGGGCTTCCCTAGGTTTGGGTTGGTTTTTGGTTTTTTTGGAGGACACGTATATTGGAGGTGGCTTGAAGTCAATGTGGTTACAATCATACATAGGAGAGCAATTCTTTATGATTTCCTACATATTTAGCCTGGACTTTAATTATTGCATTGGGCTTTCAATCTGAATTAAAAATACTAAAGAACATTCTGCGTACAGAATTTAAGAATGTGATTGTCGCTTCTGTAAAGATAGGGAAATCCAATTAGTTTTTGCTGTCTCACACGCACTCATAGACTGTTTTTTTGGATGGCAGTTCACAGGTGACAGGAGCCAGAGTATCCCTGATACCCTGCAGCTTGAATGGGAATAATTCCTGGTTTGCCTGAAAGAGCACAGGTCGTTCTTGGTAAAACTTGACAGAGATACAAATACAGATACCTCCAAACTGATAAATGGCCACTGATTTTCTCTACTCTCTGAATAAACATATCTATAGTGAAACTTACTAAAATTTCAATAATTTCTTGTTTCCCACTGAGGTTTTTTTTGGTCCCATAGTGACAACATTTTGGTTATTGTCAGCAAGATTCTCATCAGGAGGGATTTTTTTCCTAACATCCTCACCTAATGCATATGGGAAAGCAGATTTGAGCATTTCTGGTGCATGATGATTTGAAAGCACCTGAGGATCTCGTAAGCTCCATTAATTGCAGATTTACATAACAGCTGGTGAGCATATGCCCTCGGTGAGGGCTGGCTGTGTCATTTTTGCAGCCTCATCTGTTTGCTACACGTATTATCTCACCCACACCATTTAGATTTTATCAGGATGAAGCACTGCCTCTTTCATCCCTGTTTAGATTTCAGTCTGCCACTGAAATGTCTGTAACTTTCTAGGGATATGCTGCTATATGTCATCAGCCTGAGAAGGCTGGAACACTCCTTGTCACCATGAATTAAAGAGCTCTGTGTGACTCTGCTGTAGAAGTGCCTGTTTGCCATATCTTGGTAACACAAGGCTGTACCGTGTTTTCTGTCGTTAGACAGAAGCAGGTGAAATGGAGATGCCTTTGCATTTTATCAATTATTACTATTTCTATTTATGTTTTCTATGGAAAAAATATAAATTTTTGAACCAGGAGTTCTAATTCAGAAAAATTTTCAGGATGCCATTATTTGCTCTTGTTTTCCCCAGAAATTTTTGAGTTACGTAAGCTTTCCTGCAGATTCAGGTAGTATTAGTTAGCTTATTCCAAGTGAATATTCCTCCTGCCTGTCTCTGGTTGGCTAAATCTTTAAATAAGTTTATGGTCTCTTCTTATGACTCAGATACCTTAGTTCTTTCCCTTTTGCTAGGTTTGAATCATAGCACATGAACTGTTTCCAGAGTTCACTGGCTCTGTAGGCTTGCATATTCACGTATCTTTTCACATCAAAAATTTAAATGTGGATGTTTTAAAACGAGTAGTTGAATATAGAAATTCAGACCATATGTAACACTCTGAAGTTAAAATTCACTCCCCCAAGAGTTTTCTCTTTGCGCACCATGATTCAGATCCCTCACTCCATCAGATCTTCTTCAAGTCAGAGGAAGTTGTGCCTGAGCAATCACAACAGACATGGGCCCACATTGTAAATCAAAACTCATTTTAATTTGAGGACCAAACTTAACCTGTGATCAGCTCAAAGAGTTGTTACTGGAAAAGTAAGGGATACTTTTGAAAGGCAAAATTGTTTTCATCACCATATTTTTTGACATAGCCTGCATCAACTTACCATGAACTACAATTTCAGGCCAAATGAATGTTGATCAAAATTTAACATCAAGCTTTTTCTTCTCCTAATCTAAGAACTTAATGTTCTTTTTCAAGTATTTTTCACTGCCATTTAATGCTTGAACTACGTATTACTTTTTAAAACATGCTCAAATCTCAGCCTCAAGTCAGAACATCTCCAAAGTCTTAGAGACATGAAGCTTATTCCAGATCAAACTTTACAAGTGGCTCTTACATTTGTAATGAACTGAGACCTTTGCCAGAGTTCTCTAAGCTGGGATTTCTCATCAAGCAAAAGGTAAACTAGCAAAATGCTTTTGTTCTTTTATTTTTCAGCCTTTCCCTCTTATCAGTGAGACTCAATAGCGAAGCTTTTACATAAGAACACGTAATTCTTCTATATTTTCTCTCCTTTGAACTACTACTCAGTTAAAAAAAAAATACTGTTTCTCCATTGATCCTCTTTTGGCCTATAATCACTGTATTTACTTTTTGGCCTTTCTGAAATAAATTTGACTATTATATAGACAGTAAGGACATTACAAAACGCTGTTCGTGGTTGTGTAACACCAGATTTATTGAAAACCTTTAGTTTATCAAGAAAAACACATATTTTCACTTCAACAGGAGTAATTTCTGTGAATAGGTTCTAAAGTCATAGTAGATACTCCAAAAAACCTTATTTCCTAAAGTGCATGTTTGGTCTTCAAACTGTTGGAGATGTAATTGTAAATATGTTGAAATATTTGCTATGGGAAAAAGCCCTACATACTTTTTTTTTTCATTTTCTGTTTTCCTATGTGTTGAGAAATGTAAATCATGTAAATCTGGGGCACAACTGCTGCATTTGCCCACAAAGCAAGTGAGGCAGGTGAGCAGTTGGGACACACCTCAGGGAGGTGATGTTGGTGCCTCTCACCAATGCATGGGGGGCTGCAGCAGCTCCACCAGCAGTTCCTGAGAATCTTGCCAAAAAATTTAAGAATAAATTAGGCAAATAAAAGAGATAGAATTAGAAACATAGTATTTCTTCTGGTTTTTTGCAACACCACATCATTTCCTGTAAGCCCAATACAATGGGTGATGTGGCTGCTCATTTAGTAGTTATTTTTAGCCCATTAGTGAGTAGAATTTTTCTTCCATGATACTTTGCCATTTTATCAGCAGCTGGTTTGGATTTGCAAATCACTGGTCCTATTGATCAAAGGTGGTGTTCCTACTGTTCTATTGATTTCAGCAGGTGATGCAAATGTTCAGCGCCTCTGAAAATTGCATCTCATGTTCTTGGATTTAACCATCCCTGACTATGAAATGACTACTTTATATACAAATGAATTCTCAAGTATGAATATGAAGTCATCCCTATCCTTCATGATATTATCACTATTTATGAGTATGCACTGGAGGTGGGTTTTGGCTCTTAAATTATATTCACATGGAGGGTAAGGAAATTAAAGCCTCTGTGCTGCCTGACACTGTGACCTGTCATTTCTCACTCCGTGTACAAGGGAGAGGAGTGATGGTTTCAACATTGAGAAAGGCCAGGCCAAATTTTAAGGACATATGTATCTCAGTGCATAGATTTATAACATTGGTTGCATCCCTTTAGACAATGTGTAACAGTAGCAAAAAAGGAATTATGCAGAGAAGGCTCTAGGGAAAATATACTGCTGTGCACTGAAGAATATAATGGTTTAGTAAACAGTGCTAGGTGTCTCAGGGTTATGCAAATGTTGGGATCCAGATGCCTGACCCTGAAATGCCATTGAACTCCTTATTGGGAGAACTCTCACTGAGACAGATTCATCAGGGTCTCTCAGCTGGGAATTGTGGTGTCTGCTCTCCTGGACTCTGGGTCTTACTGAGGAGCTTGACACTATCACAAATCTCTAACTATTCAGTGGAGAAACATTTACTGTTGCCCAAGACTAGGTTTTGTTTATTCCTAAGTATAAAATACGACTTGATAACGAAAAATGAAACCATCATCCCTGTAGGAGAGTTGCAGGAGAGGGGGGTAGATTTGTATTTTTAGGTATAAAAGTATGTTAGGTATAAAGAGGAGACTTCTTGAGAAAGGAGAGTGCTGAGAGTTGAGATGGCTATAACAAATACATAGAAAAAGTCCTTATTTCATTAAATGCCCTAGATGGTCAAAACAACTTACCACTTTAATACAGATTTTAAAAAATATTCTGAAGACTGAATCAAATATTAACAATCTCAAATTCTGAAATCTGTTTACAGCAGAATGAAATAGTATTTTATTTGTAAAATGAACTTACAGAAGATCAGAACTTTGATTCTGGCCCTTGTGTCCAGGTATTTTTGTCATTAATTTGCCTTTACTGGAACTGAGACACTGATGCATCTGTGACTTCATGCCACAGTGAAATCCAGTTTTATAAGCAGAACCTGCTAGCAGTTACAGAAACAAATAATTTTCTGGCACTTAGAGCAGGTGCAGAAAGAGTAGTCAGCTGCTGAGATACATTCTGTAACAGCTCTTCTGAAGTTGGGGCTTCAGGGGGATGATCTACTGGGATTCTGTGAAACAGCAGAGAAAGCTAAACAAAAGCCTTTAGTGGAGGTCAGCAATTTGGAGGGCCTTCACATTTGCAGGATTTTTGTCCTTTGAAGTTCATCTCACAGGTAGTAAGTACTTATTGCACAGGACTTTTTTGGCATCTCCTCACTAGTGAGTGTCTCTTTTGCAGTGGAGCCAAGGCTCTTATTCATATTCTGCCAAACATGCAGCACCGGAGTTGACAAGCTGTGCTTACACAGAAGGTAGATAAGAATAAATTAAATTAGATCATTGGCTTCCTAGCAGATGGCGGGTTAATCCAGTTTACAAAGCGAGTTCTGAAAAAATTGCTTGTATCTTTGTGGATATTTACTTGAGTATGCCATAGAACTGTGGGGACTGAGGTACTCGGTCTGGAACTGTCAGTTTGTTTTGTTTAAATGTTGAGCAAAATAAGTGATTTGGTCAATGGCTTCAGAGGTAAAGACCCAAGCTTTTGTTTTGAACATGGCCCTACTGGTTTCACTTACAGCAGTAACGTGAAGCAACAAAAACCTGCCTCTGAGTAGGGAAAATCCCTTAGGCAGCATAAAGTTACACTCACTTTTCATCTCTGCTGAGAGATTCCATGAAAGAAATTTATGGAAAGGGTAGATGATGTAGGCCTTTAATATTTCTTTTTCTGCAAGAGATCTGTTTTATACCTAATAATTTTTTTTTACCTAAGAAGCATAATAAATTAGCTGAGAAAAGCTCTGTAGTATGACTGGGATCTTCTGTACTGGAGAGAGAGAGGTCATTTAAAATTACCCTGCACAGCTCCACTGTATGGCCTGGCTAGGGCTGAGGAAGAAATTTAGGTTTTTCATACTCCTGTGGCATCCTCCAGTCTCTTCAAATCCACTGACTGTAGACTCCTCCAAATTTAGCTTCTGCCACAACATCTGTGATGCATGTTAAAAAAAAGAAATCTCTGTCTACTTTTGTGGTAGAATTTTATCAGAAACTTTCTATTAAAAAGGGCTATCTAATAAAATACAAATGAGACATAGGTATGGTAGTATCCATCATGTAAGCCCTATCTCTCAACATTATGTAAAGAGGCTTGAATTTTGCCTTCAGATCAATTTTGCCTCCAGATCACCTCAGTGAAAGCAATGTACAGCTCTGGTCATGGCAACGTGCATTGCACAGAGCAAAGTAATAATGTAATTATTGACAGGGGATTATACTGGATGTTCAAGCATGCCAAGAAAGAATATATTTTCAGATGAGTGTAGTTCCTACCAGCAGGGGGAATATTGCACTCAGCTGTCAGAGGAGAGGTTTGGTTGGGCCAGCTGATGGAAGCTGGGAGCTGATGCTCCTGCTGACTCACCACAGCTCCTCCTGACAGAAGTGTGAATTTTGCAATCATGCCAGCTGTTTCATCTCCATTTGCCTGCTGGTCCTTGGGTATTGCCTGAAACTGTAGCAGCTCAGCAGTGACCTTACACAACCCACTAGTGCCTGAAGTATTTTAGGTGCTGCGAAATGCAGGATATGTGATTGCAAAAATTTTTTGGAATGCCAGATAGGCAAAGCCAGAGTAGCTTTTGCTTCTTCTGTAATGTAAGTGTAGTCATCAAACTTCTAAGTCTGTTCTGTGTGAACTTGAGCTACATTATATAATGCATCCTTAGTCCTAATGGTGGGTTTCATAGTGTTAGTCAGCAGCCAGCCCTCAGGGGTACTGCAGCCAAGGTCTTCAGAAGGTTGAACTCTGAGGAAAGGGCAGATTCATTCATCAGAAAGTCAATCTCCCTCCTTTTTACCCAGCCCAGTTCTAAGTTGGAGAGAGTGATGGTTTCATCTCCTATTTGTTCTCTGGAGTAGGATCCTACACCTGGGCTTTGCACAGGCAAACACAGCTGAGAACCTTGCAACTGGATTTATGCTGTGGGAAACAACATTGTGGCCCACACCTGAATTGCACAGTGTTTTCTGTGCCCCTTTTGCAAAAGCCAGAAATCCACCAGAAAAAAAATCAAAGGGAGAATGACTCAATAGAGAAGTTCTTTTGAGCTTTTAAATGAAAATCAGTACATGCCTACTTATTTCTAAAGAGATTTGAGAAAAGGAGATTTGAAAGTTTTATGTAATCTTATTTGGTGAAATAACTGTGTATTTAAAACATGCTTGTACGTATGCTGTAAGAAAGAAACTCTGTAGGAATTTGGTGTACCCAAGGTAAAAGGAAAGTATCAAAAAATGAAGAGGTTAGGGAGGGCTCTCTGTCTGCTAAATAAACATTTATCATTCCCTGTAGTTAACTTCTGGAAAAGGTATCTCTAGGAATTAATGCCTTCACTGGTGTTTGTGGTCTGGTTAGTCCCAGAGTGACACCTGGATCTGAAGGTAATTTCTCAATGGCTATAATTAATGTAATGGAAATTGGAATGATTTTAAGATTGCAAGGTGACTGGGTTTCTGCAGTGCTAGAAGTCATTCAGATAATTCACACAGATCTTATTTTCACAGCCATTTGCTTTGCTGTACAGCCCTCAGTTGTGCCCATTGTTTAGCACAAGTCTGGTGCCCTGTGTCACCTCCCAGGGATGAGACATCCGAGCCTGGCAGGGACCATCCTCTCTGCAACACAGTTGGTGTTTCCAAGGAGGAAGCTGACTGTCAAATGTAGACACAGATAGTTTTGCCAGCTTGCCAAGCTTTGGCACGAGCTATAAAAACAATAGCACTTCCCCAGCCTGAAGGAAGACAAAGCCAGTAAAGGATTGGAATTGGGGCAAGGAGATAATAACGTGCACAGAGTGTGTAATGTGGCAAATACAGCAAGGAAAAGGTGCAGCACACGTTCAGCCCTGGCTTTGGGATGTACCCTCTGCAGCACGTGCAAATGCTGTCCTAGGAGATGAGTAATAACAACAGTGGGAATAGTGTAAGAAAGCAACTGTATTATACTCATGATTCCATAACCACTAAAAGCTTATTATTGATGTGTGCAGTTGTGTTTTGCTTCTAGTGAACTGTTTCAAGTGCTGATATAATTATTTGCATTATTATAAATGAAATGTGCATTCGTTAGCTATCAGTCCCATTGAACCATGTTCCCTTTTGTTGTTAATAACTCTTTAAATAATAATAATGTCCAGAAGCTCAAGCCAGGAGCAAGAGCACTTACTCTAGAGATGTCAGGGTTGCTTTTTGTTGTATGTGGCAGTGATCTGTCTCACGTTAAGAATCTCAAAACTCAGACCTTAACTCTGTGTGATCTGACTGCAAGACCCTTTTCAAATTATTATCATGGTCCCTTGATGATTTCAAGGCCATAATATATATAGCAATCCAGGCTTGAGATCTCACCACTGACACCAGAAAGCTTAAAAGTACGCTTCTAATGCCTCTTCTAGGGAGTGGGTCTGTGCTGCCCAGTCTCCAGAGTCCAGATCTGATGGTGAGTCTGTGGTTTGGGATGCAGTAAATTTGTCACAAATACTGTCACCTCACTAATTCAGTAGTATTGCTCTCATTTGCTTGATTTGGATCATGTATCTGTAGTTGGGTGACCCTGGAGTGCACAGATGTGGAATTAATAACAGTATATTGGCAGCTTTGCATTCTTGTGGTAGTTTTCCCAAGCCCTTGACAGGAATCTATTCAAGGCTTGGGATTTTGTTAAATCTTTATAATTTAACTTTTCTGCATGCAGGGGAGACTTGTGACCAAACACATGGGAAATGGATTCCAAGTTTCCTGGTTGTATTGAGAGATTTTCATTGAAGTATGTACAAGTGCAGAATAAAACCATGTACTTTCTTAATGCAAGACCCCTTCTAGATGACACTTTTTTCTCCTGGAAGTCTCTGAGGTTCCTACATGGTTCAGGAAGAGCAAATATATTGCCTTTTAGGCTCCCACTGTGGGCAGATCCTACTCAGTGCAAATTGCTGCATGTGGCTAAAGAGCTGCTGCTTGGGCTTTGCTCTTTATGTGACAATTTCAGCTCCTCAGTGGGGGTCATCCTCAATCCGTGTTTTAGTGGGTCATCAGTCCTCCCTGCTGAGTTACTTCAGTGCTAAGGCAGCCTCTTCCTTGGAATAATTTGCCCTTCTCAGTAAGACCTAGGTAATTGTCTAGACTAACTGCAATACTATCATGTTATACTAAAATAAGATCCTGTGTTGCTGTCTTTCTCCAACTATCCTTCAAGGCCTCAGATCAGAAACAAAGAAAGGAAAGCAGAAAACATGAATGGCTCTGCAGGCAAAGTAGAGTAGGCAAGCCCCTATGTATGGCAATAAAGAGAGTTTATAACTTCTTAAAAGAATTACTTAATAGATTTCCTAGTGCATACATAAATCACAACTATATTTCTGTTCATTTGTGCTGTAAAATAATTGCATATGTTTTAGATTTAGAGCCAGCTTCTTATCTGCAGTGTGATTCTACAGTAAGTCTGGAGTCAGTGTTTTTGCTTATGTTTAACCTAAGTGAAAGGGTTTCAGAGTGCAGTGGGCACAGTTTCACTCCCAGCTGGACTGGGAAGGTGGGAAGTTTTAGTTGGTGTCATTGCTTTTATCAACAGATTCTGAGATCTTTGACAGTCAAAAGCTGAGGGACAACACTGAAATAGCATTAGAATCTGTCACACAATATTGAATTTATTCAACTGTTATCCTTTTAATTGCAAGTAATTCCATTAATTGCTGCAGAAATTCATCCCCCTGACCTGGCTGAGCGCCAGAAGAAAGTGTGGAAACTAATTAAACATCGAGTTTTAAGGTAAAATACTCATTAGCCCCCTTGAAATTCTGATTTTTTACTAACAGAATAAAGTATTACTTGACTTTGCAGAAACTGGGTCATAGCATTCTTTCATAGTGTCACTGAAGGTTCTGTAGTTTAGACATCAATTAATTGGTCTTCATTTTTTTGCAGCAGTACACTTGTTTGGTTTAACCTGGCAACTACAGCCTGTGGAAGGGCAGCTCTATGAAAATGGAGTTAGCAAAGGAAATAAAGAAACAGAATCCATGGATACTACTTACTCACCAATTGGAGGAAAAGCTTCAGATAAAACGGAAAAAAAAGGTATGTGGAAATGAGAAGCCAGACGGATGGTGAATAGTTACATTTTACTGCTGTTCAGATCCTGTGTTTTCTACATTTTGACAGTATTTTGAGTCCAGATTCTATCCTCTTTAGTATAATTTTAAAACAGGTATGAAAAGCCCATAACCAGATAGGTACCTTTAGCAGAACTCTCACTGAAATTGGCAACCAGCCCATTAGAAAAGGAAGGTTCAGTAGCACAGTGAGAGAAGAGATGAGAGTGTTTGGCTTCTGTCTGAAGAACAGGGAGAGGAGACCATATTTGCCTCATTCCCTGTTGTGCAGAGGGCTTGAAGCTGTGCCTGTCTTGCAGACCAAAGTCAGTCTCAGGCAAAGTGAACCCATTTGTATTGACAGGTCAGAATGTGCAGAAGAATAGAAATCTTAGTGCTTTTCAAGGCATCCAGTTCTTGAAGGCATAAGCTAAAGTGCAGCATCCTGTCACATCCTGGCTTACCCAGTCACAGTGAATCAGCTCCCAGGAATCTACCACGGCTTCACAAAATGCCTGAGCCAGTCTGGCAGCTCCCTGCTGCCTGGGGCACAGCCCTGCTCTGCCCTCCCACCTCCCTCTGCAGCTCTCTGTGTCCCTGTGCCCGCTGCAGGGATGGTCTCCTGCACAGCCAGGCCACGTCAGTCCTCCATGGCAGCAGAAAATGGCTTTGTTGAAGAATGCAAATCATCTTCTGCCACAGAAGCAGCTGAACCAGACCTCTTGAAGTGCCAGAGCTAGGATAGGAAAGGAGTGGGCTGTGCAGCCAGAGGGTGTGAAACAGAGAGAAGGAGCTGTCTGAGATGTGCAACTCCTTCCTCTTAGGTCTTATCATTTAATATTAAATCAACTGCTCCAGTATTAGTCACAAGCTCTGGCCCATGCTTTCCATCGACCATAGTGACAATGCTTTCTGACCATAAAAAGCAGATGGCCTTCCCATTTCTTTTTATGGTACTCAGAAAAAGTGGATAAATCAGATCAGATCAAAGTGAATGGGAGTGGAATATGAAACCTGATCTTTCCATTTGTTAGGAGAAAAGTAAAATTGAACTGGTAGCTCTGCAGTGATAGGAGACTTCCAGACTTTCAAATTTTGGAGCAGAGCAGGGATCTGATTTTGTGTGTTCTGAATAAGGTCCATGGCTGAAAACAGGCAACAAAGTTGGACATTGTTGTACCAGTCCCTCCAGGAGGAAGATTGCACTGCACATCAATAATCTAGCAAATTAGTGTGGCACAACTGGATAGAGATCATATTAGATAAATGTACAATAGAAATACATGTAAGGAGATAATGATGTTGTTTTCCATTCTTTCATCCCTTAGAATGGATTTGTAATGAGTTGCAGTATATGTTTTATACACTTTTGTCCTGTGCACCATGGAAAATATCTCAAATAGTTCTTCTCAACTGCATTAAATCATTTTATCAATATATTACAGATTTAATAAAAGCTTTTCCAGTGCATTTGGCTTCCAAAGAAGGTTGTGTAGAAGAAAACATCAAAAACATTAAAAATCTTAAAAAATTAGATGGTTGGAAACAGAGAAAAGAATATGCAAATCAATAAAGACTCAGTGTAGTAGGTAAAAACCCAAACCTCCTGCCTTGCCCCTGGGAATCCCAGTTTTTAGTGTAGCTACACAAGTCCCCCACAACACTAAAGAACAGAGTCCTGTGAAAGCAGAGCCATTTCACTGAGGGCTTATCCAGCAGTTTCAGAGGTCAGTCATGAACAGGCCTGCACTGTTGTCTCACTTGTCCCCTTTCACCTTTTGGGGGTAACGTGTAATCCAGTGTTTAAGACAGCAAGGGGTATACACTTTGAAAAACACAAGAAAAATCATGTGGAATTAGTACATGCATAGTCTGACTCTGGCTAGTCTTTGCTCGTTTTCTTTCTTTCCATCACTTTTAATATAGATCAGTAATTTTATTCCCAGTCTTCATAACAAATTCTCCATCTAGAAGTGATGAAAAGGAGCACTTGGAAACTGGTAACTCCTTTCCCTGCAGCAGGATACCACAGAAAGTTGATGCTTTGCATGTAAACTAGAATCCTCTGATGTTATTTCACAGGGATAAATAACTGATGTCAGATTCTGTGACCTCACATTTTCCCAACTCAATGCAGCAGCACAGAATTGTCTTGCAGACTTTGAAAGCATATATTTTAAACTAATCTTTTAATGAAAATCAAGTTTATAAACCAACAAGTCAGATTTCTTCAAGAAGTCGCTTTATAACAGTGACCCACAGCTATGAGTTAACATTTTAATATGTAGTAATGTGATTAAAAAGTCAGATATCCTATTGATGCTGGTATTTACCAGGGGAGTACAAGGAAATTGATTGTTTCAGGATCAGTAATAATAAGCATATGGGTATATTCTTGTGGAGGTAATTGGCACCACGCTGTTGAGAGTTTTTCTTTCTTGAAGCCAAGAGAAACCTGTGATTAGGAATCTATCTTCTGTTTTAGACTTCTGAGGAAACTGTGCTTAGAAAGCATAGGGAAGAATTAATACCCTGGTTGGCAAGATTGGGAGCTGTACAAGGAATTGAATGTAGATAATTAAATGATACTTTGTCATACAAAAAATATTTTTACAAGAGCAGAATTGTATTGCAGCACTGTAATTTTGAAAGCTTATTTTGGACTTTTTCAAGAAAGAGCAAGAAAGTGCACAAGGATAGGCTGTGAGGAGAGTGTCTTCAGGTGCCTTTTTTGTACAGCCAAATACCTACTTAGTTCAACTAAACAGAGAAACAAAGCTAAATTATTTTTCTGTAAAGAAAACAGAGTGGCTCAGTGAATTTGAAAATATGCATTTCAGATGTGGCTCCTACAATGACCTTTCCATTCTCTGTCTGAGAAATTAATATTTGAAAGGTAGAGGTTCTGCAACTGCATCCTATCAGCAGGGGTAGATAGTCTGTGTATTTTCCTGTTAGCATTGTGAACAGCAGCATGCACTTCTTTCCCATGGGATGAGATAAATGTACATCTAAGTGCATCTGGTTTTTTTAAAGCTTACATTAAATTGTCGCTAAAGCAAAGGTATTTTCAGCCAAATGTGGAAAAACTTCCAAGGTATGTAGCAACACTAATATGATATTCAGCAAAATTTGATAATATCAATTAGTGAGAATTCACCCAGACTGAAGACATAACACTTTTTCTTTTCAACAAAGAAACAGACCTGCTCACTTCAAAAATATGAAGTAGTTATTGTATGTGAAAGACGTTGAACACTGAATAATGCCTTTAACTTCAAGAATGATACTTAGTGCTCTACTGTCTTGTAATTGAATCATATTAATTACCATGTGTCAATATCACCAAAAAGAACCATAGTGTTTTACTTAACCCGGGATAATTGCTTGCAAAGGATCATTAAGATTTAATATCTCTAGAGTATTGGAAATAGGGGAGAAGGTTTTTTAATTTACGTAAGCCAAGTAGGATCTTTTGTGGGTTGGGGTGGGAAGGGATCCACTTTCATTGTCCAACAGAGGAAGTTTAATTCTCTTTTCAAAACTCAACATTCAAGATTTTTTCCATGAAGCAAATTGAACAGAAGTATTCTCACCTTGAACATTGTTAAAGCAGCAATTTGGAAATGTTTTAACTCACGAACTAAGTAAGTGGTGGATTTTTAGAGTACTAGATTACAAGTTTCTACTCTAAAAGTAGATGTATTTACGTGATGAGGTGTTATAAGTTAGCTCCTCGTTCTTGCTGTGGGTTTGGTGACACAAAGCAGCTGTAAAGCTGGAAGATCTGGTACCCTGAGAATTGCTCCTGCCTTGTAAATTAAATCTCTATTCATTAAGAATGCTAAGTACTTCCTACGCTAGTTAAAGCCTATGTAAGGTCCCACTGAGGGTCTTTGTTATTAGCACACTCAGGCTAAAACTGGCCCTAGCTTTGCTAATGCTGTTTTCATTTCCAGGGGTGCTTTATAAAATTTCACATACGTTATGTTGGATTAGATATTTCTATGCATTTATTGTAAAAGATGAGGCTCCAGTCACTTTGCTCCTCGTTATTGTTCATTGTGATTCTGGAATGAAATTAAACATAGATGGATATGGCTGCTAAATTCAGTCTTCTCTTGACTCGTCCTCTAATGCCACACACTATCCTGCTTTTACTCTAGTTCAGAGTATGGAAATGTCAATGGAGTTTTACAAGCCTTTCAATGGAATTAGCTGAAATGTTAGCAGGATTGGGTGTGTGATTTGCAGCATGTCACGATGCTGATCACAGACAGGCAGTAAAAAGCAGAAAGGTGCTGATATAAGCCAGCAAAGCAAGCCAGCTCAAAATCAGTTTGGTGAAGTCTTCGTTATGCATTCCATTTCCCTTTCTATTTCAGTGCTCTCACACCCATGTGTGAAGTTACATATTGTAGATGTCTGCAAATTTATTGTTCAGCATTATGAAATTATGCCAGTTTTTGTCTTCAGAGTGCCTTTCCCCGTCCTCATGCCCGTATTATGCTTTCATGAAGAAAGACCAAGCCAGAACAGATGTTTTTTATCTCTCCAGGACTAGATTAACACTACCATAATAAAACCATTAGGAATGGTGATTAATAGAAATCCAGGCATTGGACAGGGGCTCTGAACTACCAGGTTTGATGGATTTTCTGTCCTCACTGGGGTCCATTTGTGTGGCTTCTGCAGTGCCCCTTCTGCAGCAGTCTGAAATATGTGCCAGAGGAAGAATTTCCCACCGTCCTCACTCTGTATATTCGCAGTTCAAAGTCTTTTGTTTGCACAGTTGATGGGCAAAGACCGTGACTTACACAGCAGCAGTTCCACCTTTTCATAATCAGTAAACTGTTGTCGCCCTGGTTTTACAAGGCCCCATAAGTTGTAACACTGTAGCTGTAGTTTCCCATGCTTGTTCTGTAAACATGGTCCTTATTTTTCTTAACCGGCCGGGATTGTTTTGCACTTGTAGAATTGTTTTTCATTCCTTTCCCTGGGGTAGAAAAAGATGATTGACCATGTCTTTGTCCTATAAACCTTTAGGGGTGTTGACCCCTTTCACCAATCTTTGACTGTCCTTAGAAACCTATAAAAATAGGTAAATAAAGAAGGGCAAAGCTTTTTGGTCGGTCCTACCTGGTGAAACCACTGCTGCTCTGTGACCCGCGTGTTTCTTCTGTTGCCAACTAACCAACAAACTGTTATAAGATTTTCAACAAAAATCATGGCAAAAATACCCCATGACACCTGTTGTTGCAAATATTGTACATGTTGTACATGTTTTTTTGTGTTTTCCAACCTGTTGAATAAAAAATGCAGTTACCAGGATTAGAAGTTGATTTTTGTATATTCCAGTATATCTAAGGCACGTTTACACCTTGTAACCTTTTCTCTTCACCCGCTGTAAATGCGCAACTGACTGTTTTGTTTGTTTCTGGCCAATTAGTGTTTCAGAAGGGCCGGGCCATAGACACGGGAGAGGTAGAGATTGGAGCACAAGTTATGCAGACCATCCCACCTGGTTTATTCTGGCGCTTCCAAATTACCATACATCACCCCGTGTACCTGAAATTTAACATTTCACTGGCAAAGGACTCTCTGCTGGGAATTTATGGCAGAAGAAACATCCCACCTACTCATACTCAGGTAATTGGAAACAATCCTGATTCTATCACACATTTTCAAACAGCAGTGGATGGAAGTGTGCACAAGACGCTCTCGAAGCAGAGAGGGAGGAAGAGTCTGTCTGTAACCACAGTCTAGTTATCCTTTTCTTTTACTGAGCTCTAGCAATACCTCAAACCATGCTCTCTCAGAGGAAGGGACAGTGCTATAACACAGGTCAGCAGCTGTGACCTCGGGGATGTGACTGTGTGGGAGGCTGGACAGGTGCACACTGTCCTGCTGCGTAGATCTAGCATCTTCTATGCAAGGGGTGAAATTCCCCTTCACTTGAAAATGCTTTAATCTTTTTATGATTCCCTTAAACAGATTGTACAGTCAGTATAAAGAGTTAATAGAAAACACAAAAGCTATCTCTGGTTTCTAAGATCAAAATTATTTTTGAGTGCTTACTCCTGGGGATTTTGCAAGAGAAAACCTAGCTAAGCAGTCATATGCAATATTGCTGGTCACATTCAACTTTTTTTTTTTTACCTCAATGTATTTGACATATGAAACTGTCATTTCTATGGATAATAAATTTTTCATCTTTCTTTATAGCAGGATCACACTCCACAGAGTGTGATAAACATACATGGAATCATGGAAAGATTGTTTATAATGGGCCACTGGTGATCATCTACTCTAAAATTTCTTACTAGAGTTTTGATATTGGAAATAAGCACGTTTAGCTGTCACTGACTTAAAACTGAATCTTCATTTGAGCTGACAATGGTCTTTACTGAAAATCAGAATGCCTAAAAAACCTAGAGAAATATATATATATTTCTTGAACAGGGATTCATAGAAATCTCTGGTGCTTTGAGGTTTACAGGCATTAAAGTTGTCAGCATCAACCTGGTTAGGTATTAAGAACTTTCCTGTAAAAAATATATACTTATTTTCATTACTGAAATTAAATATAAAGAAAAAGTATATTTAGGTTTTGATATCTGATATTAAGGGGCAAAGATTTAAAAATCTGTTATAGAACAACAGGTTTTTAATCTGCTCTTGGCATTTGAGATTAAAAGCTGCATAGCACAGGCACTAAACTTCAGGAATTTTGGAATTATTCCCATTAAAGAGATGTAATTTTTGGAGGAAATATGCTGTATCTAGTGCAGCAAGTCTGATTTTACCCTGCCATAGCAAACAGCTATGCCAGTTTTGATGCCATATTTCTGACCTACCATAATGCTCTTCATATGTAAACTGAAGCTAAATTGACTAGGTTATGCAATTGCTGTCCACATTTGAGAATACTTATGCAATTCCTCTTCAGATTTCAACTGTTTATTCATGTTTGAAGGAGACATGCAGAGTAGATTCATGAATATTTTCTAGGTGGTTAATTCTTGCTCATCATTATTTCAGTTTGATTTTGTGAAACTGATGGATGGAAAACAGTTAATTAAACAGGAGCCAAAAAACTCAGAGGAGCCTCAGCAAGTTCCCAGGAACCTGATCTTAACTTCACTGCAAGAGACAGGTTTCATCGAGTACATGGATCAAGGAGCTTGGCATATGGCATTCTACAATGATGGAAAGAAAGTAGAGCAGGTGTTTGTACTAACTACAGCTATTGGTAAGAACAATCACAATATAATTTTTTATTCTGATTATTACATTGCAAAGATGTATTTGATGTATTCCAGCTCCTCTCAAGTATTATTTCAGCTTAGTTTAATTAACCTCAGTGGAGCAATACCATGTTTAAGCCAATATTAGACAAATGGCAACATTTGTGTATTAAAGATGGATGTTATCTAATTAATTAAGTGTGAAATTTTCATGTATTAAGATTTTTATATGATAGCTTATATGCTTGAATGATTTCTGGTGTTTCCTTTTTCCAAGTAAAAGAGATTATATCTGCCCTCTCTACTTACATGGGAACCATAAATCCTACAAAAATTATCCAGGCTTTAAGTTCTTATTTCCTTTATTTTAGTCAGTTGGAAGTTGGAAAATCTTTTGTGGATTTGTTTGTGAGTGTTGTTTGATGGATGGATGCTGTTGTTTTATGCAGTTATTCAAACGCACCATTTTATTTGGAATGCAGAGGGTAAATACAGGAGGCAGTGTCCTGGTTGCATATGAGATTCCTCCTGCCTTTTTAACACACATAGGTGGGCAAATGTTTGCAGATGTAGGTGTTGTGAGTGAGCAGTCCTCACACGTAGGGCTTTTTTGGAATTTAAATTTAGGTAAAGTGTTGTATTTATGACAGTCTGGGTTTGCTGCAGGACTTTAACCACTATACCCTTTAGTTAACCTGTTCTACCATATGTTTCACAAGATGTCTTTACTAGTAATGGATGTGCCATCTGCTCTTCAGAACAAGTGGATACTATTTTTGCTACATGGTAAACACCTTGCAGAGCAGGACAGTATGATTCAAATATCAAGATTCTGAAGGACTTGCATAAAAGAAAAAAATTAGAAATTGAGATAGAGTTGTAATGACTGGGTCTGGTGTAAAATTTCATATTTGCTTTGTTCAAAAAGTTGATCTTCTGCAAGAAAATACGCCATTATTCGATTCCATCTGAGAAAATAAGAGTCAAGCAATTTATGAAGCATCTTTGTGGATGCTCTGCAAAGACCATAAAACCTGGCCAAACTCCAGCACAGACCAGTATCCAAATTCCTGATCCCTTGTTTATTTTTATTGTAAGACAGCAGGAGGGTTTAAATAGTATTTCATTTAGTAGCATAGCTTCTACTCCCCTTCTTACCTGCC
>VZTZ01035716.1:621935-697859 GCA_013400955.1 Drymodes brunneopygia | reverse complement strand
CCCGCCCCCCCCCCCCCCAAGAAATGAAATTAATTTCCAGAGTTTAATTCATGTTACATGTGATAAAAAAGAAGTTGTCCATCCCTTCTGTGGCCAATAAGCAGAAGAGACTATGAAAGAAGGAAGCGTGTGAGCCACAGTGCAGGCTGGAATCCTTGTACTTCATCTTCAAATGGCTGCAAGAAGATATTTTTGGGGAAAAGTCTGTTCATGCTGCTGCAAGAATCTACTGCTGGTGCATTTGAAAAAACTGCCAGCTATTGTGTTTTCACAACCTGTGTATCTTCTTCTAGTCTTCTGTGCATCATAACTTGATTGTTTCTTTGGGGGTTTGCACAAAAAAAAAAAAATCCTTGAGGCATTCTTCTTACCCAGACTGGTCTAGAGTCATATTTGACATCTCTGCCAACAAGGGAATCAGCCAGGACCAGAAACCCTGAGAACAGAGCAAGAGCTTGGATTCATCTCTGCCAAATGCTCCTGTGAACCAGCCATGCCCTTCATCAGCATCTGTTAGATTGTATTTCAAGATGCTCCATGGTGTTATGTACAAAATTGATTTTTGACACTTCAGCTGAAATTCTGATCATGTAAGTTGCATGCAAAACGTGGCATGCATCAAGTACTTCCGTTAACCAAATAAAGGGCAGCCCAAACTGGACATTGCATTTAGGGAAAGTAACTTCTCAAACCATTCATTCTTCATTTCAGATCAATGTGGGGATCATTTGCCATGTGATTCTAGCAAAAATGAAAAGGCAGACAAGTGCACACATAGAGCAAGAGAAGAGTTGATAATGAACAGTAATATGAAAAATCAAGAACAAGCAGCATTTCTGTGAAAAAAAACTTCCTTCTAAAAATGAGCTGTTTTTCTAACTTCGAAACAGACATCTGTGTACAGGCTGTGGGTATCTGATGAACTGATGCCTATCAAATGTGTGTTCTTTAGTATTAACTGATAGCCTGAAAATAATGTTTTCAAATAACCATAGGAGTTTTCAAGAGGAACCAATCCTTATTGGCCTAAGTGCCCATAAATAAGATCAAAATACACTTATATCAGTTATTTTTATTAATTGTAGGATCTGGGTTTTCTTCTTTTTCCTCAATTATTTTGTGGGAAAGGTGTCAAGTTTGCCACTTTCCTATAGGCAGAGGTCCTTGGCCACATCTCTTAGTGGATGTGGCCATTGAGCAGTCCCAGTTCCCCTGGCTCCAGAGCCCCCCTCCCATCCAGCACCTGCAAGGGCTGCACAGCCCCTCAGTGCTGGAGTGACCTACTCCACACATCTTAGCTTGAATTTACTTCATCTTCTTCATGGAAAATCCATATAAATCAGTGAATCCACTGCATTCCTGTAGGAAATATAGGTGCAAATTTGAACCAGCTAATCCGTGTACAGATAGGAGCCTGTCCTTGGGTGTGTGAGGTTAAGTGGCTTAATATCCAAAGCTTTGTGATAAAATATGGCCAAGTTTAAGATCAGAACTAAAGGTCTAAAGGTGGAGTTTTTTTCCTTCAAATCTAGTTCTTAGTTCTTTATCACATTGAATTTCATCACTGTACCAAAGACTATTTTTTTGTTTATCTGATTGTTTAGAAGTGGAAATCCTGCCCTTCTCCAAGGGATTCAATTCACATGGTTCAAATGAACACCATAGAAGGCAATTTACTCTATAAACAGGTTTCAAACAAATTACTTCAGCAATAAAAGAAAGTGTTTAAGGTGGACATTTTTCAGCAAATACTCAGGTTCCTGCAGTGCTTTTAATGGTGGTAAATTTTACATGAACACTTACTTTAAAAGCTTTTTGTTGTAATATAAATGATGCACCTGTTATCTCAGAGCTGTCAAGACAAAATCTAATAAATATTTGTAAGCTGCTTGAACAGGAGTTTTGTTTTATGCTCCCTATGAATGAAAATGGGCTTTTTACTGCTTCTGCACCTATTTGTATGTTGAGATGTGTCCTGCAGAGTGAGGTGAAGATGCCATTCCTTTCGAATTCAACCAATTTATGTTTTTCTTTGTGCACAATTGCCTGAATAAACAGAAATCCTGGATGACTGCTCTACTAATTGCAATGGGAATGGAGAATGTATCTCAGGCCACTGCCACTGCTTCCCAGGATTCCTTGGTCCTGATTGTGCAAAAGGTAATCTCATATTAACTAACCCATGGTGCATGACAGGGATCATGATTATGGTGTGTGACTGCTGGGCTTGCAAAGATTCAAAGTGATTAAAGGAGATTAAATTCCTTTTACCAGCCAGATGGCAGATACAGTACAAGCACACATGTGGAAAGTTTCTTTATGCTGTACTTGAGTTAACATGGATCAACCACTTCTTCCTCCCTGGCTTTCAGATTTAATAAGTTCCTCCATCCCCCTTTGCATCCTGTCTGTAATTGTAAAATACATTTTTAATAGGTGTGTTAGCTTAGCATAATGTTTTCTGTTACTTAAACATGACAAACAGTTTCACTTTGGAGAAAACATAAGTAAATCAAATGCTTCTATGGTCTTAACTTGAATAGGGTGTAGATAAGAAACCTAAAGCAGCTTAGAGATGGTTTTCCAGCATTAAGGCAAAATATGTTAAGTGAGCTTACTTCTGTTTCAGATATTTCTGTCAGTATTATCCACTATCTGCTGCATGTGATGTCCAGAAGTTCTCATGATTTCCCAATGTCTCCTCAAATGTAGAGTTTATTTTTTTAAAGACTCAGCTCAGAAATTGATACTGGATTGTAAAAGTAAGCTTCCACTTTGCTGGTTTACCTACAGATCAGAAGTGGCTACAACTTCAATGATATTATGTCTTCTTAGAAGAAAAAAGAAAAAGGCAGGATCTTACTTCAGTTCACAGGAAAGAAATACTAATCTTACTGAAAAACAGACATCCATGCAAATTTTCCACAGAGGCCAATCAAGGGGAGAGAGTTGTTTTTATGTTCTAAGATATCCCATTTCTGGTCAAAATTAAGGTAGACGAGAGAGGCAGACTGAGGAGACAAGGACATTGTATTAATGCTACACTACCTAGTTCAAAGATTTCAGTCTGTTACACCCTTGAACCAAATGAAGAATTGAGGAGCTGGAGTGGAAAAGCAATTTTACAGAACGATAAATGCAATAAATGTTAATCTATGTAAGTATGTAAATACATTAAAAAGGTCAATCTGCCTCCTTCAGATTCCTGTCCAGTGCTGTGCAGTGGAAATGGAGAATATGAGAAAGGTCACTGTGTGTGTCGAAATGGCTGGAAAGGACCAGAGTGTGATGTTCCAGAAGAGCAGTGTATTGATCCAACCTGCTTTGGCCATGGTACTTGTATCATGGGCATCTGCATCTGTGTCCCTGGATACAAAGGAGAGATTTGTGAGGAAGGTTTGTGAAGTTTTCCTTCTCTGTCAGAGGCGTTGATTTTTGTCTTTTAATTTCCACCTGATTTAAGGTAGTTAAAAACTCAGAGGTGTGACCAGTTTTCTGTGAAGCAGTTCTATTTTGCTCAAAACTACCTTTACTGTCTCACAGAAAGTAACATTAAGATAGAAAATTTTCAAAGGTAAAAGTATTCAGGTCTTGGTAACAGTCCAGTGGACCGTTCACATAAATTTCACATTTTTATTTGAGAAGATAAAATTATTTTTTTATTTGACCAAAAGCTCAGGGTAAGGCAGTCAGAAGATAATTTAAACAAAACATGATGTGGTAGTTCTCCAAAGCAACCAGACAATTGTAATCAGCTTTTCCCTTCTTCATTGTTACATCTTAGATTTTTCTGACAATATAAAGCCAAAAGGGCAGCAAACAGGTTCAGTTTACCAGAACATATTGTGTAATTCTGTTGTCATATGCCATTTTTTCTGGAGGTCTTTGCTCACAGCACTAAACTGGCATCCTTTAAGGCTTGGCTAACAAAAACTGGGAAATTCTGTGAGAACAAGCTATTGTATTTTTGCTGGTTATGGTGCTGATGTGTCTCTGCCCTCATCTATAAACAGAAGCAGTTGTTGTTTCCCTCAGCATGTCTGAGATAGCTCATCAGCTTTGACTTTCTTCCCTTGTGCATAGCCTCAGAAAGCAGAACTCTTCCTCATGCTTTCCCTGATTTGATGATTTTTCACTAGTCCCCTTAGCCTGGAGCTAGTGACAGCATACTTTGTGCTTCCTGCACAGAGATTTTCAGTAATTCTTTTGAGTAGCACACACAGGAGGCTTTTTATTTTGCTTGAATTCTCTAGTCAGAAAAATGTCCAGGATGGATTTGATAGATTTGACATACCTGGAATGGTTTTTAAAGGGAGGATCAAGAGAATGCTTCTGACATAGTCAATTGTTGGTAGTTTCAGAAACCAAGAAAACCCAAATGGGAAAAAGCAAGTATTACACAGATTTCCTCAGTGAGGCCATGATGCTGAACAAGCCTGTAGCTGGTGAGAGGCTGACTGCTGTTTTCAGTTGCTTTGTTTCTTGCCATAATGAAATCCTGCAAACAGTTGGGGGAAAAATTACATAAAGGTACTCAGGCAGCTCTTGAAACCGACAGTGGGAAAACATTGGATTTTTATAGTAAGAAGCTTACTTAATTTTTTTTTTTAAAAAAGTGGAATTATGTAGAAATATGGAAATACGGTGGAAACAAAGCTGTGTAACCAAGTACAGTGAGGTTTTGTAGTAACAGTGTGTCCTTGACATGACTGTTCAGTTTGTATTGTAAAACATAACTTGTGCAGTAGTTAGGGAATTCTGTCAGGAATTAAGATTATTTTATTGTATGTAAACATGATTTAGTCTTATAGCAGTGCTGTTAACAGACATAGCAACAGATGTACTGTCCAGGGAGCACCAGTAACTGCATGTATTCATTGCTGTGGGGGTCCCTTGAATTTGTCCTGCCAGACTATTATTCCTAAAATGGAGTCACCCTATTAATTTTAAAATATCAGCAAAATAAAGAGCTGTCTCAGGATGAGAGAAAATTGCTGTGTATTTTTTGTCCTATGCTTAGCAAGATGTGCATTGTCCAGAAACACTGATTCCCTCTCACAGAATTGCACTGTGCTGTGCACAAGCCTGGAAGGCTGAAAAAGATGCAAAATAAATCCTGAAATAAGATGTTGAATTGGTGGCATAGCAGTTCAAAAGATAAAGCTTTACTTCTTTATTTTTAGGTTGAAAGGTCCTATAAACTGGATGCCATTAATTTCTATCTCTGAAGTATTTAGCCTTCCCTTCCTGAAGCAATAAAACATCTCTTCATACCCATAGCACAGGATAGTGTTAGTTAAGTTTACAATTTAATTATTAAAACAGTTCTTGTGCTGATACTTGAGAAATACATAGCAGAACTTCCACAGTGCCTCTTTAACATCAGTCTGAAGCATGATGTAAACTGGATGGGCTTCTGGCTAATTGTTTCCCATGCTCAGACCCCACAGATCCTTCAGCTCTGCAGTCTTCTGCAGCCTCCAGAGAAGGCTGGCTGCTTCCTGCTTAAAACCTGTCTTGTTAAAGCAGTGCTGGGGCTTTGTGAAAGAATACGCTGCTTATACAACACTAACCAGCTGATTTAAATTCCTCTACAGACCTCCTGAATTTTTCACTAGGAATAGTTTAATCTAAATTGTGAACAAATTTAGTTCTTTGTTTGCAAATTGTTCATCAGTACGTTATGACTTTTATGAAGCTGTTCATTACCTGCAATTGCCCAGCACATATTTTTTATGTGTATGGGATTTTTTTTTACAGCAAGCATTGAGTCAGAGATTCACTACTCAGTCTTAGTGGATAACCCTTTTTCATAGCAAATTTTCAGCTATAGAGGTAGCTTTTCACAGGAGGGTGAAAGAATAAATCTTTCTTTTCCCAGATGTAAATGAAATACAATGCACAAATACCCAAATGGAAATACAAAGCACAATTACAGAAGTAACTATTAATTGCTCCAGCTCCTTCCCAGCCCTTGTACTGAAGCACAGACTTCACCAACTTAGACCAATAGATCTGTCCTGGGAATCTGTGTTTTAAAAATAAGACAAAATCCATGACAAGAGATTCATATGGCCTCTAACAGTCTACATGCTAGCTTTTTGTCTTGTTTTCGACTTACCCTTTTGCACAGATGTTAACAGACTGCTTTTCTCTTCTGTTTGTTAACATTGTTCCAGGTGGGTATTTGCACCAAAAAATCATCAAATTAATCTGAATGCCTGTTGTATTTCTGTAGTAAATAACCGTAAAGGTGCTAGTTCTATGCTCTAAGGTGTGTATTCCCTGCTTTGCAGAGGACTGCCTGGACCCGATGTGCTCTGGCCACGGGGTGTGTGTGCAAGGGGAATGTCACTGCTCCTCGGGCTGGGGCGGCGTCAACTGCGAGACAGCGCTGCCCGTGTGCCAGGAGCAGTGCTCAGGCCATGGCACCTTCCTGCTGGACACGGGGCTCTGCAGCTGTGAGCCACAGTGGACAGGCTCAGACTGCTCAACAGGTATGAGGGACACTTGACTTGGTCAATATTGCCTGTGCTTTCTGCTGGAGTCGTGAAAGAAGAGTTGCTGTTACTGTGCTAATAGGAATTTAAAAAACACGATAGGGATGAACCCGGGGTACTGGGGCATGGCACTTCATGGGCTTGGCAGCTAATGGATTTCAGTTGCCAAGGATAAGAAATGCCTTTTCTCTGTGACAAGAATGTTTCTGCCTGGTGGTGTGACAGTGAGAACAGTAGTCCTGCAAGAGGGCAGGTGCCTCCTGGCATGCACTGGAGGCAAGTGTGACTCTCACCTGAGCTGCTGAGCACCTGTCAGACTCATGCAATTAGGGAAGCCACAGGCCTGAAAGAAATTGGGAAGAAAGATTTAAAAAAAATAAATCCAAATACAATGACCTGATGAGTAAAGAAAGCTCTGTCAAAAAAATCTTTAAACAGAAAAGACCATCATTCTCTCATGCTGGGATAAAAACTCTCTTCCTCCTTAGAGAACCATCAAGGTTTGATCCCCCTAAACTTAATTAAGAGTTGAAATGGATTTCCTACATGCTTTATACATTTGATTTCGTTTTCTTGAAATGAATGCACTCTGCACATTTTGCTCTGTAATGGAGCATGTCATTACCAATGTATGTACTACTATTTTTTTCCCCTGTAGAGCCCACAAAGGCAGAATCTCAGATGATAAGTAGCACATCCCAGTAGAAAATAGATGCAAGTGACAGATTTGCTGAATACTGTGGAATACAGCCAGTGGTCCAAGTCACCAATTTTTCTTAGAAATCATCATTCAGAAGAGCACTTGGAACAGTATAAATTTCTGCTCAGATCTTTAAAGTGTGTGGTTATGATCTTTAAGTAGGGACTTATAAAATGTCCCTCTACGTGATGAATTTTTAAGCAACAAAATATTGACCTGCTAATAATTCTCAGTGTTTGTTACAGAGACCTTGCATTCATTCTACACTCCAAAATGAATGCATGCAATTTTAGTCTGACACTGTCAGATATGGCACCTGCTTTGATAAGAATTGACTTTTTATTGGTTTTCAGCAAAAGCCTAGTTGCTTGCATTTTTATCCTGTATTTTATTATATATTAAAAATATTATCTGAAGCTTAGTATTATAGTAGTATTTCCATTAATGAAGCAGATAATTAGGAGAGGTGTTAGCTATGTACTAATTTTTTACTCACAAAACATTGCAAACTAATTCTGTTTTAATACAATGTTACTGTAGCTCAAAAAGCAGTGTTAGTGTCAAATGGGCCCGTTGTCTCAGCTGCATGGGGCAGTTAGGTATTAAGTAAGGAATCAAAAAGCTGAAAAAATAACCTCCAAAACTCTTTTGAACATTTTTGGAAGGAAGCCTCTTTACCTCCATCAGTAGAGAAAATGCCTGTCTTCATGCCTAGTGTCTTCTGAGTTATCAAAGGTTGCTTTTGCAGCTACCAACAGGCAGCATAGCCAGATGCTTCAGACTTCTCCTTTCAAATATATGTTTCTTCTTAGGTGTTAGACTAGATTCAGGATGCTCTTGGCAATACACTGAGTGTTAGACTGAAGAATAGATGTTCATTTGTGCCTGAGATGTTCTTTCTAGGATCAGTGATTGCTCTGCATGTAGAAAATAAAGCTTGATTTTAGTGAGCAAGGAAAATATCAAATGAATAAGTAGGGAAACATAAGAGGAGTAACAAGGTCACAATAAACGAGCTGTCACATGTGAATGGAGGAAGTCACAAGATTCTGTACAATGAAGAGCATGAAATGGGTAAAGCACAGACTGCTTGTCTGGAGTCACACAACAGCAGAGCTTTGCAACTGGGAGAGACCAACAGTCTCTCAGCCTGCCTCAAACCCTTGCACTTTGCAATCTCTGTACCACATCATTCTCAGTGCTGTGCAAATTTGCCTTTCTGTAGCACCTTGAAGAATACAGGCTCTTGTCCTGAGGATTTCTGTGTTCCCCAGCAAATTCCAAATACTTTCAAAATACAAGGATACATTATCTTAAGTTTTAGGGGATTTTTAAAATATAAGTTAGTATATCTTGGCAGACTTTAAAAGGGACAAGTAGCAAAGGTTCTGGAATGTTTTTGAATATTTTGCGTCTGCATGTTCCAGATGCAGTGTGGCCCATCCTGAAGAGGGATGAGCCACCTCTATGATACCTTCCCCTACCTGCCCATCTCTAGCTCTTCAAATAATATAAACTTCCATTTTAAAAGTGGCAGACTGGGCAAAGACAAGAATCAGTATGGGTGGAAGAAGAGAGATGGAGGGTGGCTATGTGACCCGTGCATGTCCTTAAGAATTGCCAATGTTTGGAGGCCCAGCCTGAGCTCTGGAATCATTCGTAGATTTTTTGAGGCTGGAAAGGACCATGTTGTTCATGTTGTTTGATTTTCTGTAGTACATTACCAAAAAATAACAATCATCCTTCACTTTTTGCTTGGCACTCATAGTTTCTGTTTAGTTTTTTGGAAGTGAAGCTTCACACAGACTGAAAATGAAGGGTAGTCTACCATTTCCGAGATAAATTGTTTCAATTATGTCTGGCCCTCTCTGCTAAAAAGTGCAGCTTCCACTCCTAGTTTGAATAGGTGCAAAGTCTTGCAATCATGTTTCTTTCTGTGAGGTGAAAGACTGGATGACTATTTTTAGTGTCCAGCCTGATCTCTGCTCTGACCTGTGGATTGGCATAACCCAATTTCATTGCTCCACCTCCAGATACTCCTTCTATTTCCAAAGTTTTTGCTGGACCATTGCCATCCTTTGAGGGCCAGAAGATCCTCTTGCAGAACTCCAAAGCAGCTGTCAGGATATATTTTCATTGTGTTTGAATTGGTTCTCAATAAAAGCATCTCAATATGGCTTGTAAGTTGTTCAGACACTTAGTATTGCTAATCCTATACTACTTTTAGGACACAACTTAGGCTGGCTTTTTGTTCAGCTCTGTTAAGATTGATCCTTTCAATATCCTTAGCTGGATATCTGTTTCAGATATATTTGGCCTCTTCCTACCCTACAATATTGAACTTCCATGAAAAGTCATTTTCCTTTGTTAGCTCAGATTTCAATTTACCTTTCCCAAAGATTTAAGCTTTGCCTTGCTGCTTATGAGCGTCTTTGTAAAGGCTCTTCCTATCAGCTAACTACAAACATACAGATAATATACCTCTGATTCTTCTGCCTTCTTTAGGCAACATCAGCTGAATTTCACCCTGAAAAGATTCTGGCAGATTTGTAGATACACTAATCAAAACAACATTGTTGTGTCTTTTCTACATCCATGTGTGATCAGGAGAAGAAATTTAAAAAGTACCTTCTGTCTCTCTTTGGTTTATTACATGGACAAGATCAAAGTGTTCTAACTGTTCTATATGGTTACCGACTGACATGTATTTACCTGGAAGGAGATGGATCAGGCTGTTGTGCTAATTTGCCAACTGGCTTGAATGCTGAAGGTCAAAAACAAGCTGTGGCTTTCACTGCTTCAAAATCACACCAGTGTCAGAAATTTGTAGAGAAGCCACATAGAGTTATACCAGCAGAATTCTTTCAAGTGCTCTACCTGGGACATAGCTGTTATAATTGCAGTGGCAAGGATCCCAAGCCTGCAGTCATTATTCAAGTAATACAGTTGATTCTTCCATCCCTGCTGGCCTGGGCAGATGTTGCTTGCTGCCTTTACCTGTGTGTGTAGTCCATGTTGAAATACAGAGGTCCAGAATCCTCTCTACAGGATCTTCATTTTTTTATTTGTTTTACTTGCTGTCCCTTGAACAGTCACCTGTCCTGCTTTCTGCAGTGTTCTTTGGACTGTGGAAGGAATGAGGGGAGTTGTGTCCATTTTGCCTGAAGGGAGGCACAGGCATCAGGGTCAAGCTAAGCTGATCTCAGGCAGAGATCCACAGACATCTCTGAGAAGAGCTGCCTTTCACCATTTTGATTCTCAAAGTGTTTCCAAGACAAGAAGAAACAGCACCAGCACTGCTTCAGTTCTACATTATCCAGGATGTTGTTCCCAAAAGTAACACCAACTATACAGCAAACAGGTCATCTTCAAGCATTGAAATGGCTTTAGCTCATGTTAAAAAAAAAAAGAAAACGTGATTTCATCTCTCTAATAATTAGCCTGTGGAAAAACAAATGCTTCTCTGATTAAAGCACTGAAAATTAAAAATCCATTATAATGCTCACAATACAAATGTGCATATTCTGTGTTGGTTAGTTAGCAACAGAAGAAACACGCGGGTCACAGAGCAGCAGTGGTTTCACCAGGCAGGACCGACCAAAAGCCCTGCTCTTCTTTATTTACCTATTTTTATAGGGTTCTAAGGACAGTCAAAGATTGGTGAAAGGGGTCAACACCCCTGAAGGTTTACAGGACAAAGACATGGTCAATCATCTTTCTCCACCCCAGGGAAAGGAATGAAAAACAATTCCACAAGTGCAAAACAATCCTGGTTGGTTAAGGAAAACAAGGACCATGTTTACAGAACAAGCATGGGAAACTACAGCTACAGTGTTACAACTTATGGGGCCCTGTAAAACCAGGGCGACAGTTCTGTTCTGAAATTAATTCATTGCTATCTTGTTTATCACTTTGCCCACCTAGTTTGGTCATCCTTTGGCAAGTCACACAAAAGTTCTCAAAGACATTTAGCCTTTACCAATTTAGTAATCTGACAGTGGATGTGCCCATGAGATTGAGTTCCATTTCTCATTTAGTCTTCCCCTGCCTCTACGAGATGTGGAGAACAGAAGTTTCATACTTTGTTCCAAGTGATGCTGATAATATAAGGTGTTTTGTGAAAACCACCTGAAAAAGGTCATCCTTGGAGTATTTCAGCCTCAGCATCTTTACACCATGCTGAACCCTGTTATGGTAGTATGTGAAAATCCATTATCAGTCAGACCTTAGGCATACATCTCAGCTGACCTGTGCAGTAGGGATGTGATTTACTGATACATGACACAGGAAGTAGGATGGAAGACTGATATTACACTATTTTAATATTATCTTCAGTATAGTTACTTTTCTACTTACTGTCTATGGATCTTTGTTGCTTTATTTATAGGCTGTCACCCAAAATACCTTGATGTTAATGAGTCATCTCCCCTTGAGGTGTCTAGGCAGTGCTTTTCAGAAAGAAAAAAATCAAACTTGTGAGTACTGACTGCTTCTGTCAGGTAGAAGGGAAGCTCTGGCTAATTGAAGGTGCAGCATCAACAAACTGAACAAAAAAACTCATCTTCTGTTCTCAGATTGACACCTTTAACATGGAGCCTTGAGATAAAGGGAGAGAAATATCAAGAGAAAATGGATGACAGAGTTGTTCAGGGGGGCAGAGCCTTGCATAAATTAGTGTAACTGCAGTGATACCAGCAGGGCAGTCCCAGTGTGTTCCAGGTGAGAATCCAGCCCTGAGTCACTAATTAATTGCAGCACTGTGCCTAAAATATGATAAACTGAGAAATCTGTGACAGAGCTGATGCCTCTGAATCCTGTCCTGCATTCATTTCTTTAGACTCTATTCAGATAAAGTAGGCCAGTTTCTGTCCCCTTACTCCAGGACATTTGTCATAATTCCACTGAATCCATTTATATCACCGAAGCAACCTAATTATGATTGGGAAAAGAATACTGGCAGTTCTTAGTCACAAAAACATTCATCCTAAAATGATTATATGGAGATGGTATATATTTAGCATATCTATTTTTGGCTAAGCTCTCCTAGCAAGATTGGTGGTAATTTTACAAAGGGTAAAAATGGATCAGCAGCCTCTTCCTTCAATATCTTGTGAAGCAAAAAACCTCTTTAAAACTGAAGTGCTTTGAAAAATGCAAAATGTTGTAATTGTTGTAAATTGATATGTGCAGAGTGGAGTAATTTAAAAATCATTAGAAGTCTGCATTTTTTACAGTAAAGTACTTCAAAAAGAAATGAAGGCATAATACAGTATATTAATATAGTTCAAGACATCTCAAATAGGTTTCAAAATTAAACATCAAAAACTGCAACTTGAAAAAATAATTAGGTGAACCCATTTCATCGTAATCAGAAACTCTTCAGGTTTAGGGAATTGCATTGTATGAGTGTCAGTCATTCTCATTCACCAAGGACAAGGATATTCACTACAAAGAGCTTGCAGTAGTGAAAATAGCCTTGAAATTTCCTCAGTATGTGATGTAATGTCATGCATTTTCTACAGACTGCTCAGTTGCACATTGGTGCTTCTGCTTTGCTCCCTATTTTAGACAAATCTCAAGAACTTTTTAATTATACTAGAAACGTCCTTGCCTGTTTTGTTCTTAATAAATGATGGACTTGCTTAATTTCATCTAACTGTCCTCTTTCTGTAATTTGTGAGGAGCTTTGCCTATTACTGCTCTGCTAATTAAAAGGATGATTGAAGTTCTCCTGCTGTACATTGTCTGACATTGTAGAAAGACTCTTCCCTACTACTTCATTGTATATTTCATTGAAAAGAAAAAAACGACGTGTAACTTGTTTGATTTGTATCTCCTGTAGAGTTGCAAGGGTTTGCAGAAATATATCTGGTGAGCAAGGTTTCTATTAAAAACATACTAGTTAAAGATCGGAAAACTTAATATGTGTTGCTGCAGAATTTAAAACATGAGAAATTTAAGACAGTGAAGAAGCACACCAATAAAAATTAATTATCCTATGTGTTTAAATCAGTCCACAGGGAACCAAAAATACCTGATGTAGTAATATATTGATTTAAGAAATAGGATAAGTCAAGGGTATGAGATATACAATGAGGAAACATGGAGTGTTTTTCAACTGATTGCTGCTTATTTTGCAGATATGCCAAAAATAATGGCCCTTTCCTTTCCTTTTTCTTCCTGAAAATTAAGATTCTTAATCTATTGCTGTCTGCACCTCATTCAGCAATTAATGGAAATATTCCTCATTCCAATCTAAATGCAATTTAGTTAGGTCAGCTTTTGTAAATCCTAGTCTGATCCACACAAGGTATTCCCTTTTCCACAGGGTAGAATCCACAGCCCCAGTTTTGGATGCTCCTCTCCCAGTAACTCTTGGCTTACCCTGGAGGGAGGTTCCTAAATTGCTCTGGTGATGGCAAAAAACCCTCCACTCTGGGTAGCTGACAGAGCCTTTCCTCTCTGTCTGCATGGCATCAGGCCTCTCATCCTGTCAGGAATGGCCCCCTCACTGTGCTTTGTGCTAGGCCAGCCCCAGGAGAGTGATGCTCCTTAGGATCCTTGGACAACACCGATGTAAGGTCCTGCAGATTGCAAAACTCTTACAGCTCTTACCATAAAGCTGCTGTCATTACCTAGTAGCAAAACCTGGCAAGTAAGTGGGATATTAGTAGTAACTCAGGTGCCAAAGTGGTTCAAGGACCTTTGAATTAGGTAAGGTAAGCAAAGGATGTAAATTTGTAGTTAAGTGCCCACATCCCTCTTCTACCTCTCAGCCTCATCACCTACACGGGAGTCAATCTACTGAACAGTGATTAAGAACCATGCTAAAGCAACTGACAGGATATAGGGTGGAAAAGTCTTTCATGTGCAGTCTGTGTTCAAGAAAATGTCAAGATGGAAATTCTGACTATGGAAGGCTTGTACTCCACAATACCCCTTTGTAAAAGAGGACTCTGAAGTAGAGAAGCTGTGGGAATGTTCTGCTGGTGGATGCTGCAGTGAAGGGGGAAAAGCAGCCTAGATGAACAACAGAACAGGAATGACATAGAAAAGCTTCCACTTTTAATTTGCTAAGCCAAATTCAAAGATGAAACTCTCACAAATTATCCACACCACCATCTTCTAAAGAAGGATTCTTGTGTTAGAGTGAGCTTCTGTTTTCTCACAGCTGGAAAAGCACAAGTGGGAATTGCTAGAGCACTACAACTAGAGCTTTTGTCCTTCAGTGAATTTCAGAACATCTATTGGGCAAAATGTGCTGCATCCCTAAAAAGCAGATATTTGTAATATTTGTTGTTGTCATGGTAAGTGTTGTACAAAAATAGCTATCATTTCAACATATTTATGCAGCAGACTCTGAATTTTAACTTGCTCTGAAAATAGGCAATTGCTATTGGTAAAACTCAAACCCATGTCAAATTTTCCTACATACTGCATTTCTACGGGTTTTGGTTGTGTATGTTATTGCAAGGGTAATATATGTAGACATGTAAGGATTTCCCAGTCTCTGCCCTCCTTAAGGACATTAGCTTAAATGTTTTAGCTCAGGTAATATGTTTTTAATACAATTAAATTTATAATAATTATCCAAGAATATTACAATGGCAATGGGGCAAAAACTCCTTGTGTATTGTAGCTACAGTGTACATTAGGGTATGTCACTCTTCAGTCCAGGAAGCCTTGACTATTTTATAAACAGATTTTTAAAATAGTGTCTTGTCACCTTGGGATCCAAAATCATTTTCTGACAGAGTGCAGGGAGCTGATTGTTCAACTGGCACGAGAACATGTTCAACTCCTTCTCTGGTCCCCCATATGCTGAATTCAAAAATTCCCTGAAGAAGGGTGGCCAGCCTGGTGGTACCTCTGCCATTCTGAGGAGCTGGTACAAGGCTCTGTCGAAAAAATGCGAGTCATGAGCTGTACTTTTGCTTTGGCAGCAGGCAGGCAGAGCAGCAGCTGCCAGATGCGTGCTGCTATTTCTGTTTGTGCTGCTGACACAGAGGAAGTTCTGGTTTATTTGCTGGGAGCTGCTTGGTGTCTCTGCACTCACCTGCACAGGCTCAGCTGTGAACACAGGGACATTTGCTCCCTGCGTGTGGATGGACACCGTGTTCGTAGGCCGATGCTGAGTGCTGTGGAACTTGTGCTCATTGAGGCCACACTCCTTGGTTTTGTGCAAGACCTTGTTATGCCTCACTGCTGAGTTTGTCCAAGGAGCTGTTTATTTGTGCTAAAATGGGAGGAAGCAAGGCCAGCTTCTTCATCTGTTTTTGCTTTTGACTGTGAACCTGACATGTTACTTAGAAGCTGCTAATGGGTTTTGACTTCTCATAGTAGTTTTTTCTGTAATACAGATTGATTGTTGGGAACACACAGATCAAAGCCTTATTTTAGTTGATTCACTGTTTCATTGAATCACAGAATGACTTGGGTTTAAGGGCATCCTCCAACTTCCCTGCTGTGAACAGGGACATCTTCCACTGGTTCAGATTGCTCAGAGCCTCATCCAACCTGGCCTTGAGCACTTCCAGGGATGAGGCACCCACAGCTTTTCTGGGCAACCTGTGTCTGCAACTCACCACCCTCAGAGTTAAGAATTTCTTCCTAATACCTAATTTAAACCTACCTTCTTTCAGTTAAAAGCCATTTCCCTATGTCCTAACATTACATGCCTTTGTCCACTGTCCCTCTCTCTCTTCCTTACAGGCTCCCTTCAGGTACTGGAAGGCCACAATTAGGTCACCCTGAAGCTTCTTTTCTCCAGGCTTAACAGATTTCCATGTAGACTGGCTCTCCAGTGAAAAAAAAAAATAAGATAAAAGTTACCTTCTTTTAGAAGCATTCAGTCCCAGTGTGTAGATGTACATTCTGCAAATCATTATCCTGTTTCCTTCTGAGTGCCAGCTCTGTGTCTGATTTGGGCAACAATGGCATCTCTGTCACTTGTGGGCTGCCGTTGCTTTTACACAGATGAATCTGAATAGATGTTCCTGTAACACATTGAGAAGTAATGCCAATGTCCACCTTTTGAGCATTTTGAGCTGTTTTAAAATAGGATAAGTAAAACATACCTTCATTACTAAAGTCAGCAAGTATATCTAACATTCAGAGCACAGGCCAGCACAATTTTTGTGAGTGGACCCATATCCAAAGGTTATCCTGTAAGCCAGTGAATTCAAGATGGAGCCTACTTGTTGGAAATAATACTTAAATAAATCATTACATCTTTACTGGGTACTACTAATCAAATTTAGTAATTAAATAATTGTGGAAAGCTTTATATACTGAGCAGAGCCCAAGTCAGTGTTAACAGTAGTTTTTCTCTCTACCAGAGAAGATTTAGTGCTTATATAAAGACATACCCTGATCCCCTCAGACAATCTGAACTTTTGCTGAAAATAGGTGTCTCAAAATATTTATTTTCTTTGATGCTGTATTATTTCTGGCTGTACCTGTGGGACAGCTTTATTGAATGTACCTACTGAGCCATCTCTTTGCCTCTTTCCCTTTTCCCCACAAAGCCATGGTTGTTCTCCGTGTTTCCCATCGTTATCACAGGCTTCATGCCTTCCCTGATCCTTGTGGTCTGTCATTTGCTCTACAGGTTTCCCATTTTTCCTGCACAACTTGCTTTTTCAGTCCAAGGAACTGTGAATTGCATTTTCCCCTCTGTGAGTGAGCACAAAGGCATTGCTTTTATCTCACTCATTAGGGCTCATGACAGATTGTTCTGGACTGCTTTCATGCCAGTCTCCTGATCAAACAAAATATCGAACAAGGTAGACGTTGCACAGCACTTCCTTTTGTGGTTCTTGGGGTGTTGCAGAGGATTTCAGAGCTTGTTAGTCAAAGTCTCCAGTGATGACTTGACATCTCACTGCTTTGCTAAAAGAACAACTTGAAACAGTGAAGACAAATTATAAAACAAGACCAAATTTGACAAGGAAACTCTACATACTTGGGCAAGGGTATTTAAAAAATGTCCTGGTCAGATTTCTGTGTGCTTCTCCTTGCCCTTGTGTCAGTCTAATCTTCCTTGCTATTAGGTTACACTTCTGCTCATTTATTTTAAACATTGCCCACACTGGCCTCGTCCAACCTGCCAACCTGTATCATCTCTAAGAAAGAGACAATTTCTGCAGCTGAAGTCTCTTGTGTGGCAAGTCCAGCATAATTGTATTCTCCTTTACACGGGTGCTATGGCTGGGTAAACAGAGATGTTCCCATTGCCAAATGAGGAATCCTTTTCAGTGGTATCAATTTTCAGTGCTTTGGTTGCCTGAAATGAAATATCTGTTAGTATGTTTACCATTACCAGTCCAGCTTCTTCAGGCTGTATTGATTAAATTTTTGTACTGTAAAAATACCATTTTGAACCACAGCGAAATCGATATAGAGTGAGGTTTTTTATATATATAAATTGGATTTGGATCAGGAAGAAAATCTTCATCAGATGAAAAATAAAGCTGGGTGAAAAAAGTGTGATAAAAGACCTCAGAAGGGGAAAAAGTTGCTCTGTCATTTCCCCAGCCTCTGTTGTATTTGCCCTCTAGACCTTTCTGTCTGTCCACTGATTACTTTTCTACACAAATAAATTTTCAAGCAAATTGAGGCTTCCAGTTTAGAAAAGATACTTGTAAATAGATGTAGCATTATCAGAAACTACCTTACATGGCTTTTTAAATGCAATTGCATTCATATATTTTGTGATACACAGTAGTGCTAATGGCAACCTTCCTACAGAGGCCAGAAGAGTTATTTATAGAGTACCTAATGCATCAAGAATAAGTTCAATGAGATGATGGTAGGATTATTTCCAGAAAGCAATTAAAACCACCACTGTATGGATAGTGAAACATTTTGAGTAACAAACAGTGAGGATGCAGCATTTTCATACCAGTGGGTTTATTTTATATCTTGTGGCCTGTGATAAGAAGATAAGAAAGGTAGTTAGGTATCTGCAAGGCAAGACACCAGAAAGGTTTTCTACATAGGGCTTACAGTAGCAAGGTTTGAAATGAAGTAATGTTTGGAGAATGAAGAAGTTTTGGGGAGGTTTTGCCTTTGGTAGATACAGTTGATCCTTGTGCAATAATTGTGTCTGAATTATCCCAAATAATAGTCAGGGCTGTGTGAAGTTTAGATCTCCCCCATTTATTTTCTGAAGTTATGGCTATTCAGTAGTTCTTTTCTGCAACTCTTGTCTCTCTGAGGAAGACCTAACCTCCTGAAGTGCCTCTTTGCTTCCTGGTAGAACAGCTCCTGAGATAATACTGAGCAAAACATGAAGAGTGCCTGGGCCAGTCCTTTACTCAGATTTCAGCTGTGCTGGTTTTTAAATGCTAGCAAGACCACACAAAAGCTTATTTTCTGGAATCACTAATTCATTTCATAACAAAACCCAGAGATCTACTGAAGAGAAAATAGAAACAGATTATCAGTCATGTAATCATGCAGGAAAGGGGGTACTTAATTTGAATTTAAGTATTAGAAGAAATCAAGAAGATGCATGAAGAAAATGGTATTTAAGGAGGCTAAGGTATGTCCATGTTTGTGTAATGCATGGAAAACTGTAAATAGTTGGAGCATGTTATGAGCCTCTCTAACATCATTCCGAGCCAGAAATGAGGGCAGATGCAATTTAGAGTTGGACTTGTTTTCTCCTTAAGATTTTTTTCCAAATAATTCTTCTTTGGCTTAACATAGCTTTATATGCATGCCTGCGGTATTGCTTCGTGACAGTGTCAGGAAGGATAAATATCAATAGTCGAATAAATTTAAGCATTCTAGTCTGATAACAGGCTGTAATAGAAAAGTATTTCAGACAAATGTTTCAATTCAGGTGAGAGGAATCTCACTCTTTGAGTCTCTTGTTGGGATGGGCCACCATGTCCCACTTCGGGCAGGGACAGAATCTTTGGAAATGACTGCAAAAATTATTTTGGAGAGATATATGAGAATAAATTCAATGCAATAGTTTTGCAGAAAGAGTTGCTTTGCATTTATTCACCCAACTATAACACATTGTTGTCGTATTGTGAGGTGACCTTTAATATATTTCAGTGTCAGATATTAGCACGCAATGCATGAGGAGAAGGATAAGGAGTATTGCAGCAAGAGAAATTTAGATTGAGAGAATATTTGTCTGTGAAGATGGTCTGACAGTGGTATGAATTGCCTGTCACAGTATAGTCCTGTCATAGGTTCTCTGTTGCTGGGAGCTTTTCAGGGATGCCAGGTATGATTTAATTTGAAACAATAATAGATGATCCTGTGAAGTCCTTTGCAGCTCTATTCTCTATAAATTTACGTTAAAATAGATCAGTCATTTGGTGATGATTTATAATATTGACTTATTTCTGATAGTACTAAATTTCACATTAAGTTCTGTGGAAAGTTCCCATCACATGTTCCTCGGTGGTGTGGAGGATAGGGAAGAGACAGACAATCTCCACACAGGAACCTGATTTCAGTTTTCCAAAGGGAACATGTGCACAAAACCTGGCAGCTGACAGAGAAGGACTTCAGCATTAATGTTTTGAAGTCATTTGCCAATCCCTTTGATTTCCATCTCAAACTTGAAGAGCAGGTGCCACTGGACATTGGTATAACCCATGTAGTACTGCTGTGTTGCCCCTAAAAAAGCTGTCCCTTGCTTGATCATAGATCACAGAATGGTTTGGGTTAGAAGGGAACTTAAAGATCATCCAATTCCAACTCCCCTGCCACAGGCAGGGGCGTCTTCCACAAGATCAGGATGCTCCAAGCCCCATCCAGCCTGGCCTTGACCTCCAGGGGTGGTTTATTGGCATAGCTGTGGTTGACTAAGAATGTAAAAAATTACACACCTAACTAACATACTGTGGCACTGCTGGAAAAGCCAAGATCAGATGCAGTTAACATCCAGATTGCCAAAGAAGTTTATGTAAATTGGTAAAATAAGAAGCTGTACCATAGAAATAACATCTCTTCTAGTACAGATCTGTACAACTAGATGTCTGCATGAAGCCTCTACAGTGCACTCCTAGGTAACCTTCTTGAAGGGGAACAAATTTCCATTAGGTTTTATAGGAAAAAGAAAAAAGCTCAAGTGCTTTTGAAACTCCTAAAACTTAACATTTTAGAACTTTTTTATGGTGTAAAAAATTGTATTAATAAAGTCAGTGGCTGCAACTGAAAGCTAGAACAGAGTTGTCTCCAGGACACAGCAGGAAGGTAATTTAAAAAGCTCAGGAACATTGTTGAAATTATCATGCAAACTTATTAAATGCAATGTATATTTAAATTGAAAAAACTTCTTTATTAGGTCTAGATAGGTGATTTTTTTACTGCCTCTAGCAGTTAAGCTTATTGGGTGAAAGTCAGGGTAGATTAATTTCTAATCTTTATGGAAAACCACTTATTAAAAAATGGATAGCAAAATTATTAATATAATACTGAAAGTTTAGACTATCTGTAGAACAAGACTCACCACTGAACAAAAGTATAATGAGTGTTTCATAGTATTTGGCCACTTTTGTTTACATATAGTTTTGTATTCTTAGCATGATTTTCTAGGAGTTATTTCTGACACATGTTGAATCAACATTAGAATCTTCCCTTATCATTACAAATTATAAAATATTTAGCTTTAATTTCCCTTTTCATAACACATAAGTAGGAACTTATTATAAAACACATTTGAAAGAACTCATTGTTGACTTAGGTAATTAAAATGAAGAGTGTGGAGTGAATTTTTAATGCTTTTTAGATTAGCTCAGGAATGATCAACTATTTGTCTCCTTCTCAAGAATATGTACAAATAATGGTTCACAGCTCACATTTGCCTTTTTCCAAGAAATAAATGAGCATTTAGAATTAAGGACATGTCAGTAAAAATTCTAGACTGAGCTGAACATTTTTAAAGTCTCTTCTTCATTAATTGGTGTGCGTCTAAGGACTCAGAATTTTAGATTTGATGCAAACTGTATTTGATGAAAGTCTGAGGGAAGCTGCTGGGGTCAGCTGAGGCCAGCCCCCGGCACTCTGCCAGCATGATGCTCACAGTGACTCTGCATGGCTGGGCTTGTTTCAAAAACAAAATTAACTTTCCAGGCTTGCATTCAGAGAACCTTATTTGGATTTCAAAGTGTACAGGTACAAAAACTGATGCAGGGTCATGAATTACTGTGAATTTGGTGACTCAGTTGGTTTCCTGGGAGCCATGAAAATTCACAAGTACTGAGGAGTGGGTCTCAACCACAGGCCAGCCTGCAGCCCAGCTTGCTGCACAAGGTCTGCCTAGAGCTCAGGCAGGCAGGTGTGTATCCCCCTAAACCGTGGCAGAGAGGAGTGGGAGGGAAGAGATGGGTTTATGGAAATCTAAAAGCCTAAACACCAGCATGGTCAAGGAACTTAAGGAATTGTGAGTATGGCACTGTACATTGTAGGAATGAATGGCAGTTAATGGAACAGCACAATTAAAGGCCTGTGATGTAATATCCCTGAGTCAACTAATCCAAACTGTACCTCTTGTTCACCTGCCTCCCTTGTTACCTTACATAAGTCACCTCTTTGCTCTTGTCCTTTGCAGTCAGATGATGGCACAGCTTGTGGCTCCTCAGCAGGACAGTCTCTGTCTAGGCTGGGATTTGCATCTCCTCCTTTGTCCTGCCTGTAATGCTGCTTTGATCTCTCCTTGGGGTGATTTAGCTCAGCTAGCTGTCAGGTATTAACTTAGGAAAATAAACTGAATAATTATCTGACAGTCCCATGATCTGAATCATCTCACCAGTTTCACATGCTGAGCAGTAGGCAGGGATCACAGAGCCAGGAGGTGGATGGAGAGGAGGAGGAGTGGAATAGCTGTTTCAGTTGGAGAAGACATTTTTGGCTGTCTCAACTGCTGCACTGACCCACAGCTCAAAGCCCTTCCCCACTGTGCTGTTTCTGCTGCATTTTGTGGTGCTTCTGTGTCCTGTAGGACCAAGTGCTTTGGAAGGAGGAAGATGCTCCAGTGAGCTGAACAGTTGCATCATGTCTGACTTGCTGTCAGCTTCTCTTCTGTCTGAATTTTTGCCACATCAGCTTTATTAGAAGCTATTTACCTAGTTAAAGTGACTGTATGATTTCCCATTGCAGTTGTTCCCTGAGCACTCACTGGAGTATCTCATTTTGTCCAGTCTGTGGCAGAAACCCTCAATACAATCACAAATGCTAATGTGGCTCCCTGCTACAGGAAGGTTTCTGGGCTTGTTTATCTGCAGGAGGAGTTAAGAAATAGTTTTGCATTTAAAAACAGGACAACCTGAACTGATAATCCTTTTTTTGATCTTAGTTGTTTGAATTAGCTGTGGATTAAAGCTGCATGTTCTACCACAGCATTAATAGGATGACGTTAGGCTTGATTTCCTTTGCTTTGCATGAGAAGTCTGTGGAGAATCTTGGATTTGCATGGCAGAAGAATACATTATCATGGTAAACAGCATTTCTGAAGCCTTATGAAATCACCAAAAAGAATGTGAGTCTCAAGGTTGCCTCAGTGATGATAAAGTGTGAAATGGCTGAAGTGCAGTTCAGCTAGGGTAACTGAGGAAAGTGTCTGGTCCAAACTAAGAAACCTCATTTCATTATATCTGGTGCTTACAAAATCTGATTTGGTTTTCATTAAAGAACATTTAGACTCCATATTTTGGGGAAAAAAATCATTATTAGAAGGAAAGGCAAGAGCAAGGTAAGTTCATCTCAAGTACGATCCTATGTGGGAAAATAGAACAAAAAAAAAGAAGCCTTATGAGTGAAGACTATATGGACTGACCTGGGATATTTTTTGATAAGATAGGTAATCTGGTATCTCCACTTCATTAAAAATTAGGAGCTTAAGCTGTGTTTAAACATTTTATTCCATGTGTTGGGAAAACAGTGGAAAACTTTCCAACGTTTTAAGATCTGTTTAATTTTTTGGTTTGAAAAGGGGAATATGTGCAAGATGTATCCCTGTCCCTGTGGTGGGAATGTGCCTACGCTGCGTTCAGCTCCATGCTGTTATTTCTTTTGTTTGTTTGGAAGATGAGTTTGTCATGATTAGATTCTGCAGGGTAGACAGACGGGGGATGCAGCCATGCATGCCATGTGTGGGAATGTGTTCAAGGTTTCCCACAGCTGGTTCTTTGGTCTGTTTACAGGCAGAGAAGTGGCAGGAGCTGCTAGCGCTGCTGACAGGGTCAGAAGCTGTATGTATTATTTTGTTTCCTCACTTCAGCCATTGCCACTCCTGTATTCCAATGCCTACAGTCTTCCCTGAAGTTTTGGAATCAGTTGAACTAAGCCAGTCCCACAACTGCAAAAATCTGTGTAGTAGAATGTCAATCCTGAGGGTCAAAAAGACCGTTCCACTTACCTCAGTATATTGTAAACTACGTAGTATTTCTTAATATCCTCTTAACAATCCTTGCCACTTGAAGTAAAATATCAAAAGCAATGATTATAATAAACTAGAGGGAGATCAGGGGAGGTCGAACACATCGCTCTAGCAGCCTAAATTCTTAAAGTAGCAGATAATTTGTTAGATTTAATTCTCAGGGGTAGGCCGATGCCCAAGCTGGAAAGATGGGTTCAAATAAAACCAGTGATTCCCTGCCAGTCTACTTGGGAGTGATGCTTTTGTGATCTGGTGGGATCAGTTTACTTCCTGATCGTAGCAGCAAGTATTTGGACAGCTTCAGTACCAAGGGAATAAGAAAGCAAGTCTTCCAGCAGTCCTCCAAGCGATCTCCCAGGTTTCCAAGGAACAAACAAGTTACAAAACAAAAGAGCCAAGACAAATTTTCTGGGAAGAAATCCTTTCCAGTTCCTGCAGGCAGGCAGTCCAAGGCATGAAGCAGTAGATATCATATATTAATATGATAAACAGGCAGCAATCAAGACCTTCTAAGGTATAATGCCCCAGACTCAGTACAGTTTTTCATTTGAATATAAAAGAGCAGTCTCTTTTCTTGTCTTAACATATTGTTTTTCAGGAATATCATAGAATCGTATCATCAGGTAATTATTTTTATCTTGTACTCCAGTATAACACAACTCCCTGTCCAAATAGTAAATTCAGTTATTTTTTATATTGTTGATTTTGACTTCTTAGGGACAGTACTTTGCCACTGCTTTTACTGAATTTTATGTGATGTTCTTTACCATGCCTTCTGCTTCTGAATTTGAGTTGGACAATGCTCTTGCAGTTTGTCACTCACCCATCCTTTTGACTGTGCACTGTGCTGTCACCCTGGCTATTAACAAAAATAAGGGCTAAGCTCTCACTCAAGACAGAGCCCAGCAGGTCTTTGATGTCACTGTGCTGTTCCAGTTCTGTGCTGCTTTTTTCTTTGTGTTAAAATGATTGGAAGATAAGATTTCAATTTAAACTTTAAAAACTTTTCTTGGTATGTAAGTGACAGCATTTGTCACTACAAATGCTTTTAAGGATGTTTATATACAATAGTTCCAAGATCTAAATGATCATTGTTTAAAATCTGTCAAGGGAAAAATCTTGCCACAACTAAATATGTAGCACTGACATTTGAAATCCGAGCAGACATGAGTGTTTGGATTATACTTTAAGTGCTATCAGCTGCTTTCCGAGAGGAAGAAGGAGGAGACATTTCTGTAGCAGGTTAATTGCAGGATAACAAGCAAATTCTGTCTCTTTACAATACTTATTCCAGATAAATTCAAACTACATTGAACCTTTCTATAATGAAACCATTCTTTTCACAGAACAACTTTAGTATACATGGAAGTGGAATTGCAATTAGCATGCGGTGATGTACTGAAACAATTCAGGACTTTCATACCACTTCATGATCAGGGCTGTTCTACAGCGCCCAGGCAGAGAGTTCTTCCAAGGGCAGTGAAGGAGGTATTCCTTGAAACAGCTTTTCTGGTTTCTTAGCAGTTCACTCATGAAGGTCAGGAAGGAAAAAAAAAGTCTGAATCCTCGAAAGTCATTTTAGAACTAGGGGGATCTGAATGGCCTTTAGGTCATGCAATGTTGCATACTGCTGTCAGAGTGAGGTGCTTGCCTCGTCTCTTACTCCCTGTTACCTTTCTGGGGGCTCTCTGTACTGCAAGTGAAGGCTATTTTGTCATCACTACAATCATTTGAATATCTAAAAGATTGGTGTGCTTATATGTATTTTATGTGCCACTCTATCCTTTAATTCAGGTCACAATATTTGAGTTTGTGAGAGATTTTAGAATTGAGTCTCAGAAGAAACCAGTCAAAAGATACAGACTTTTTCATCTCTTTGTCTGGTTCAGACCTATTACTCTCCCCTCTGCAAAGCCATCATTCGCAGTCCCCACCCCAAACAAATACATGATCTGAGAAGTAACTGCTAAAGAAGGAGGCAGCCAGATTGCATAAAGTCCGTACTGAGTGATAAAATCCCATCTTTGATCCAGCTGATGAGTGATATTTGTACAGAAGTGAATTAGTCTTGATGCGAAGTCTGTTTGCAGTGTGAAGGTGCTGTTCCACGTGGTGTACTTCTGTTTTCCTGTGCAGAGCTGTGTACCCTGGACTGTGGCAGCCACGGAGTGTGCTCCAGAGGGATTTGCCAGTGTGAGGAGGGCTGGGTGGGCCCCACCTGTGAAGAACGGACCTGCCACTCCCACTGTGCTGAGCACGGGCAGTGCAAGGATGGGAAGTGTGAGTGCAGCCCCGGATGGGAAGGGGACCACTGCACCATTGGTAAGGGGGATTTGTACCTCAAGAAATGAAATACATGGAATCTTAAACCAGTCCTACACAGATGGCTGTCATTCTGATTGAAATCTGTTTGGAAAAACAGAGACTCAGAATCCTGGCAGGTGTAAAAAAGGTGTCTCTGCACCCTGATTGTCGCACAGAATAGCAACCTGGGACAGCTTTCTGTGTAGGGGAAATAACATAGATTAGATAATTTAAAAAAAAAAACACAGAAAGGAAAGATAGCTCAGTCCTAACATATCTTTGGGATGTGTTCATATGTGAATTTTGAAGTCAGGAAGGAAAAAACTGTTTAAAAAATAGGTGTGAGGGGACAAAGCTATTACTAAGCTTATGTAATTCTTGCATTAAATCTCTTGGCTTTTTGTCTGAGGATTTACATATTTTGCTTTCTGCTAATGGTGTTTTTCCTAGAGGTGACTTTTAACAGTATTCCTAATAAGGTAAAGCTTTCAGATCTTTTTAGAAGTCATTAGTCTACTATACAAATGTAATCGTTATATTTTTTATGAAATTCAACAGTTTTTTGCAAGGTCTAAGAGTGTTTCTCCCTAAAATGTCCTGAAGTGAGATTATTATCTAATTTTCAGAAGTGAGCAGTGTAAGGTCTCACATTTATTTCTTGAAAAAAATCTAGAATGTGTTATCGTTATCTTAAACATTTTAAGATAATTCATTCCCTGGCTCTAGAATTCACTGAATCAGATTTGCTAAATCAAGAATTAGGTTTGTGATGGAGGAACAGCCTAGTTTTCTGAAGATTGTTTAGAGAAAAATCAGAGAAGAACCAAAAATACTTAAAAAGATAAAAAGACCTGCTCTTCACATTGTAGGCAGTGCCAGGTGTGGCCCCTGCACACTTGTCATCAAATGGAGAACGATCACAAACACAATGTTCTGGTCACAGCAGCAGGGATAGATCTGCCTGCAGGAAGAGGGAGACACTTTATATCTAACCCCCAGGTGTCAAGCCATAAGCAAATGTATTTTCATTTGGTACAGAAGTTTGATCCATCTCAGTTTTGTTCTTTTCTTTTTTAAGCTCACTACTTAGATGCTGTTCAAGGTAAGTTTTTCATATCAGCATTCCAAAAAAATAATGAAAATATACAAAAGTATTGGGAATGGAGTGTTTTCTGTTACTCATTTTGTTTGAGCTTCTGTACTGCTAAGTTCCCAGAATAGATGACACATTTGTTTTTGGAGATATATATAGATATATATGCACACATGGAGACAGAGATTTACAGCAGAAAATGCAGTTTTTAATAAGTAATGTGCTCAACTCATTTGCACAGTTGTAGCAATGTAAGCATGTTTTACAGGGCCATCTGATGTGCTGTGTTAGGCAAATCCATTTTTTGCTCTTTTACCATCCAAAGTAATGCCAGAGCTGAGGACTTGCTAAAAAGCTTGTGTTGATGCTGTCTCCCATGAGAAGAAAAAAAATATTTTTTTTTGTCATTTATGCTTGAAGTAAGCTTCTTTCAGTAGAGAAGTACTCTTGTTTTCTAAAGCTGTCTGTGCCAGATGTGATCTAGTTCTCTTCAAATCATTTGATACAAGAGTTAGATCTGATGTTGCTTTGTGTCTGGTGCTGTTCATTTGATTCCCGTGCCTTGCCTCAGGTCCTGCTCCTCCGTGTCAGTGCAAGAGCCTTCCCCCAGTGTGACAGCAGTCCCTCTGCCTGGCCTGTGCTGAGCAGAGCAGTGGTGCACAGCCCCTTCCAAAAATGCTGCTCACTGAAACACCAAACTAGCCATTCTTTCAGAAAGACCTCTGCTTATTTTCTGTTTCTTATTTTATTCCTTTGGAATTAGATAATAATAATAAAAGCACGTAAGCATTCATTTTTTTGTGTTTATAGACTTAGAGGATAACCATACACAGTAGCAAAATATAATCATGTACAAGAAATTAATTAATTCAGCAGGACAGTCATCGAAAGTGGAAAAACATCCACATTACCCAAAAGAGCTCTCACATCCTGCCCTTTCCCCCAGGTCACTGAAAGAGGCTTTTATAGTATATTGGGTGGTTGCCAAGTTCATGTTTTGGAGTAGCATCTTCCATAACTCAGTGTGAGAAAATGGTGCCACCCATCTCCAGTTTTTCTGAGCAAGAGGGTCAGACTCTCTGATCCCCCTGTTTGCAGATGTGATTGATAAACTGAGCCAAGGGTCAGGAGGGAGATCATGTGTCTCCTGTAAAGTTAGCAGGAAATGTGCTGCATGTGGGGCTGTGAATCAGAGCCTGACAGACCAGACTCTCTGACTGGCTCCTCCAAAGGCCATTTGGAGCATCTGGGGCTGTCAGGCATTGATTCGTCTTTCCTCCCCAAAAACACCCTTTCTCTGATAACACCTGTATGTTGATGATCAGTATCAGGTACACAGGGGCTTTCAGACCCTCTATGTCCATGCTGGCAAAAGGAAAGGAGCCATCTTAGAAGAGATGCCACTCACTCTGTCAAACTTACTGCCAAGTTTTATCCATTGTCCTTTGGCTCTGTGTGTGACATGGTGAGGATGTGACAAATGTCTGAGCTGGCACTGCACTATGCAAGCAGATGGACATGAGTGTACACATCCAAGAGACCATTCCCCTCTCACTCTTACAGGCAGGAAATCTGGATGTGAATGTCCAAATTACTATCAATTCAGAGCTTGCAAGTACGTAATTGAGAGGATGCTACAGTCCTTGGTCCAGTTTTGATCTAGAATCAGCACCACCAAAGGGCACGTGTTGGTCCTGTTGGAGTCAGCTGTAAGGGAAGAAAGTGGAGCTGAAAGGCAACGCTCCCTCAATTGCCTTCTGTGGAAAGAGTGTGTTGCAGCATAAATCAAATTGGCTTTTTCTCAGTCAGATGAGTATTTATGAACAGAATAAAAAGGTCACTTCCACTCCCTGCAATGTGTAGGATTATGTCCACAGATGCCAGTTTGTCATTTAGACAATATTTTCCATGTGCGTCTTTGATATAAATCTTGATTATGTGTATGATATTGTTAGTGAACTGCAGTTTATTTTTCAGTAGAGAAAGAGATGGACATGACTTTAGAACTTTATAGCATGACTTTACTCACTTTGTTCTTGTGCACGAAATATTAAACACTAAAAAAAATCCTCATTCCTCACTGAGAAGCTACCTTTGGGCTAGCAAAGGGAAGGACCAAACTGGGGAGTTTTCCATACTCATCCAGAAATGTAAGTGGCTTGCAAGCTGTGATCATTTGAAGGCAGCAAGTGTAGTGCTAGAGGTAGGAATGTTAATGAATAATTGCAACTGCAGAATAAGAGAAAATATCCCTTCATGAAGGCTTTTTTTTTACACTTTCTGTTTTAGATGGTTGCCCAGGTCTCTGCTATGGAAATGGGAGGTGCACTCTTGATCAGAATGGGTGGCACTGTGTTTGTCAAGTGGGCTGGAGTGGCTCAGGATGTAACGTTGTCATGGAAATGGTGTGTGCAGATAACCTGGACAATGATGGAGGTATGATACATAATTCATGTGTCTCTGTTTATCTGTCACATCCTTGTCTGCCATTTAAATCCATAGTTTTGGTGTATCCTTTCCTTTTTATCACAAAATGTCAATGTGTGTCTGTTTGCTCAAGACAGTTGTTCCACTGACTTCATCTGAAGCAGCACAGTGAGGGAACAGAGGGATGCTACTGAAGGCAGAAAGTATCTGTGGCCCTATCTGCCATCCCAGTACTTGCTTTTTTTTCATAAAAAGCAAAATATAACAAAAGTGTAATGAGTAATTCCTGTATCTCTTTTCTACTCTTCCTCATGATTCTGTCAGTCGTTCAGAAAAAACAGCCAAAAGATACCCAAATGAAAAAAATCTCTGTGCCTGTCAAAATGCATCCACTTAGTCTTCTGTTATTATTAATTTAATATATTTGCAAGCATAAAGTGCACATTTACAGTTGCTTTTTTAACATTAGTCTCTCACTTAATATTTCTACGGAGACACAGCCCAGTTCTTGGAATTATCTGGACCTACTTTTGAAGGTCTGTTGAGGAAAGTAGTGTAGAAAGTGTGCAGAAGAGATTTTGGAAAGTACCATAAACAGAGCCCTGTACTGAAATAGTCATTTTCTCCTTTCTATCAGTTGAATGAGGGCATTTGGCACTAGGTGCTCCCTACCTCAGTCTTCTGTGGTCTTGATTTCATTCTAAGGTTGTGTAAATTTTAGGTTTGCTGGGGAAAACATAGTTCTTTCATATGTTGGTCCCTGCTTCCTTTCCAATAGTTTGTTCTAATAGATGAGTTGGAACATTTTTATCAAGAAAAAACATCCAGACTCTATTTCAAACTTGCCAGTGGGAGAAAAGCCACAATATTACTGACTGGTTGCTCTCAGAGTTCATTATTTTTCCTATCTGTTTTAGGAATACTCATTTACTGAACAGTCAAGGTCTATTGCCTTTCTCTCCTTCACCTTCTACCAGCCTCTGCTGTGTGCTTGTCCCATCCTCAGAGCTGTGCAGCTTTCTCATTCAGAGAGTGGATTCAAGGCCAGGTTGGGTGAGACTTTGAGAAATCTGGTCTAGTGCAAGATGTCCCTCCCCATGGCAGGGGGTTGGAACAAGGGGATCTTTAAGATCCCTTCCTACCCATACAGTTCTATGATTTTATGGTCAGCCCCCAGCATGGTTAATTTTTTTTCCTTCGATTGTACACTGAGAAGTATTAAAATACATATTATCTTATTGTGTCACACCTAAAGACCATATCAGTGTCTTGGGTGAGATCTTACACTCAAGTGTAGGGGCGAACCTTGCTATGATGATTGTCTGTTTTCTTCTAGGCCATTGATAAATTAAGCTTGATATAGGTCCAAGAATTGAGGTCACTGTGGGACTTCAATAGAAACATTCTGACTCAGTGATGAGTCCTCATTTACAGATATATTTTGAGACCTTCTGATTTTGTATCCTGTGGGCTCTAGGACCCTGCTGTCCTTTGGCAAAGGCTTCCTCATTTCTGAACCCTGTTCAAAATCACCTTGTTTCTCTCATATCCTTCCTTTTCCACCTTATTTCCAAGAGTTCCAAGCACCTTGTCTCTGCCCACTGCCCGTGCTCTCCTACACTAGTGTGTCCCTGTCACACAAGGTCCCACAGCTGGCATCCCTGCCCCCTGTGCTCTCCCATCTGTCAGAGCTCTCCCCTGCTGTCCGAGCCACTGACTCACCCGCCTGCCCTCTTAAATCTGCCCACTAAAAGCCTGTTTAGCCTGTAATGTATGGAAAGCACTTTCTGATACACTCTGTGAACTGGCTTTGTATAAACTGCCCTGTACTGTGATTTTGGGTGCTTTATATTCTGCAATAACAGTGAGTTATTGGAAGAGTTGGCACTTTTAACTCTAAATCTCCTTGAATTTGTCAGTTTAAGGCAGACTCTTCACATCATTTCACTGCAGGTTTTGAAAGCAATTTTCTTTTTCCTTTTTAATGGGAACATAACATGGACTAGGACAGCTCTGTTGACATTAAAATTAGAGATAAGTGCAGAGAGAAATATTTAATTAATCTGACTACTACAGATGAGCTAAATGTAATTAAGTTTTCTTCACAATCAATTTCATATAAGAAAAGAAAATTATATCTACACATTATAACCACTTCTCTTTATATATATATTTGAAGTTCATAGGACCTGATTTGCCATAAGTATAAATTAGAAAAATTCCCCTAAAGTCATTGGAGTTATACCAGTGTTAGATGAATATGAAATCAGAAGCTGTGTGTTTCAGGGTTTGTATACCAACACAACAGGAAAATCAGGAATTGGGAGGGAGGCATGACATTACCTCTTGAGTTCTGTTTGCTGGGAGTTTGAGCCTTAGACTATGATAATATTATGGTGGCATAGCATAGGCCAAATCATTAAATTCTCACCTAGCAAAGGTGTTTAATCATTCCAGTTGTGTTTTAATCAAACATTTATATCTCAGTCCTATTGTGCCTCAAGTTCAGGAGGAGGAGATCACCACCAAAGAACAAAGCTGTAGTAAAGTTGAGCAATTAGAATTTCAAACTAACTCTAATTTTAGGACTTAGACAAAGGGATGATTTTGTGTAGTTTTAAGTTATTTTTTCTGTTATTTTGTCACATGCTACTTTCAGGGATGGAAAAACTGAGATTCTTTTATCTTTTAAAAAATTCAGACATGGTAGAAAAAAACCAGGTTAGTCCCAACCATAAAGATTCAATAATGTCATTTAATTGGCGTGAGGAGGTGCTAGTCTTGTTATTTGGCCTGTATTAAGAGCACAAAAGCTTTGGGACAGGAGAAGTCTTGATTTAATTTTTTAATGACTGATCTACTCATATAAAGAAAAGCCATAAGCCTATTCACAGGCATCCTGGTCCCTCTGCCCCTGAAGCACCAAGATCCCTTCAGTGCAGTTACTGCTGGTGGCAAAATTAAACACGTGTGGAACTATTCTCAGGGGCAAGAAAAGTACAATTTCTTTTAGAGCCCCATTAGGATTCGCTGCACTTGTTCCCTGGCTGTACCATAACTGCCTTTCCCATTCCAGCTCATAACTCTCTGTTAGCTTTTTCCTGCTCACAGTCTTAAGGGCATGTTTACCTGTTCAAATATCACTACAAATATCAGTGAAAAGGTCTTAGCATTATAACAGATGCACGATGGCATGGTTTGCACTTGCTCTCATGGAGTGCTTCTGCAGTCTGTTAGCAGTGTGATGTCCATTAAAAAATGCCAAGGAGTCAAGCAGGTGTCCTTTGCAGTGGGGACTTTCCCTCTCTGTGGCTTCCCTCAGCATAATTCCCCATTCCTTATTCTCCTTCTTTCACTGGCATGACTGACATGATTTCGATTTATAAGATGGCCATTCAGCTCATCTGAGCAGGTCATTTCCTCTTGTCCTGCCACTAATTTAGACTCACTGGAAGCTCCAGTAGCTCCAGAAGATCTGTAGAAAGCTCTGCTGAGCTCTTTGCAGGCAAACTGCCTGTGTCATAGGGCAGGAAGCAGAACACAGTGCTGAGGTTGGGGACACACGGGGCACTCATGGGTCACACCCCACTCAGTTGTAGCCAAGCTACAATTTGCCTGGTTTTTGGACATATATTTACCCAGCTGCTGCACAAACAGGTCTTTGTCTCAAGCTGAAACTTGCAGCCTGTCACTCCCATTAGTTTCTTTGATACAGATCTCTCTTTTAAATTTGCCTGCATCTCCTTTTATCATTTTTCTTTCATGAATCAATCTTGCCTGTTTGTTTTTAAGGAAAATGCTGTTTACTACAAGCTTTGAATTCTTTTCCAAATATGCCTTCAGTCACTTCAGGCAGTTATTGTAGCTTTTCCAAGCACAAGGAAATATATGACTCAGCATAGCCTTGGGTTGATAACCAGTGCTGCTAAAATATTGATGTATTTCTGACCTGTCCATTGGCGTTTTAATAACCTATCCATCACAGAGATATTGAGTCCATATATAAGTAATATGCTATTATTACCCAGTATAAATAATACTGATGGGAATGGTTTTCATTGTTGCTGAGCAGCGAGGGCTCCCTAGGGATACTTTGAGTTTCTGAAAACCCTGATACATTTGTATTGTCCCGAGTGTGGAAGGCCAAACAATACTGGTGCTCACTGGATAAAACACTGCCAGCCCTTCCATAGGTGCAGTGGTGGGTTTCATTCTATAAACACCAGTGTTCCCAGTTAACAGCCTCACTGTCTGCTGCATGCTATGTATTATGGGTAAAATGTGGGCACTTTGAATTAATGCATATGAATAAGCATTAGAAACTCTTGACAGTTGCTGCTGCTGCTGCTTCGTCTCTTCTGAATTCCGTCTCTTTGATTCCGTTTGCTTAGATTCCTGGCAACGCTAATTAGACTGAACTGAGCCTGTGGTGAATAAAGTCAGCACAGACAATTTTTAAGGAGAAACTTAAATCCCATTTTTTACTTTCTGTGAAAATGTTCTGGACATAGATCTCACAGCTCCATCTCTAGCTTGCACTCACTGAGATCAGTATAGGTGGAGCAGGAGTGCACTGACACACACACACCCCTCTGGGTTGCTCTACAGAATATCTTGAGTCAAACAGGACCCACAAGATTCATCAAAGGGCAACTCCTGACCCTGCACAGGACAGCCCCTAAAATTATACCATGTGTCTGAGAGCGTTATCCAAACGCTTCCTGAACTCTGTCAGGTTTCTTGCTGTGACAGCTTTCCAGGAGAGCCTGTTCTGGTGCCCAACCACCCTTTGGGTGAAGAACTGTTTCCTAATATCCAGTCTAAACCTCCCCTGACACAGCTTCTTGGTGTTCCCCCAAGTCCTGTCACAGGTCACCAGAGAGGAGAGATCAGTGCCTGTCCCTCTACAGGTGTTGGAGACCACAATGAGGTCTCACAATCTCAGTCTCCTCCAGGCTGAACAAGCCAAGTGACCTCTGATGGTCCTCTTAGGGCTTCCCCTCTAGGCCTTTCACCATCTCATAGCTCTGCTTTGGACATTTTCTAAAAATAGCTTTATATCTTCCTTATGTCGTGGTGCCCAAAACTAAGCACGAGATACTGCTTAGAGAAGAGATTTTCACATCGCTGAGCAAGTACCTCATGAGGATGTGTTTGTGAGCATGTCTGCCCACATGTTCATGCACCATGTAAGCATCTACACCACTTCTTGTAGTATTCTGGGTTTGACATTACCATAAAACTATTAGTTTACCAAACCTATTGGTTTACATTAACCAGGTAGTTAACTCCAGTACTATCTTCTCCATGTGTGGGAAAAAGCTTAAAAGGTTGAGAGCTCTGCTCATTTAATGAACTTTTGAGCAGAATAATAGCTATTTTAAGTTTTATTGCTAACTAGTTATGTTTTCCTCACCAGAACTTAATGACAGTGGATGGTTTATTAAAATAACTAACATCAGCAACATGGGAGGTAGAGTCTGATTGAATTTTTCATTTTCATAGGCAGTTAATAAAGTGTCTCAGTGGTTTAATAGAAAAGAAGCTGCTGTGCAAGTTGTTGTGTGCTTCATTGGTGAGGTGGGGAACCCACACTGCTGGTGTGAACCACTTTGTTCTTTGTCCCCTTACCAGTGTCCCCATGCAGTGCCTCTTTACTGTCCTTGGGTGCTCCTGTAATTGTATCTAGACAATTTGTACTAATTGTGAACACAGATCCATTTTCAGGAACATGAGTTATTGTGATATTCCCATATTTGTGCTCATGAATTGCAAGTACTTCAAGGGTGGATGAGAATAGAGATGCTGGGATTTGAAAAGCAGGTGACAGAGCTGTTCGTATCAGGCACAAAGTATATGACTTGTTCCATGTTCTTGCAATTGACTTAGAGCTGACAAATTGCCTTTTTAATTTCCAACTGTTACTTTATTTTTTTCTTTTACTTTATTTCATTTTATTTTATTTTATTTTAATGAGACATTAACACAAATATTAATCTCAAGTACAAACCATATGAAATGCACTCACTGTGCAGCATTTTCCCAGACATAGCAAGTAGAGAGATATGTATTGCTGGAAAGTAACCAGTGGAGATGTAGATCCATAGCCACAGTTCCATTGCCAATTCTTCTGGCTACTGAAGGTGATCATGCCTGTAGAAAAGAGGTTGCTGCCCAATGTGTACATCAGAAAATATGCTGTACCAAGCACAACATGAGCCTTCTGTGACTGCAGCAGAAGCACAGCTGAGGAAGTACTTTCACAACACTTGTGACATCCCTTCCATCATATACAACAAGAAATATATATATGTATATATATAAATGTGTAAGCAAGAAAATATATTTTGTTTGATGGAAAACCTTGTGTGATTCCATTGACACACACTCCTTACCCAATAAATATTAATATCATTCCTTATAGAAGGCTTCCTGAAAAAATCTATTCCCCAGCAAAGGAGTGGGAAAATCTTGTCCTAGTTCTGTGATCTATTGCAATGCAGATAGGAGTGCTGTGACTGAAAACAGAGCAACTTGTTTTGGCATGCTCTGCCTTCTCTTTGAGGTTGTTTAAATTATTGAAGAGTACTAGGAAGTGCTTTCTATCTTGAAGTCGATCTTCGTGAATTCTGTTTTAGCAGTTATATTAAACATATTTTAATTTCCTAGTTCACTTCCAAAACAAAAATCCCAGTTCATCATTATCCTTGCATAAAAAAGAAGGTACCTGAAGGATGGGAAGCCATAACCTCAGACTCATCAAAATGTAAATTACTTTATTATATAATCTGTAGTGTACTGTGAATGTGCCTGTCTTTCATATAAAATAAATAAAAAAATGCTAATAACAAACCAAAAACCATTTACATATCTGTAATACATTTGAGTCTGCACCTACGCTGTGATGCACTTTGGGGTAATTGACAGTAAAAACTTCAGTGTACAGGATCCCCTGCTGTATGAATTACAGTGTTTGCTGTTTGTAGTAGTTTGTTCATACTCCTGACTGTTGTCTCCTGAGATTTAAAAGAAACCCTGCTGATTTGCTAACACAGTGAGCTTTTTAATAGTTGGTTCCTGATATGAAAATTTAACTAAAATTGTGACCGTTGGTTGAGAACTGAGTAATGTATTTGTAGCATTTTCAAGTGAATGAATTTGACAATGTAGTTTATAAACAAGATTTTTTTGGTATTTTTTCTAGGTTATTCTCCTGGATTAAAAATCTCATTTCAAATAGGATTGGCTTGTTGAAAATTTTATCCTCACATGCACTTACTAATATGATTTGCATTATCACAACCTGCCTCCATATGTAGCTTGTAATTCTGTACCAGCTTGGTTTACCTAGTTCATTTTGATGGATATCATGCTAAATTATAGGAGTTTTCTTTGGAGGATTTAGATTTGGATTTTCTTCCTTTTTTTTCTTTTAAATTGATTAATTTAAAACCAATGTCTTGAATGAACCCTAAAGTGGAACAAAGATTTTATTTTGGCTTAAGAGTTCCCTGGCTGCCCCAAAACAGGGGTTTTATTATTTTACTTCTTCACAAAGTGGGGAAAATATTTTTCAATTCTATCCAAGTCTGTTTCTCTTCTAAATTTTGTTTGATTGTTTGGAGAAAAGCTGGAAGTTGCATTGCTCAGACAATTGTAGATAATTATCGTAAAATACACATAGCAGTCTGAGCCAAATATGTGGTGTTAAGAGGAGCTGGTGCTTCTGCATCTCCTGCCTCACTGCCCATGAAGCATCTTCTCTGAGCCTAACGTGTCTTCTCTTCCATTCTGCATGGTTGTGAGGGGAGACTGAAATAAATTCCCATCTGAGCAATTAAAATATTTTTTTAAAAATACAGCATGAGAGAGAAAGAGAACCCATGAATGATAATCTGTGACCTAGAACACTGCTCCTGTGCATTAATGTTGATATTTTGGGTAGCAGTTTCTTTCTCTGATGACTTTGTAGCCTTTGTTGCCAAGGCTGTAAGCTGTTCCTGCTCGATCCAGCACTTCATATATTTGTGGTGCTGTTAGGACACACACCAGTCTCAAAATGGCTTGTTCAGATGTGCTCCTGGGACTTCACACCCTCCTAATGGGAAACCCACCCTCTTGTAGCCCTGGGAGGTTGAAGAGGCAAATGAAACCAGGTGCAAGTAATTCAAACCAAAATAACTCCATTAGCAGAACCTGGAAGAGTTTATAAGGCAGTCATATTGCTGACAAGTAAGCTGCAAAGAAAAGAGGAAAATTGAGTCTGACTGGAAGATGGAAAACTGCTCTCCCTTTCCTTGGTTTCTTTTTGTGTACAGCTGAATGCACTGTGTTGGTCAGCAGGTACCTGAGCTCTTGACCGAAGCAGAGGAAAATGAGGACTCTATTAGAAAAAGCAAAATAGTTAAGTGTTATTTTTGTAGCTATTTCTTTCCTAGGCAAATCTTCATATTCTAGTATTTCTGTGACCTTTCACTTTTATTTCTTACATAAATGAGAGAATCAGGTCAGCTTAGTTCCCACATCTAGTGGCTTGTTGACAAGGAAAAAATTAATCAGAATTGCTAGTGTGGAATAAATTACTCCAAAATAGCTTCCCCATGGATACTGTTAGTCTGAAATAAGTGCTCTTTTTTTCTGATTAGCACATAATCTGCCAGACCAATGTTTGTCAAGTTTCTCAGGTAGACAGTGGTGAGCTTGTAGAAATTAGTATCTTCCAGAAAATCCCTTGACTCCTTGAACAAGACTTGTCACTGCCATAACCCTTCCACTGGCAGAGCCCAGCCCTGAATGGTCTGACCAGGTCTGAGCCCTCTGCAGGCACCCCTACCAGAAAACCACAGCAAGAGATTTCTGTGTCTTTATGACATTTTCCAATCTAGTAGAATTCCTTAGTATTTGTAGTCTTGGATGATCTGCTGAAAAGCATCTGTAACTTGATGCTTTTCAGTTCCCTTATTAAGCATATAGAGGGCTTCATTCCTTGAACAAAAAACAGATGAAACAATTTTTTATTCCTTTCAGTTCCAAGCCTGCTCTTCAAGTTTCAACCCAAAACTCTCCTCATTTTTTTATCTGAACACACTGAAAACTACTCTGGTTCATGTTGTGAACTCCTCCATCCATTTCCCTTGTGCTTTTGTTTAGACTGGAGGCACCTTATTGTTTCAGCTTCCTGACTTCCTAGCAGATTTCAGTTGCTTCCTGGGCTTTCCTGAATATAAAGTGCCACACTCCAAGTCAATAAACTCAACACTGCCCTGTGAAGTTCTCCCACTGCTGGCAAATGCCTGTTGTCTCCAGGATTTGGGAAATGTGGAAAGAACTTAAAGCACACACTGACTTGTAGCCATGCCAGCTCTGCTGGATCCAAAGGTCCTAGATTATTGTTGCTAGCTATCAACAGTTGCCCTTGGCTTGTTTTCACAAAAACTAGCCTGCTCTATCTGATTTCCCAGCTGCAGAGGATAGATTTGTTAATATTTTTTGCTTAGCCAAGCAATTATCTTGCTCAAGGTCAGGCAGGGATTTTCAGATGCCAGGAAAGCCCATTTCATTATATGTGTTTGTTCTGTAGAAGGGCTTTTGCTTTCTTTTCAAAGTGAATGTTTTATGCTGCTGCTTACTGAGTGCTCACACAGCACTCTGTTGAGAAAGCAGCAGTGTTGGCTGGGGTTTGGTCTCACACCCATTAAAGTCAATGACAAAATTCCAGGAGCTCCCCTGCTGGCACAGTTTGCCTGGAGGAGATGCAGTTTGATAGACTTCAAAGTGTTGCTATGAACAGAGCATGGAAAGTCAAAGCATGAAGTGAAAATATCTGACAGTATGTTGATCCTATAGCATTCCAATTTTAACACAAGGCAGATCCAAACAGTGATATGATGACTCCACATTTCTTCAGGCCAGCCTTGTTAGAAATACGAGGTGTCTTTGTTGAAGGATAAAACACCTTTATCTTGCTTTAAATGCAGCAGCACAGCTGCTAAGTCATAAAGTGGGTGTTGAAGAAGATTGTTGGATATTTTACCATCTCCTAATAAACCTGTTTCTGATTGAGTATGTAATTTAGGCAGTGTGGACATCTAAGTTGCTGATAGAAGCAGTTAAATGCCAATAGCCCAATTTTAAGTTTTATTTAGGTGCTTAATTTAGATGCACTTCAATTTTCATCATAAGCTTTAGATACTTAAGTAACTTAATTTCACCAACAAATGTTGTTGTAAGTTTGTCCATGAAGAAATGTAGATTTCTGAAAAAAATCTATTATTTCTTCTATTTTTCGTACTTGAAAATGGACAGATGAGCAATAGCTTGATTTTCACTTTCCAAATTTGCTTTTGTGGTGCAAATATCTTTGGAGAAGACTCTAACTGTCTGGTCTGTAGCTGGGATAGAGCCTGACTCAAGGTGTATATTCATGTATCAACTGCAGAAGTGTAGTTACGATTATGCCCTTTCTGAATCATTCTGGTATTGCAACCAATAAATGAAAAGTAAATATCCTAAGCCACTTGTAAAACTTATTGCAGGGCTTAAAACAGAAGTCAGACAACTGTAACAAGTACAAGTACCTCTTTTTACTGCTGCAGTGGGGACACTTAGGAGAGTTGGGTAACTTTTCAGACCTCATTACTGGGGGCTGGTTAGTCAGGGTATGTCCCACCTGGGGTTACCAGGCAGTGCTGACAGTAAAGGGCTGTGAGAGGGAGCAGCTGCACAGTGTGGATCACCTTGCACTGACAAGTAAAGTGTAGTGACTTTCTTCTGCCTGTTCTGCAGGGAAGACTGACCTGCTCTTCCCTATTCACTTAGCATGTAGGTTGTGTTTTCTCATTGTGAGAGGATTTGATGAGGTGATAGAGTGTTAGTGACTGAGACAGATACCCCTCCTGGAGTAAGCATGTACATTAATGCATTATTGAATTTGACTGTGTCATAATCAGCATGCCTTCCCATTGATTACATCCCTCCTGTGCTCTCTGGTCATAAATGTGGTGATTTATTCTCAGAACCGCTCAATTTCCTGAAGTTTCCATTCTTTCCATTTTAGATGGCTTGACAGACTGTGTAGATCCTGACTGTTGTCAGCAAAGCAATTGTTACTCAAGTCCTCTCTGCCAGGGTTCGCCTGATCCCCTTGACCTTATTCAGCACAGCCAACCACCTTTCTCTCAGCATCCTCCAAGGCTCTTTTATGATCGAATCAGATTCCTTATTGGGAAGGAAAGCACTCATGTAATCCCAGGAGATGTCTCTTTTGAGAGCAGGTGAGTCTCCTTTTAAATGAAAGACTTTTCTGAATATTGAGAACTGCAATTAAATTGTTTAACCAGGAGAAAATGGTGATACCTGGATAGCTGAGAATTCTTCACCAGTGCTCATAAAATACTTAAAAGGATAGCAAAACTAAAGTCCCAACAGCTGAGGATCTTGGTTATTAGATTGTTGTTATTACCTGTCTGGTTCATGGAAGTGTCCCAGCAACAAACTCTACTGATCCTATTAGCAAGACTGACTGTTGTGGAAGGTAAGTTGTCTCATACATGTAAAATCAGCAGGGGAAGTTCAGCCCTTCACACTGTACACACTTAATGGTAGAATGCAGAAGGACAAGTTGGATTCACATCTGCTGCCTTCAGTCACCTTTCTGCCCAGTACAATTTGATTGGTATTTACAGTGTAATGAATTTAGTATGTGTCACTTACATATAATCTAGACACATAATTTAAAAACTTCTTGGTTTTGCTACACATTGATAAAGCAGTGTGGAGTTTACTATTTTGTGCTGCAGGTGCATCATGCAAAGACTAGAGTGATCCCAGAGTGTTTGTGAGATTGGCTTTGCCCTTTAACAGGAAGGACCTGTGCAGTAGAAAAAGGGCACTTACTTGCTCAGAAAACCTGGTAGCACATATTTTCTTGAACATTTGAAATAGAGGGGCACATAAGTTTTTATGCTGCAGTTCACTTGGGAAGCTATAACTTACATGCTGACAAAGAGATCCACAAATCATCCACATCACCTGACTATTACCCTGTCAGCTAGGCCTATGCATTAGATAAACCATGTTCTAGTAACAAGCACATAAGAATTTTTTATTTTCACAGTACATAGCAGTTAGGTTACAACCTCAACACAATCCCATAGCTGCACACAAATTCAGTGCATTTTTTCTTGCAGCATTAATTTTTAATAAAGTAAATTTGTAAACAGTCATTGATCTGAACTACCTGAACATTTAATCACTATTAATAATGTAACAGGATGTTATAAATGTGATGAACAATAGGCCATGAAGATGAACTCTGTGGGAAGCACCCACCTGTCACTGGTGGGTCTCTTGGAGTGTGTTGTGCTTATGAATGAGGCTGCTGTACTTGGGGCAGGGTCCTTGACTGGCTCTGTGGGCAGTTTAAACCAAAAGTCACGACTGAAAAATTTTCCTCATCAAAATGCCTCACAGTGAGGAGTTTCCAGAGAGGAGGTGAGTGCTGATCTGCCTGTACAGTGTTCTATGACACTGCAAATGTTAGCAGCCAGATTGCACATAATCCCATCAACGTGCTTTTATAGATATAAGGAATTGATCTTTTAAAGCTATCATTGATGGGATTTAACTTGGATTTAAAAGCTTTTTCTGAGCATTTCGTTTCTTTACCCTGATACCTGCCATGCCTTTGAAGACTGAAGAGCAGCAAAGTTCTGTGTGGCAGCAGCAGCCCACCCTCACCATGGCTTCTTACTTCATGCCACTGAGAAGCAGGACTTCACTGGCATTGGTGTATCACTAACACCCCAGATATCATTTCCTCCCACTGTAGACAAATTCATGGTTAGTTTGGTGAGAAGATCATTGGGATTCAGATGAGAGTGGCTGCATCTTTGGAGTCAGGGCAATGCCTGGAGACTCGTGCGCTGCTGTGTCTCCTGGGGTTTGTCAACACTAATCTGCAATGTACTGGGCACCCCAAAGGGTTCCTCAGTCCACACTTTGCTTGATCCTTGAGTCTTCCAGGCTGTTGAAATATTGTTCATCCATGAGTCAAATATTATTAAAAACTGCCAGAATTTTATTCAAGGATGAGAGATAGGCAGGATCTCTGAAAGAAGCAATAGCTAAACTGTGCTCCCTCTGTTCAGAAATCTTCCTCTGACATTGCCAGTCTGTCATCTTGTGTTGGTTCTTCTCCTGGGAATTAAGATTACTGAAAAAATATAGAAAGACAACTGCTGCTAGAGTTAAAAATATCAGAAATCTGTGATCCAGCCTATCTGGTAAAGACCTTAGAATGCCTGGGGGGTTTTAATCTCCTTTGGGCTATTGCTGAAAAGGTTGTGTCTAGGCAGATGATATTAACTCATGGCTGCCTGCAATGCCACTGATTTTATAGCATTGGTGGTTCAACATGAAATGCTGGAAGGATTTGATGTAATATTGGCATGCATTTATTTCAGAGCACTGGCATCCATTCCCACTGCTGCTCCAATTTTGCAAAGCCCTATCTGCCTTTTTTTTTTTAATTTCCCTTTACAAGAAATCTCTGAGACCATTAGGAGGATTGAGGAAGAGACATCTATCCAAAGTTTTCAGTCTTCTGATTCAAAGGACATTGTGCAGTGTTTTACTGTACCACAGGTCAGTGGAACTCTGGTATGGGTGATCTTTGCATTAATCTCACTGAAGACAAAGTGATGTTGATTACATCTTGGAAAACTATAAAAAATGGTGAAGATTATCTCTGTCCTTCAGACTGGAAGTGTTTGATCTTTGCCATATCCTGGAATTTTTCAGATAAACTGAAATACTAAAACTAGTTCTGACAGCTGCTGAGACATCTATCCCTCTGCATTTGCATCTTGGACTTTATCTTAGGTCTAATATTTAAACATTTGGCTTCTACAGTACAGTCAGGATGTTGCATGACCCATGGCTAAATACTAAACCAAAAATAATGTTAAGGAGCTACATGTTTGCAAAACATTTTGCTTTTGGTTGTGTCAAAGCTATGTCATATGCACTGGGTTTTTACAAACTCCCACTTAAACTGTGACATGCTGAAAGGCAGATTAGAGACGTTCTGGATAAATGGAAATATGCTTGCTTACATCAGGCATGGTTTTAAACTTCTACATGTAGCAGGGTGTAGCAGGTTATAATGTTTTTGTCAACTTCTGTTCTCAGGAAAGTTTTTAGCTTGTTTCTTCGGTAAAGTTTTGTTTTTTTTTTTAATGCATGCTGCTGGCAAGCTATTTGACTCACTGCAAATTGCCCACAAAAAGGGTCCAGTGTATGGTACTGAATTAATTACTCTTCAAAGGCTGCTTCCAGCAACATTGTCAGCAGGAAGAAATGAATGTACCTCACTAGCCTTTGGCTTGATTTCTCTCATTGAAGATTTTAATCAGAAATGTAATACAGTAAATGACATCTTCTGGTAATGTGACACTTGCAAATTCACAAGCTGCTTGACAGAGTTCCATATCTGAGCCTAATGTCTCAGCCTGAGGTGCTTATTGGAAACTTAACATGCAAAACAAAAGCAAAAAAATAGCAGGTAAGTAGCAGCAGAGCAGGGCAGAATGGTGGTAAAATAATAAAATGCTTTACAAGTACTGAAAGAAGGCATCTAAAATTTAAACTTCTGTTCATATTTTAAATTAGAGATGTCAGACAAGCTGCCTGACAGCAGACACCTGAGATCCAGAGTAGTGAGTTCCTCAGTTACTCGTGGAATGACCCATGAAGCATTGACAGGGGAATCCTACTTCTTTTAGGCCACCTGCAACCCGTGGGAATCTCAGCTTTCTCTCAAAAAGCCAACTGCTCCCTCTGGAGTTGCAGATTTAGTACAGCTTGCCAGGGGACTGGCAACATTTTTAATGCATTTGAAAACACTAAGGCAGCTATCAGGAGCATGTTCCTGCCCAGCTTCACCAAATTAGAAAAGACATTTTTGCACTTACTTTCAAGTTAAAACAGCTTGGAAAGCCTCAGGTCTGAGATTATGCAATCCTCACAAATAGGTGGCTGTTGGACAGATAGTACAAATTATCCCCCGTGAGAAAGCAAAGCAGGGCAGTCACAAGAGTGAGGAATAAGTCTTAGAGGCAGGAAGCACAGTGCATTGAGGAGACATCATGATCTTTAGAGGTTTCTCTGCTCAAATTGAGAGAAGCAGTGAGTGGTAGCAAGGCCCCGAGCTCATCTGGGGAGAGGGTGAATGTTGGAGCAAGGAAGCGTGAAGTGGCAGTGGGCTATGAAGGGACATCACTGCAGGGAACATGCTCTGAAAGCTCTGCTAAGGCAGGGAATGAAGTGAGGTGTTCTCTGAGCAGCAGAGCTGCAGGGCAGCTGCATGCCTGGGGACATGGGCTCTGCTCTGTGAGCTGCCAGGGCACTGGGAAACAAGGGAGACCTGGCTGCAAGCTGGGCTCTTGGTTACCTCCTGAGCCTTGGACAGTAGGGCTGGTCGTAAAGTAACTGAAAAATGTTTTCATAGCTGCAGTAAATGCCAGAATTGAAGCTAGTTCTGATCAAATGCTTAGACAGAGATTTAGTGGGTGCTGGTAATTCAAAAAGAGGCCAGAGAAGACTCTTCAATTTAGAGTAGGTAATAAAGAGACATTAAATAATGAGGACAAATGTAGGAACATAGAGGCAGGCTTAGGACATTTAAAATCTAAGAGATTACGAAGACAATTCAATATAGATAAATGTAGAGTAATGAGGTTTATGTGTCTTTATCCTGTACTGTAAATACGTTTGACTTGTAAAATATGATGAATAAAAAAGGAGAATGTTGAAAGATAAGTGTCTTAATATTATTTATGAATAATGGGAAGTGAAGTGAATGAATAGAGGAAAGAAAGACCATGGATGAAATAATGGAGATTTTGATGAGCTGTTATCATACAATTCTGTGTGCTTGATAAAATATTAGGACAGAGTAGTGTCAGAAGACAGGTCTGTGTGGAATGAACAAACAGGAGTGCAAGAATAATGCACTGAATAGTGATTACTCCCAGGGGTCTCACTCTCACACTAATGTCTGTTATAAATATATGGAGTGCACTAATAAAGGTATTAGAAAAGAAAATGCAGGTCTGTTGGTGTTAGAAATATGTGAAAATAATAGAAACAAGTATTTTCTGCTCTAACAAATCAAAGAGTAATTGGACCTGTCTGTTCTGTTGAGTGAGTCATGTGAGGCTGTTGAGACAAACAGGACCTCAATTGCCTTTGGTGGAGCAGCAGATTTTGGGCCACAAATAGGGCCACAACCGACTTACTTCATGTAGAAAATGAAACAGGTGATAAATGAGAACTCTTGTTTTGCATACAAGGTAATGCAGCCTCTCCCATTCCTCTGGGATTTATCAGCATCTTCCATGGCCTGGGAGCATGGAATTCCTATTAACAACTGTGGTGAATGGTGTACTTGTAAAGAGGTTAATTTTTACCAGTTGCATTTTCTCAAGTCATGGTCAGACGGGTTTGATGATCTCATGGTGATAAATCAGTGTCCTGTCAGTGGCTTGGGAGAATGGCATCTTAAAAAGCATGTCAGAATTTTCAGAAATTTATGTTCTCCAGTTTCTGCATATGATTTCATTGGATCATGGTCAATTAATCTTTCTAGGAATATTTTTAAATTCATATGTAGACTCCTAAATAACTTTTGTCTGAGGAGCTGTTATGGTTTTTCCTTTAGATCATGTATTCACTGTGCAGTGGATGTGTTTATTGAGGTTTGCACAAATTTTCAAATTGAGAAAGAAACATAGCAATGTCTAAATTTGTGCTTGTCATTTATATTGAGTAATTAATGCCAGTTCACTTTATAAGTATTCTATTGGTTTTGACCCTGTATGTCTTAATGTTACCAAAGAATTTCCACATACACTGTTCACTTCATTATGTAAAACCGCAGTTCCAGGAAATAGGTGCATTAGTATCATGAGTTTCCAAGACTCATGAGTAGTATCATGAGTTTCCTGGGTTGGTTCAGCCAGTGGAGCTGTGTTGATGTGGTGTAGCTGACAGCCCAGGGCAAAAGTACTGGGAGGAATTTCAGTGGAATGTAGCTGTGTGTAAACCCTTAGAAAATCCCACTAGGTCCTAATCTGCAGTGATAATCTGAGTGCCTAATCTGAGGTGATATTTTACATTTTACTCCTCATCCCTAGGAGACTTGATTCCTTTATGTCTCATTATTCAGATAGGTAAAAGGCTAAAGCTAAGAAAAAGAGGGATTTCTTCACCTTTTCTGTGACCAAGGTGAAAGCAGTGGTCTGAAAGGACAACAGTGGAGGTTTGAATTGGATTGTAGGAAGAGCTTGCCATGAGTAGAGCAAGAGGCATACAGAGGCATTAGAATGGGTTACTTGCTGAGCTTATAGAGTTAGACAAGCATCTGTCTGGACTGATGTAGGCATAGTTGATCTAACCCGAGGCAAAGGAATGGACAAGATAAAGTCTTGTATTTCCTTTCAGCTCTCATTTTCTATGATTCTGTGATCCTTTTAGCCTCTGATTAGACACACTTAGGAATGAGTTCACTTTCCTGTCCATTGGCTTTGATGTGTTCTGCTGTGCTGCCATGTTCCAATTCCTTCACTGGGATGTGAGGATAAAGTGGAAAGTGGGTGCAGGTCCGACGCATCCCAGAGGGAATTTAGAAGGGCATCACATGTGATGGGGGTTGAGAAAAATGTATGTTACACTTGATTAGGCACCCTGTGAATTTACCTATATAACTTTCTGAAGTTTGGTGAAGCTCATGTATCTCACTGCTGCCTTATCACATTAGTTCAGCTTTTTCTAATAGACAGCAATGCCCTATACCTAGCAGCAGAGAATGAGGTTTCATTCTCTCCTTTCACAAACCATCACTCCCTAGAGCTGCAGCAAGCTAAATCACACTATCAGTGAAACCTTTGCAGTGCCATTCCATGGCAGAACAAATAGTACCCTAAAATGTATCTGGAAATGGGAATATATTCTCCCTATACCAACAGTTCATGGGAGAGACTGTGTGTTATCCTTATGAGAGAATGCTTTTTCAAATCAGTCTTTTGGACTTGAATGACTTTTCTTCCAAAAATCAGCACTCACTGTGATACCAGAGTGGTTATGTCTGTCTGGGACCAAAGCACAGCCCAGTTTCTGAAATCAGTGCCTTTCTCACCCTCCTCATGTGTGTAACATGTTGCCTTCTACTCTTCTTGTTACAGGCGGGCCTGTGTCATCCGAGGCCAGGTTGTAGCAATAGATGGAACACCTTTGGTTGGAGTGAACGTCAGTTTTCTGCACCACAATGAGTATGGATACACCATCAGTCGACAGGATGGAAGGTTAGGCTTTCATGTATGATCCTTCACTGGTTTAGGTTTGTGTAGTTAAGGCCATCTGCCAACTTCTATTAGTGTACAAAATTTTCATAGACATCCCAGTTCGTCGTGTGGCTTGAGGATGACATCTGGCCCTCAGCTCTGGGAGCACAGCTGATTGGAGCTCTCTGTAGTAAAGGGACCAAAGTAAAAAGAGAAGAAGAAAAAACTCCTGAACTGCAGCAAAATTACAGTGACATTCAAACTCCTGGAGTCAAAATGTGCCAAGTCTGCTGTAACACTACCTTCTTGACATTGGAATATTTTCACCAGTCAGGTTTTCCAGGAAATATCCTGTCTTCCCACTTTTTTTTTTGCTGTTAAGTGTGAATCATCCAAGTAGTTTACTGAGGTGTCGATAAAGTCAAATCCTTTAGTTGATCACCTGAGACACACAAGGAAAGGTGAGAACAGACTCCTTCCAAAGACAAATGGTTAAATTGCTGTTCCATAATCAGCCCTTGATTCCCCCTCTTCCCCAGCCTCACAGGTCTGAGTTTATTTTTCAAAGACAGGTGAGGTTTCCATATCTTCTATATTGCACTCCAGGGTTGGCCATCCATTTGCAGTAGGGTCATGATTTGCTCCTGAACCTCAATTAAGCTGTTAAGGGCAGTTTAAGACTTCATCTTCCTTGGCTGGATTGTGAATTACAAGAAATCTGAAGCTGTCTTCCAGCAGGGAAAAAGTGGTGCAATTTGTCACTGTTTCCACAATTTATTTTTTTTGTTTGGCTTTGCCAATTTATAGAAGTAAGGAGCATGCATATTTATTTCACCTTAGTTTATTGACTTTCAAATCGCAGTGCTGAAAGTTAGTAATTATCATTTCCTCCTCACGCTAGCCTGGATAAAGTTGTTGCATTAAAATATGCTACCTGTATTTTGCTGTGAATGTAATCGGTGTCATTTGGGAAATGTGATGAGATATGCATAATTAAGTCTGACTTCTTATCACAGTTTGTTACCATCAAAAACCTCCATAATAGATGCATTCAATAATACAGAGAGTGAAGTAGCTATTTACATATTACCTTGTGTTGCCTGACTGTGGATGTCAGAAACTCTGGAAATTGAGACTGTATATCATGCCTTCTGTGTCCCACTGTTTTGCAGCTCAGATGTGCCAAAGGTTCTTCACAGTAACTCCCAGAGGATCACCCTCCTTGTGTTCAAGAGCTGACTCAGTTCTCAGTGCAATTAATCACCATCTTTCCCCAAAATTTCATATCCTGTGCAGGGAGGTCATATGCTCAGTGTACTCAACCTTTTTGTCCTGCTGCTTTTAGAAAAAGGGAAAGGGTTATGTTAATAGAGCTAAGGCCTAAGAGCTTTAAGCTTTATTATTCTGTATGCCCTTCCTGCATAGATGACGAGGGGCATCCTTTTTCTGGGATAGGAATTTCTTTTCATATAAACCAAAGCAACTGGGTTCACACTTTTGCTACAGGTGGCTTGTTAGTATTGATGCCAGTTGATAAATAGAGGGGAGGGGCCAAGTAACAGTGCAATTCTGTGCCTTGGTGTTGATGCATACAGGGAGAAAGCCCACAGAGGTAAAGCTTCTTTGTAGATACCAAGGTTGTGCAAGGAATGTACACTTGAATGATTTCAGATACTAAATTAAGAGCTGTAATAGCAAACAGTAAGTTTTTGTTTGTGATGCATTGAAAGATGTGATGTAATGTGATGTGATGACAAAAATAAAAAGAAACAAAACAATTTGTTTTCTCTTTTCCAGTTTTGACCTTGTGGCTGTTGGAGGAATCTCTGTCACTCTAGTTTTTGACAGGTCTCCTTTCATATCTGAAAAAAGAACGCTTTGGTTGCCTTGGAATAGATTTATCATTGTAGACAAAGTTGTAATGCAAAGAACAGAGTCAGACACACCATCTTGTGACATCAGTAGTTTTATCAGTCCAAATCCAATTGTACTCCCTTCCCCCTTGACAGCATTTGGAGGGTCCTGTCCTGAAAGAGGAACTGTTATTCCAGAACTACAGGTAATGAAAAGACTTTTAAATTAACAGTTTGTTCTGTTGCAGAGCCAGGTTTAGGCAATCTTTGAAGATACTGAGTGAATAACTGCTGTAATGTCATTCACTTGGCAGAATAGCACCAATTTATATCTATTTAGTACTGTTTAAAAACAAGATGCTGTTGTCTTTATTCTTCCTTTACTTTTTAATATTTAAAGATGCTTTATTTCTTACCTCCAAGTAGAAGAAAGTGGGAAATGTTAACATGAATTATTATTGAAACCTTGATTTGTTGATAGTGATACACAAAACCTTTCCTAGTTACAGATGAACAGTAGAACTTCCCAAACATCAGTGTGAGGCATGAACATTCCTAGGAATGTTTCATCCATTCACAGCTAGATGTCAGATTCTTGGGTTCTATTACTTTCTTTCCAAGGTAGAGCAATTTTACTGTGATCTTTAGGACTTCTTTTTTAATTCAAATGTGTTTCTTGGCACTCCCTTACATGTTTAAAGTATTTTCTAATAAACCTTGTAATTAACTGTTGTTTTACTTGGGACTTAAAAGAGGTTGTGAGAGTCAAACACCCAACAAAACACAGCTTGGGTCATATTAATACCCTTAATTTTTAGTATGTTGTTGGAGAAGTTAGATTTTAAACAATAAGACCTCTTTTGGGTTCTCAGTTAATTTCACCAAGCAAGCCTGGAAGGGACTTTGGAGGGTACCTGTAGCCTCATAAAAGTGTTGCTACTTTATTCTACATATGAGAGTCCTCTGCTTGAACTGAATTATGTCTAAACACCTCCATGACTATTACATGCTTCATCCAGTTGATGATCATAGCATTGCTTCACAGAATGTACTAAGTGAAACTAATGAACATAAATTAAGAATAACTGCTGCACACCAGTAAGAAAAAAATGGGTCATAGTGCTCCACATGAGGTATGCCTGGGTCTTCTTTGAGCAGCAGGGTACTCAAAGATGCAGTCTTCTCAGAAACTGCTCCCCAGTTCCTTCCTTTTTTNNNNTTTTTTTTTTTTTTTTGCCATTGGAGGTTTCTTAGAGTGTTGAGTTTCACTGTACAGTTCGGGGAATTTAGCAAAAAGTAGCTGAGAATAATAGGAGACAGAGATATATTAGCATGTATTAATGCATGAATATTTCTTCCTGCTTTTCTATTAAAAATGGGAAGGGATGTCAGATGTATGACAGAGAGGGCAGCTGGGATGTCAGCAGGAAGGAAGGGGGACACTGCAAATCAGGAACAATAAAGGGAGCAGGATTTCCCTGGCAACACTACATTTCATATGTTGAAATGACAAGTGCTGGCAGGCCTCCAGCTGTACTGCAGCAGGGCTGTGACAGTGATACTGTTGCAATGTGTAAATAAAATTGGTTGAAAGTGAAGTAATCTATTGTTAAATAAGGAAAATTTTAAAACTGGGAAATATAAACAAAACAGTTTGTCTTTTTCCAAGCATGATGAATTTAACATTGTGACAGGTTGATCCATTAGTACAGAAATGCACTAACATCATTAACCTTATTAAGCACAGTCTAGATTTCAGGTGGCTTTTGAGTGACTGTGGTAGCATTCTCCACGAAGCCATTCTTGTCTCTTGCCTGCTATTCTCACAGTCTGTCCCAGAACAATTCTTTTCTCTCAGGAGCTAAATCCTTTTTTGTAGCTCCAAGGCCCACATCATTCAAAAGGTCAAGGCCAAATTTCTTTTTTCCCCTGACAAGCTCACAGCCTTTGCAGTCCTTGTGGTTGCTGAGGGCCTATCTCCATTGCAGTGGGAATTGATACCGCCCCACAGGGGGCATTTCCAAGCTGCCTTTAATCCAAGTGGTTCAGACAGCAGCACTGACAGCAGGGCCCTGGGAATTGAGTTCACTTGCTCTCCCTGGGGACTTACCTGTGAGCGAGACAACTCTGATGCTCAGGCTGTTTCATTCTCACTGCTGTGTGTCCCCAGTCAGCTTGGTAGGTTCCTAATGCTGCTCCTGCATACACCGTGCCCCTTCTTGCTGGATCTTGGCCTAACTGCACAGATGGTTTAGCAGGAGGGTCTGTTTTCTTTCTTAACACTCCCCAAGTTAAAGTTATTGTCTCCAAAGCAGGGTAGTATCTTCACATAACAATGTATATGATAGACGATGTGTGTGTGTATATTTAAAAAAATTTAATTGTATTCTAGTTAAGAACACTTGTTAAGTGAACCAAGTAATAAAAGCAAGGTAAAGCTGTACAGCTCGTATGTAAGAATATGTGTACAGGTGCAGTATTTGCTCCCCAGTAGATGACAGTAAAGCATCAGAGGAAGAGGCTCTTTATCAAACAGACAGCCTGCCATCCAGTAAGTTGACCAAGCAGTGTCTGATGTTGGACATTTTGTCATGTGCCCAACTACTGCATTGCTGAAATAAACCCAGTTGTTTCAGTGGTGCTGTGTTCACATCATAATTGTGAAAAGTAAAATAATTATCTGCTCTTATGACTATCAATTTGCATTTTTCTTGGCTGTAGATATAACAATGTGGTTTTTTTCCAAGGTGGTGCAAGAGGAAATCGCAATTCCTTCCAGCTTTGTGAAGCTCAGTTATCTCAGTAGTCGGACACCAGGGTATAAAACTTTGCTGCGCATTATTTTGACACACACAACCATCCCTTCTGGAATGGCAAAAGTCCATCTGATAGTTGCTATTGAAGGTCGTCTGCTTCAGAAATGGTTTCCTGCTGCAGCCAATTTGGTGTACACATTTGCCTGGAATAAGACAGATATATATGGACAGAAGGTTTCTGGTCTGGCTGAGGCAATGGGTATGTAGAATCACCTCGATGTAAGCAGAAGCACTCACACACATCAAGCCAGGAAAATATGGCAAATAAAATTTGTTGCTGCCCCTACATTCTTTTAAATCACATGCCTGTTTAGCTAAAGTCACTGAAGTGACTTGTACGATTTCCTAAGAACATTTATTTTCTTGTTCTTTCAATGTCATCTTTCTAATTTAATCAATTTGAAAATTCCCTTTTCCCTCAGAGAATGGTTATGTACTAACGGCATTATATTCAGCTGTCTCTGTTTTTGAATGTTACTCTGAATATGACCTTTGGTGTGTCATTGTTGCTGTCATTTTTTGGCTGTGACATTTAAAATGTCATTTCCGCTTAGGGTTTGCAAAATTCTAACTTTTGGGCATCCTTTCTTACTACATTTCATGTCCCCAACAGTTAAAAGTAATTGATTTGTTGTTTAAAGATGTTTATCCAAAAATCATCATGCTTCACGGGTTTTGTTCAGCAAGCAGCAAGACTATTCTGAGAATTGCTACAGAAGTACTGTCTGTGCAAATATATTTTATTTACCCAGCTTTTTTTTTTCATTAATTTCATGATTTTTTTAGGGGCTTTCTGATTTTTAATTTAACTTGATGTAATGTTTCTTAATGGACTGATAGATGCTTTATATTAGAATTATTTACTTTACAAGCAAAGCTGAGTATTGTGAATCAACTCCATTCACTTCCGTAGCAGTTCTGTTTGCTTTTTATGTCAGAGCAGTCATAACCAGCAGCACTGGCAGATCAGGCTACAAGGCAAGAGTAGCAAGGGCAATACAGAGCCATGCACCCTCCTAAGGAATATACCTCAGTCCCTGTATGAAAATGCTGCTCTCAGAGACAGCCAGGAGCTTCCTTCAGGATCTGTTGTGTTGTCCATGCAGGCAGAGTGCAGAGGCACAAGGTGCCAGCCAGGCTGTGCAGCTCCCAGCGCCTCTGGTGCGTGGTGGTGTTGCTGTGTGCTCCCAGACAGCTGCTCTGGGAGGTGGCTCTCTGGGGAGGCAACGGGGAAAAAGAGGATTATAGCATTTTTCTGGTCATTTCTTCCCTGAGAATGATGCAGCCATAGACAGACACAAATGTCCATGATGGGTTATGAGACCAAACTATGGAGTATGATTAGATAATGCAACTCACAAAGGAAGAGGTCAGACAAGAAGCTTTTCCCACACACAACAGGGGCTGCTGCCTGCAGGGGCATTCCCACCTCTCTCCTTACCCATGGGCCACCACTCACATTCATTTGATCATGAAATGAGCCAGATCAGGAGCAAATTCAGCTGAAAACTGAAGCAACCAAGGAATAAGTGATACATTTTTGGCTTCATTAGTTTCCTGATCTACTATGAATGTTCATGCAGAAGTTCAGGTCTTCTCATTCCAGCTGTAGCTCACACATTGCATTGGCCTAAAGGAGTCCAAGCTCCAACCTTGGTGCAAGGTCTCCAGAATTGCTGCCTCATCTCTCCTACCTGAAACTGATCTTCCACTTTTGGCTCACATCTGCAGAAGGGAGGGCAGCTTTTTCCTGGGGTCAGTCGGGTGCTGGCACTGAAACCAGGGTTCTGAGCATTCCAGGTGTGACGTGTGGCAAGGAGCAGCAGTTCCCTTCTCAGGCTCTTGAGATACAGGAGACCCTGGGAGGGGACAGATCCAGCCTCATCCTGTTGCTGGTACCAATTCCTGTTTGTTTTTGCAGTGAGGGAAGGTATTAAGTGAGTTGTTGGCACGTATTTGTGCAAATCTAGAAACAAAAAAGTATTCCAGCTTGCCCTTCAGCACTCCCGTGGGTGATCAGGCAGGACCAGGTGGGTCACAGGTGCCACCTGGGGCTTTCCTCAGCACAGCTGCGTGTGCCCTGTGTCCAGAGGCTGTCACTGACATCTTCGAGAGGGAACAGTTGACTATGCTGCTCCCACTGCATCATTTAAGAGTCCTCCAATGATTATGAAGTCCAGTACATATGCGGACTTTAAAACATTTTAATTCAAATACATAACATCTCATGAAATGATACTGCAGTTAGTTTCCCAAATTAGGAGTAGATGAGCTTAATGTGTTTAAATATGAATAAAGCTTACACAATAGTGCTGGATAACAACTTTTAAATTATTTAATTGGTGCTTAATTTTTTTTCTTTTCCTTAAAGCTTAGGTTAATTATGCTTCTTTCAAAATAGGTGCAAAAATCTTGATATTTTAAGTGCATTACTAGCATGCTTTGTTAGATTCCAATAAAGCTTTATTTAATTTGACACACTGTAGTTACTCAGGGACCTTCATCTGCATCCATTTTATGAATTTTTGTCAAAATAATTTCCTCTGCCAGTATATTACCAATATTTAATAATGCATTCTGTTCAGTTTTAATTTTAATTAAATTAAATTGGAGCAGGTTGAAGTCCTGGAACTCAGGATTATAACCATCTGCTTTTGGTTTTCTAAGTACTATAAACATCTATATTTTTCTTCAGGGTTTTTGACAGCACTGATCACATAACCAGTTACAGAAAACAAGACTTTCTGAGCATATTTCCACATGCAAATGGTTCTGTTTAAGCTTGTTGGAGAAATGTTTGCTGGCATGTGTCCAGTCCCCAAGCTCCTCACAAGAGGCCATTTTCTCAGAGTAACAACTGAGATGACAAAGCAGATTTTTTTTTTGTTCTGAATAAATAAGCATCATGTGGATGTTGGCACACAAAAGCTTGGGGGGTAAAGTCTGTGTCCCCTTGTAATCTAACACAAGACAAGGATTTCAGTCAAATCCTCAATAAATGCTCCTGTGTAACTCCATACAGACTCCTGCAATCCCACACAGCAGCACTGAGGGCTCTGCAAGGATGAACCCTCTTGGGGAGGAGCATAAACAAGCTCTCCACCAGCCCTGCCTGCTGCTGTGGTTGACTGCATTTTATTCATAGTTCAAACAAGATGGATGCAGATAAGTACAAATATTTCAGGGGAGGTTGAAATAGCAGTTACTGTCCTGGTTAATTGTGTCTTTTATTTCTTACCTGTATTTTGGCAACAGCCCTTAAGCTGTGGGTCTGGCACCAATTATTCTTCCCCAATTGTTGTATGAAAAGAATTGGGTCTTGGTACAGATGATCAGTAGGTCTTTGAAAATCCATTTTGAGACTGCAAAGAGCTGCACTTGCTGACTCTTAATGTCTAAAACCATAGTCACTAAAGTTCACATACATACAATGAAATCTCAGTCACCTCAAAAAAGTGCTATAAATTAACTGGCTCAGAAAGTAACACCCCACAATGAGGGTAAGCTGAGAGAGATTTTAGTTTCACTTACAAAATGATATTTTTCAAAACCTGCCCCTAACAAAATACTTCTCAAGTGGCACTGTAATCATCCTGCTGACTACCAGCATTATGCTTTGCCTTGATTACTTCGCATGCAAAATGACTGATAGGAAACTGTCATGGATGGTACACCAGGACTTCCAGGTGGATGGCTCAGGAGACCCTGCTTTAAGATCACACAGGTATTTCTTTTTGGAGCACAGAGAATGGGTGTCTTTCATAAATATGGGAAGTTCACATAGAAACCTGGTTGCAGACACACAGAAAGTGAGTGTGTGTCCATATGTCTCTCACTGAGGAGAGGGGACAGAGACAGCTATGCACAGTAACTGTGAGAGCAGGGAACAGTGAACTTCTAAGAAAGGTGGTGATAAGCTCTGGAGGGTATTTGGCAGCTCAGAACCATCAGCTGCAGGCAGGGCATACTGAGGCTTTACAGAGTTAGTCCAGCCCTGGTAAAGATGCCCCAGTGCATCCATGGGCCCGGATTCCAGACCCTGTAAATTGTTGTGCCTCCCCTGCCCAGCTCTCAGCACAGTCCCTCCCAGCAGCTGATGAACTGTCCTGTGGGTCCCTAATGGGTCACTGGGCAAAGCTCAGGGGCTGCATTAAAGGGCTTTGCTCTTTTCAAGCACACACAGATGACCCGGGATTGAACGTGTTAAGCACATGACTGGAGGAAAGATGTTAATGTGTAGGTGGCAAATGTGAGGTTGCTTCGTAGGAAAAATCTGCCCTTTATCCTCTCTCTACATTAACATCTAGAAAATAGTGTGTTCAGTTACTGAACCCTAATGACTCATCCCAGCACAGGATGTGGCTGCTCTGGAAGTTTCATGCCCTTACTTGGGCGCTCAGTACCCGGAAGCTTTGCTGGTGTTGGTTGTAAGAGTTTCTGTAACAGAAGAACTGGACAAAGCAGCTGCTGGACCCTCCAACTGAAACCTGGAATGTTTGAAACCTGCCATATTTACAGTAGTTAAGGAGATGTGATTTTTACAAGTCAGAGTTTAGCTGCCAAAGCAGACTCTTTCTGCTAAAATGGTGAAGCAGCTCTAGAGCTGTTACTGTAAGGAACAGCTTTCAGTTTGCCATAAAACATTTATCTTACAAACACAAATGTTCCCTGTTAGAGCTGGTCAAAATATTTTGATTGTGTACCATAATGGAATTTAGGTGTTATTAAAACTATTTATAGTTTAAGTAAAATAAACCTAAAGCTGTTATATAGAAAAAGTGAGAAGAAACTATTAAAAATGTTTAATACTTTTAAATTTTATATCTTAAAATACTTTTAAAACGTTTTTATTTTGAAAAGGTTAAACTATTTCAATATTTCCTTGGTCAAATTATGGTATTTGGTGTCAAAATAATACTCTTCCTTTACGAATGAATTTCACTGAAAGCTAGTAAAGCTAGAGGTATTTTTTTAGAAAGGTTGGTATATTAGAGATATCAAAAATTTTGAAGTTTTGTTTTGTGTTACGGAAGTACTAAAAGAAAAGGATTTTAATCAATTTGAGTTCCTAAGACCCACCATCCTTAGGGAAATTCAAGATTTTTCATCAGGTATTTTGGTAATGTGCAAGCCTGTTAAGATAAATGTGTAATTCTAGAAATGTTCAGCTTGTCAATCCATTTCTGCCTAACTATAATTTTTACAGTCAGTAAACAAATTAAAACCAATTTGTTTTAGCATGGGTTCTTTTCTATTTAAGCTGTTATTCAGGTAATTAGCAGAAATGCAATAAACAATCAAGTCAGGCGTCATTGGAGGAGATTTATAATCTTATGAAATCCATAACTGATACCACAGACAGTTTTCTGCTTTGAAGCAGTAGTCACCATAGCTGTAATAACATACTAATCTCTTAAAACTCTTTTTTCAAAAAATACCATACAACAATAGCAATCAGACAGAGGAAAATTAGTGGCATCATTACTTGACAGATGAATATCAAAACCTGGAATGAAAAACTGCCTAGCAGTTCACAGAGAAAAGGTAGACTGAGAGATCTTTAATTATTTGTTTGCAGTGTCGGTGGGATATGAATATGAAACATGTCCTGATTTTATTCTGTGGGAGAAGAGAACAGTAATCCTTCAAGGCTTTGAAATGGATGCTTCAAATCTGGGTGGCTGGTCTATAAACAAACACCATGTATTAAATCCACAAAGTGGTAAGTCCCTCCTTTATTAACTGCCCATGCAGAAGGAGAATGCAAATTTTAAAGGAATTAATTGTTCAGATTTTAAGTGTTACACTTCCTAATGTGTAATCCTCTTTGAATGTGCACCCTCATTTATTGGGAGCTGAACTGTAAATGCCATCTGAAAGGATATTTTTAATGTTCTGCCTCCCAGGGTTTAGACATTAATATCACTGACTCTTGTGATCGCTAACACATTGTGGTCGTTCGGATGGGAAAAGGGCAAACTAATTTGGGTTCATTCTCACACAGCTGGTATAGAAGTGCCACATTTCAGGTCATTCTGTAGTGTGTTATATTCTCAGTGAAGTGTCTACACCCCTAATTCATCCTATGACTGCCATCAGTTCGTAGCAACACAGCCCCAGGCAGACAAACCCTGCTTGGTCACAGACCAACACTTCCAAACCCACGCTGCCAGTCTGGTGTGCAGCAGCTTTTGTGGCTGCCCACTCTCTGGAGAAGCACAGTTAAGTCACTCCTCAGTACAAGGAATACAACACATTTCAAAGCATTAGTAAAAAAAAACTGTAAATGCTTTTGGTGTCATAACATTAACCCTGCAGAGAGATTTTTCAAGCATGGAGTTTTGAATGTTTTCCAATTGCTTTTATTTTAGACCTGGGGGGTTTCTTTTCCTCCATGAACATCTATGATCGGCAGATAGGGGGACTAAATTATTAAAACAATGCTTGCATATAAATTATGGTGACTATATATGGTTTTGCCAATAAACAGGTATCTCATTGTCCAGGAGAAGCGAAACTTAAGGTCAGATTTTAGCACTTATAAGTCAGCAGAATATTGGATTCAGTAAAGTTCTCTCAATTTGCTCCAGCTGAAAGTCAGTCCAATAAAATCTATTTCCATGTGCAAACTTCTGTTGATGAAGATTCATGCACAGATGTATGTGCTCTCAAGTTTTACAAGTTCTGTTGCTGAACAGCACAGCTACAGTATAAATATTCCAAATACAAAAGGTCAGATTTAGTTTGTAAATTATCTGGATTTCTGTTTTGATTTAAAATAGTTTGACATTTTAAACAGCAGTTCTTTCATTCCCTGTCTTATTGGTTTGTATAGATTGTCTCTTTTAAATGCCAGCTATTGACATTTAACACAAAGAGAAATCTGACCTCAGTCAGCTGAGCCCCCAACTGTGAGTCCCATAGTCTGCTCCTTAGTGCCAATTTACCACTTGCATAGTTTAATTTCAAGACTAAATTGCTGGCAGTAGCTCCAATTTATATGACTATCTGATAACTGCAGTGTTACTACTACAATTCCCCCTATAGGCACTAACATGTTCTGAGATTTTGTGAAGTGTACAATTACAGTCCAAGCAGAGCTAAGCCATTGCTCTCCTGAGCATGAGGTATGTGGTGACAAATTACTTGCTGTCTCCATCTCAGCTGTGTGGCTGAGAATGTCAGAGGGCACTGACCTGTCAGCCTCAAGCCACCCCCTCTCAAATGAGCTGGGCTGTGCCCCCTGCATGGGTGGGGAATGTGCAGCTCCTGACGCTGCTCCTGTCCCTCGCACATTCCCGCTCTGCTGGACACGAGCAAGGCTGAACTCAGGGAGAGCTGCCAAACATTTTTACCCATCACTTGCAGAGACACAGGAGGGGAGGGGAGGGCAGAAGCACACCTGACTTGAAATCTTTGCAGTTTGCATGCCAGAGCATCTCCAGTGAAGTGACAAAGCCCAGGCTCAGGGATGTGTCACAGGTTCCTCAGGACCATTACAGGCTTTGAGCGCCCACACGGGGCTCGTGTACAAGAACTAGAAAAGCAGCTAAGGACAGAAAAACAATTACTGTAACAAAGCTGTAACCTACCAGAGCAGCCTGTAGGTTCATATTAAAGTAACAAAATGAAATTATGAACTGTGGTAAGCAAAACGATGAAAATAACAAGTGTGCTTCTGGTCTTACCCAGGAACAAGTGAACTGCACTTCCATTTCAGATATATAAAATGGGCTTTACATAAGGACAAGAATATGATTCAGACTAGAATTTTGTATCTCAGACTTATCTCCATGCCACCATGACTGATATGAAAAGCATTGAGTAGCCTTCTTGAGTATGAATATATTAAGGTTTTTCACTTTTAATTAAAGCATCTCCTCTGTATGTATGAAGAACTGCTCTTTTTCGAAGGATGAAACTTTCATGATTTTGAAACACTGGCACTGGATTAACTACAGAAACAGCACTGGAATATAACATTCTCTACTGCAAATTGCAATTTTATTTTCGAACTAAAACTAGAAGCACTTTGCTTGATTTACTAGTCCTGAAGAGCTTATATCTAACTTCAGCCACTAGGCCTGGTCACCCAGCAGGTCTGCTACTGTGCACAACATTCTTGCTCAGAGCCAGGGTAGATATTCTTCTTTCCCTTCCCGTGAAGGTTGTTTATTTTAGAGAAGTGACAAAATAAACTGAGTAACAAGAAATACATGCAATTTTACAGACTTGAAATTCATAGTGCTGTGAAGGTACATGTATTGACATGCAGAAACCATAGAAAGTGAAAACTGTGTTCTACTGCCAGATGTAAGGATTTACAAAAGTAAGGGGAAAAAATGGTGCCTGATTCCAGCAGATTTGATGGGAAATAAAAAATATTGTTCCAATGTGTCTGTCACTGGAGACTCAGGTTTTTAAAATGTATGCAGTTCTGCATCAGTCTGGCTATTAGGTTAACAAAGGATCACATCCTGTTCTCAGCTATTCTCCACTGCTCTTTTCCCACTTTTTTTCCCCACCAGTTTGGAGGTTTGATCACTTCTAATTTGTGACGTGATTAGAGTTTAATGTTTTCTGGTGCAAAGGTTTTTGTCAGTTTGGGAGATCATCAGGGCATTTCTCATAATCAAGAAGAGAAAAGATACCCTAAATATTAGTTCCTGCATTAAGGTCTTTTAAAGACACCTGTATCTCATGAATACAAATGAATGTGCTATTAACTGATTTTTCATGGTGCTATTTGAATTAATTTTGTTTTCTGATGGGCAAGTGCATTGATTCCATTTTTATTCATCTGGAGCATGGAGGAGTAGTTTTAGAGGGACTTTATGCTTTAAGGTAATTTCAACCCCAGTGCAACAGAGCATCAACTAAAATTAAAGCAGGAGCTTGAAAGCCTGATATTAAGCCCACACTTAAATTTATTGACAGCAAAACATATTCTCCAGAGCCTTAATTATTTACTGGCATTTGTGAGAGGATGTTGAAAGATTACCTTAACATTGTAATTTCAGACAAAGGGCAGCATCTACATTTAATAGTATTTTTATCCACTGCATAAGAGAGAATATTGCCATTTATGTTACTGGGATATTTCCAGGATGCTTTTTTTTAAGCCATCACTCAAACAAATGTATGCATTCTGTCCTCTATTGTTCATAAATAATTTTTTTAAAATAGAATTCCCTTCAAAATAGCTGTGGTAACATTTAGTAATTTCCAAGGTGAATTTTAGCTTCTGATTTAACTGAAAGTCACAAAAATAGTTTAAACAAAAGTTGGTAGAGACAATACATGAATACATTTACTGTACTTTGGGAAAACTCAGACGTGTCTCAACATGTACTTCCTGCAGTGTCTAGAATATTCTCATTTCCCAGCATGAGTCCTCCAGAAAGTAAATTCCCTTGTGTTTCTTCCTTCAATAGTGCCAATTTTCTGATTAACTCCTGGGCTTTTCAAGGGAAATAAGAAATTTTGGACTAGGATCTAAAAGAGTACCTGTCTTCTGTTCACAGTAGCCAAATTCTCACAATAAAGTGTCATTTCAAAGAGACTTCTTAAATATATTACCACATTGTTACTTAAATTAAATACTATAGCTATCAGCTTGAGAAAATACAGCTTTGTACTAGTTCTGGTATCACCAGCCTAGTAATTGGGAAGACTTTGTACAATGTGTGCAGCAAAGCAGTGCTAGAATACACTGTTTTAGCCTTTATAGCAGAAAGTAGGATATTATTGCTGGAAGATATTCACTGGTGCCTCACAATTGCTCCTTGACTCTTAACTTGGCTTTGCTACACTTGGCACCATTTTCATATACCATGAAGGACTCACAGTTGAATTTGAATATTGATTTTGTACTGCCACTCGGTGCTCTTTTGTGAAAAATGCATAGTAGTCCTGCTATTAATCTCCTTTAATTAAATATTCAAACTGCCTAAGAAATTCCTCTGCTACCTAATAAGAATTTATGAATAAAATGAATATTAAAGCAGTAATCCCCAAGAAATCAGATAGCACTGCAATTAGCAGTCAATTTGTTAGAGCATTAACCAACCATGAGTTCTCCTCATAATGTTGGCTCTAAAATAGCCACTAGCCACTGCTGAGCAAAATGCTAACAGTGAAGCTTGGGATGAACAAAATTGAAAAAGGTTAGTGGAACCCTGTGACAGCCTTTAAAATATCAGATGTTTGTTGCTGCTCCAGTAATCTGGTTTTCTAGGGGATTTTATAATCCAAAACTGCTGAATAGTTTAAATGCCACACATTTTCTTATTTTGTCTGTTTTCTTCCCTCCCCTCCCTTTAGGAATTGTGCACAAAGGAAATGGGGAGAACATGTTCATTTCCCAGCAGCCTCCAGTCATCTCCACTGTGATGGGCAATGGACACCAGAGAAGTGTCTCCTGCTCCAACTGCAATGGGCTGGCCCTCAACAGCAAGCTCTTTGCCCCGGTTGCACTGGCTTCTGGGCCTGATGGAAGTGTCTACATTGGGGACTTCAATTATGTCAGACGGATCTTTCCCTCTGGAAATTCGATTGGTATATTAGAATTAAGGTAAAAAAATAATTGGCTTTCTCTGATTAGTGTGCATAATCCTGGCTGTGATATGCCTGTGGAAGCTAGGGTGAGCTTTTATCCCTTGGCACTTGACGAAATAGCCACATGTAGTTGCTTTGTGGCCATGTGTGTCATTAACTATCAAACTAACTTACCAGAAAACCTAAACTTACTTTAGTCATCAGTTAAATAGGATGTTTTAAGTGGCCTTTAGGACAGGTCTTGCATAATGAATTTCTGCAAATTGCCGAATTAATAAAGCTGATTTTTCTTGCTGTGAGGTTTTCCATACATTTTCTCCAAAAGTTAAAATATACCATGATTCATATTTTTGAAGAAAACAATATAATTCCACAGCAAACATGCATAGTGTCACGTCAAGTCACAGCACTGGGCCTATAGACTTACCATGTTTACAATTAACAATTACACTGTTCCTCATGCAGCAGAGGATGTGGCTCAGTTTAAGCAGACAGGAGCAAACCTGGCATCACAGATGTGCCAGAGGTTGAGCCTGTGCTGCCCTTAATGACTCCCCTGTAATTATCACCCCAGCTTCCCACTCCTTTGAGGGACACAGGGGAAGGCAGGAAAGATTTTGGACATTAATACATGAAATTTCTCTTATTTAATATCCACTTAGCTAACATTGCTGGTGATAATTCTGTGTGCTGATTTTTCAGAATTAACATGGCAATGTGTGGCAAGTTTGAGAGAAAGAAATACCAAGTAAGAGGATAAACAATGTTTTGTTAGTTGGATACAGCTCTGTGAGCTGTCAGGCAAAGAACACAGTTCTGTCAAGGACTAACATTTCTTGTCTTTTTCTTTCCTCTTAAACCTGAACTGATCTGTCTTTCCAGGAATAGAGACACAAGACACAGGTTAGTAAAATGTAATAACTGATATGTGAATCATGTTCGAGGAGATGGTCTTACAAAAGTCCTTTTAGAAGTCTGGATATAGAGAAACACTCTGAATTTAATAAATCTAAATGTTAATAAATGCAAATATTAATCAAATTCACCTTTGTTTATAGTACAGAAGGTTTGATTTGTTCCCATTGAAGGAGTAAAGTCTCCCTCTAAAGATCAGTTTTCTGAGCACCAAGAAGAGATGGAGAGGTTTAAACCTGAACACTGAAAGTACATTTCATAACTGTCATACCCATTTCACATGGTGTTTGACTGATCACAGATACAGCCATCCAAGGAAACAGGAGTTTTAGCTATAAAAAAATAGTTTAAAAGGCTGCAGAAACACACTGTACTTTAGTGGACTGTGCTTTAGAGGTTCTAGGATACCACAGCCTTTAAAACCTGCCAGTTATAGAGTGCACGGCAGAGCCCAGAATGAGGAATCTGTGTCACAGCTCAGTCCTTGCTGCTCCAGCTAAAGACAAAGCAAGTGGCTTTCCCCCTTTCCAGCTGGCATTTTAGCATTGCAATTCAGGGATCTCTTGAAAGGAATGGACGTTGCACATTCGGCTTCTGCGACAGACGGTGAGGGAGTTGGTTCCAGCAATCCAGCTACAGAAGTGACGCTGCATGCTAGAAAGAGACAGCAAGGCACTCTGTCTCCTTAGAAATAAACTTCTTAGCATTCCAGTACTTAAATGAGATAAATAAACCAGCACTAGCACAGTCTAAGACAGTAACTTCATGGCATAGCAGGGAGCAGAGTGTGGACTGAACTGTGTTTATAATGTGGAATTGCTCACTTTAGCCACAGGACTGCTATTGAATACTATAAATTATTTACCAGATTATGTCATATCTCATATATTTTACAATTAAAACTTAAAAAGGAAGAAAAAATCCTAGTTGCTAAGTGCAAGGTTCCATTTTTTAACAGAAATGTTATTTCCATGTGCTTTAAACTGACCAGTATCTTTTTAAACTAAATTCCTCTGTAATGCAGTCAAAACATAAATCAGCTTTTACATTTAGAGGGTTCTTTTGTAAAGCAGATTTTTTAAATACATGTTCACTAGTTCTAGTTTCTTGAGATGGGCTTCAACCTTAATTAAATCAAGTTATGACAATATTCAAGTACCCCAGCCCTATTAATTACAATAATAATTGTCACTATTCTCTCCAAGTGAATTTTGTAGAAAATTGGAGGGCATCACTGGAAGTTAATGTAGTCCTTGAGATGATAGGGGAGTCCCACTGTATGCCATTCTCTTGAGACTGTAAAGGTCATTGTCATGGTGGAAACTTCTAGAATGCTCAAAGAAACCTGTAGAAGCAGCAGGTAAAAGATGGCTCCTGACAATCCAGGCAGGAAAAGGCTTCAAAATCCAGCTCCTCTGCACAACTTTTAACTTCCAAAAGAGTTCTTTTTACCATGTAAAAAGAAAATACTGTATAAAAAGGAAGATTTTGGCAACCAGTAAACAGAAAACACCACTGATCTTATTTTTGACTGTTTACAAACACCTTATCCCCTATTTGTTTTTCTTGGCATCAGGATTTTTATAAGCTATAGCACACCTGTTTAACTGGTAAAAATGGAAACTAAACATCAAGAAAAATATGGAGAAAAATTTAGTGCAGGATGGTACGGAAAAGATTAATTTTAAATCCTAGTCTACTTCATATAGTTTTCAAAAGGCTAATTTAAATCAACTCAGATTTGCAGTCTTCTGCAAAAATAGCAAGTTTTTTAATTGTGTTCCATTTTTTACTAGTACTCTTTAAGCATTTTAGTATGCAAGGCTTTAAGCATAAACATGAAGAGTTTTCTAACAGCTGGTCTATTAAATGTAACAACAAGGATGACAGAAAATGTGTCTACAAGGAGAGTATAGAGTGACCCCTGGTTCTCTGCAGTTGCTGCATACTGAACAACATGTTTATTTAAAATCTAGAATTCTCCTTGCAACTTTTTTCATAGAAATGTTTTATTTAAAAGTCATCATTTGGCTGGCCAGTCACTCCTGACCTCAATCCAGAGAGCAAAAATTATTCTTGATATTTTCAACAAACAAAATTTTATAGTGGTGATGCTTTGGCATTAATTGCTTTTAGCTCATCCTCTTACTCATCCTTCATCATAACCACTGGCCCTCTCATTCCCTGTGGTTCCTTGGACTGGGTTTCACATCTGTTCCCCAGCTCTGGGAATATCACTGAGCATTGTCAAACCCACCCCAAACAGAACTGGCCAAGGTGAGAGGAGGAACTCACTTCACAACTCCATTGCGACAATCTTAAGTGTTAATTGTACCAATATTAATAAAATACCTCCTAAAAATAAAAAGAGGGGGGTATTTTTTATAGTAAATCTTTTTAATCTAACTGGGCATATAGAACCCAGCCACTTGTCAGAAATCTCCTCCTCCCCCTTAGAGAAACACAGTAGTTGTTAAAAATGTTATCCGAGCACCTAAACTCTCAGCCTGTGCCTCTCTCCCACCATTTCAACCAGCTGTGCGATTTAAAGAATCTCTATCTGGATTTTTAGGTAGGTCCCACTGCAGGCTTAGCAGGCTCAGGACACTAGCATGGTGTGCCATGTGCTTAAAAAATTTCTTCAAACTGGAAATTAACTTTGCACTGAAAAAGAAACTAAAAGTCTAACTGGATAATTAGATGCAGCCCAGTTTTCAGATCAGAATTTATGATCCCCACCATTTAATTAACATATGTAAATATTTTTTAAAATAACATTTTATAATCTCAATAAGGCAGTGACAGTGCATGAATTATGGTGCATTAATTCCTGCCTAGTTGCACTGACAGTACTTGGCCTTCTGCCTCGCTCCTGACAATAGAGTCGGCATGAATTAAGGCACCATATTTCACACCTTCATATTTCCCAAGGTTTAGAAACAGATAAAAATAACCAAGAGTGGGTATTTGTGCCCATGCAGAACAGTCTGTGATTCACTTTGCTGCAACTCATAGATTTGTTTTCAGTGCCAAGAGTACTAGGAGGTATCAGATATAGAAAAATGACCTTGCTTTTGATAGCAATAATGTAAACTAAGCTGAAGTCACTCCAGTTAGCTTTATCCTGAGTGGTTTAGTACTGATGGGCAGACCAGCTCCCCCTGTACCAGTCTCTGCCCCAGCTCACTGACCCATAGCTCTCTGGTCAGGCTCTGTAGCAGGACACTGGTAGTGTTTTGAGCTATTCTCACTTATGCCTTTGTCCTCTTTAGATCACTGAGCTGACGTCTTCAGATAAATAGAATACATTGTTATGCTGCCACAGAGATGTAAAAGAAAAAACAAGTTGACTCTGATGCTCTTCTTTTCTGTTTTAGTACAAGTCCTGCTCATAAATATTACTTGGCTGTTGATCCAGTGTCAGAATCCCTTTACTTATCAGATACCAACACCAGAAAAGTCTACAAAGCAAAATCTCTCACTGAAACAAAGGATCTGGCCAAGAATGCAGACGTGGTGGCAGGAACAGGTGATCAGTGCCTTCCTTTCGACCAGAGTCACTGTGGGGATGGCGGAAAGGCGTCCGAGGCCTCTCTCAACAGCCCAAGAGGTAAGAAAAGACCTTATCTGGGGTACTTGATGTTGGTCATCTGACATTTCCTTCTGTTATTTAGGAACTCAGATGCAACTGGATGTACAAAAATGTGTCTGTGGCAATGATTTAACCAACTATTAAGCCAGATCACTTCATGAGGCTTACTCATGTCTGCAGTACAGCCAATCCTTCATGAGGGACCAGCATGGGCAGCAGGCTCCAGCTTGAATCCTCTGATTACTCTTCCCTGTATGACAACACTCCTCTTTCATTACCTTTCAATTGCAAGGCAGCAACATTTAATTATATGTAGCTCTTAAGCAAATTATATGGTTTCAGAATCCATTTTTTAGATTTTATGCATCAGGTGAGTGTTGTAATGTTAACAGAGCTTACTCATACACAGCAAGTCAGGGCTGTTCAAATCTGCCAGCAAAATCAAGTTTATTTGGAACTCTAGTTTGTCCTTTCTTATTAACACACTTTGCAAAAGATGAGCATCTCCCTGCTGCACCTGAAATAAGCATTTTACTGCAGCCTCCCTGTCAGAGTACATCCAGTGTTGTCACAGGCAAAATGCATGTGAAGCCTTGAATCCTCACCAAAGCCACAATTAATCCCCTTGCAGTGTGCTTTAGAACTGTGATAAAGTCTCTGGATTTGGTGCTCTAAAGCAGCTGATCACCCTCAACTCCCACTGAAATCCGTGGAACAAAGGGTACTCAGCAGCTCCCAAGGCAGAGCCCTGCGTGGGCTGTGCTGAGCTTCCCCCACGCCTGCTCACAGCTGGCTCAAAGGAAGGGTTTGATTGTTTTTCCTGAGCTAATAAAGGAAGGCTGTACATCAGTAGAAAATTAGAATGTATATCCAGGCAGAAATACCTCTAAGACAAGCAAATAATCCTGGTTTAAGGTTTAGCAAGAGACACATTGTAATTATAGAGTGACTTTAGTATGTCTTTAATGATAGAAGGTAAGTGTGAGGTAAGTACAAATAAATGTTAATCTTCAGGCAACTAATTAATGTAATGAATCCCTTCTAAAAATAGTAGAAGACAAAGATTTTCAGATCCTTTATCAGGAAAGTATGGTTCTGTGAAAGAGATCAATGTTTTATTTCTGATTACAGTTGATTATATCCAATTACAATGCAATCAGTTGTTCCATCTTATTTTCTTAGTGGGGAAATGTGTTGATGAAAATGTTGTGATACACTGTTTACTTTAAAGATGCACATACTTACTTTCTTAATAGAAGGTTCTAGTCATAAAGAAGTTAAGAGAAATAAAAACACAAGTCAGGAGTTCTGGGGCAGCCAGCAATTATTAGAAAGAAATTGTCAGCAGGCAATGACTCTTGTATTAGCAAATTCAGGCAATGAGTCCCAGGTGCTTTAGATTTATGCATCTTCTCTAAATAACAACAGTTTGAAAAGATCCAATTTGTTATGTTTGTTATTTTAGCCTCAAGGAAGTCTGGCTGCCACATGCCCTTCTTGTACAGGGCCCAGCAAAATGCAGCATCAGCTCATGGTCACCAGCAGTGGGATCAGTGTAGCAATGTAGCAGCCCAATAGCTACAGGTCCTTGTTTTCCCCTAAATGTAAGAGTTTGAATAACCCTGGAAAGCAGAAGGAAGTATTTGCCTGTTACCCACAGATTAAGAAACAGAGATATCTCCCATACTTTAATACAGTTTTAGAGATTCTTTTCAATCACTTATTTTGCTTGTTCTTGAAATACTTTTCAAGTCAGATGATGTCATATTTCTATTGAAAGAATGTTCAAACAGTATAAAGAAAACTATTTTCTTTAGGGAGCAGGAAATTTTGAGAAAAACTTCTTAACCGTGTTTAAAAATCTGTGGACACAGAGACACACACAGTGTTATATAGCATTTGACCACAGAAATAAATGAGTTTTTTCTAGTTTCATACCTCTGAGATTTTTACAGTGCAATAATAAGTCCCAGACAAAGAGTAATTGCCAAGTTATGATTAAATATAATCACTTCCATTATTCAATGAATAGTTTGTACTTATTTTTTAAGCTGATACAGGAATTTTATTAGCATTTTACGTTGCTTGCCTTCTTATTTTTGTCCTGAGTATTCCTTTTTTCCATTATAAATGAAAAATAAATTTCCCCTTACTTGATAGAAAGATAGTGTGTGAAAAAGGACTCCATTTAGTGGTTGTTTGACCTTGGTTAGTTATATCTTAAAAGTTGGACTCTAATTTTTGCTACTAGCTGCTTGTAACTGAGTAAGATGTTATCTAGAGGACTCTGTTTATCCATTTGCAAAATTGATAAGAAATACTTACTGTGTAACACTCGTGAAACTTAATCCTGTTTTGGTAACATCCTCAAAGCTACGTTGATAGGTGCCAATTCAAATTCTCTTTCTTATTTTTCTGGATGAAAGTTGCTTTGAACAGTGCTTTAACTTTTCTGAACTCGTACCCATTTTTCTATTTCCTTGAACATGCAGGGAGGTTTGAGGAGAGTCCTAGATTGTTATTTAATTATTTAAGTCTTTCATCAATGTTTATTTCACACTACCTTTATTTGGTGAGGCCGCCTTTGCCTAGTGACCAGAAATTAAATGCCAGACAGGAAAATATCATGAAGTGACACTAATCAATTCTGATTTCATCTTTCCACAACTTCCATTTTACAGGTAGCAAACACATGTAGCTTTGTTCAGTTTGCTCCCAATTCTCTGTGAAGGACTAGAGATGGGCCTTAGTGAACATTAATCTTGCACTATTGTATGTTGAGCTGACTTTGAAAGATGCTTTTAAACATGCATGGCTGATGTAGTTGAAATTTGAACTTCAATATATTATTTTTACTGCAACTTTCTTTAATTCTGTAGAGATCTCAGACTAATGAGTCATGTAATAGATGACCAAGTACTTAAGCAGAATGTGAAATGATACAAGGTGGGGACATAAAATAAGATCTGTGACAAGCTGAACACATTTATTACACAAGAAGATATTGAAAATGAAGAAGTAACTACACAAGATATTAATCATTGACTGAATTCCAATCACTTGAACTTTACCAAGTAACAGATTTTAATTTTGGGGTGGGGAATTCTGTTTGGTGGGTTTGAAGATTTTTTTATTAAAATTATTTATGGCACATCTAGTCACCAGCACTATCTTTTAAACAATCTGATTAGTATTTATGATAAGGCACTTGGGGATCGTGTCCTGATTTTAACTGGATTAGTCATCGACTACTGGAGCAGTGGGAACTGCTAAAATGAGTGGAAATTCCTGGGACTTGCACTTAGCCCTGCAAAACCAATGCTTGAATCAACACCATTAAACACTTATCTACCCTGCCCTCCTGGAATCAGTGGGCTTCAGACCTGTAAATAGATTTGACTTTCTAAGCATAATTGACAGAGGCAGTGAGAGTTTGAGACAATCAAGTTACCACGTTTTTGCTGAGCTCCAGTGTCTCCCAGGCAGCAGGGCAAGAAAAGTGTCCAATTAACATCTGATTCCCATTACCTGGTGTCTGTGACCAGCATTCACTCAGGACAGCTCTGCTGCAAATGCAAACTGTGTAACTTCTGTGAAAACAGCAGCTCCCTCCAGTGATGCCACCCTAAACATCAGAAGTCAGTTACACCTTTTGGAAGCCCAAGGACTAAATCTAAAGATTTAAACATTTAAGGTCCTGCAGTGTCTGCTTTTTGACTCCTGGGTCCAGACCAGCGTCTAGAACTAGATGCACACACTGTCTGTGCAAGCCATGTCAGTGCCTCGAGAAATTCGACTGCACACTGAGGACAGAGTGCTTGGATGCATTGCAGTGACCTCACTATGGATGCAGTGGCCTCAAAGAAAGCACCAGGGAAATGTAGAAAGTTGGAGTAAGTTCTAAATCCCATGCACAAAAATACCTTATCCGCAATTCTGTAGCAGAGAACTTTTTCACTCAGAGCATTGGCCATGAGATGGAAATGGAAATGAAAATGAAAACATAATTTTAAAATCAGTTCTGCAGTGTAGTTTTATCTATTTTGCTTGCAATTACTTTACTAAGGAAAAATTACTTTAAAAATCATGGGTTTGAAGATGTGTTCACCCTAGTAGCTTGCATCCTGATATAATACTGTTGCTCCTCATCCTCAGCAATACAGTCTAAATTAAATAAAGTTGTAACAGCTGCTCAGACTAAACCTTTACATTTGTCAAATGGCAGTAGCCCATTTAGGAATGCTCCTGTTCAGCTAGAAGATTCCTTTTACTTTCAGTAGGATGCACACCAAATTCCTCATATAGCCTTTTGTGACAACAGAAACACTTGCCAAAGGTAATGATTAATGCTATTTTTCCAGCAACCTTTGCTATTCTGTAAATTCCTTAGACTTTTTTAACCTTTCCATAGAATTCAAAAAGGAAAGTAGAATGGGGTGAGATTTTTCATTAGCAATATATAAAGTTAGAAATAGACAAGCCAAAGTAATCTGCAGCCTCAAGTAATTGTCATATATGCATCATAAAATCAGCAAAAAAATCTCATGCCATTTTTGATTCATTTAAATTTATTCCTTATTTTTCTCTTCAGTAGGCTTAGCTACCTATGATTTCCAAAGTATGGGAAACTTGTAGAACATTGTAAACTTTTTGGACAGCAGTTTTTTGTTAAATTTCATCCAACATTCATCTGAATTCATAAATCATTCACTTTTCTATTCACCCATGTCAGCAGGATGACCCCAGTCATCATGTCTCAGGCTGGAAGCTGAACATTTTCATTCACAGTCAGTAGTTAAAAACGCTGTTTATTCCAAGTCTACTGATCTGCCTCTAAAGAGAACAACAATCGAGTGCAAGTACTGAAGTCGTGTTCCAGCTGACAAAGAACTACTGAATATTTTGCAGCTAGTGCTGAGACAGTAAGGAAGTAGAAATGACAAAGATCACAAGGCAACAGACTGCAAATCACTTGAATCATATTTTGAGTGGTGTATTATGGTAACCTATAAATAACTAATTGCATAAAATTGCTTTAGTTCCTAGATGGCAGCTTTAATTAAAAGCACCAAAGACATTTAGAAGTTTAGAAATGGATGGCATGTAATTTGCCCTTTTAACACCATAAAATGGTAATTAACCAATTTGATTCACTTCTTCCTATTAAAAGTTTTATGAGAATCACAAGTTCCTTCTAAATACAGTTGTTCTTCAGCAGAAGGTGGCATTCTCTTTTATCTGTCCTCACCAGTAGTTGTAGATGTTGTTTTAAAAATTCTTCAGAAGTTTAAGTAGAAGTTTTCAATATAGAATGCTCATTTTTAAGTTTTTAGCTGAGCAAAAAGTGTAAATTAGAATTTCTAGAAGTGGGCAACATATAGTTCTAGGTGCTCTTTATTGACATGTTTGAGAAGGATTTGTTCCCAAAAAAGGCTTCTCTTAGAATGCAAGTGTGAGATATAATATGGGTTGAAAAAGAAAAAAAGAAAATATCTTAATATGGAATTTACTATTTACTTTTAATCCATATTTTTAGCACTATAAGCTTAACTCCTGAAATGCCAAAATTTCTAGACTGAATGATCATGTGTATTTTGAATTTATACCTATGATAAGTACACAAAAAGCAATCAGTTTGCTTTCTAAGTGCTACTTGCATTTATAATGATGTATGTATGTGCACTAAGGCAGAGCTGTCAAGGGAAATAACCCTATAACCAAAACCATTTTGGAGAGCAAATAACAGGAGAGGTTAAAATCATCCTTCTGTGTTTATCATGGGTGCACCCAGCCCCTGTACTAATTCCTATTTGTTGGAGAAGATAGTTATAAAAAGTTATGAAAAGGAAAACTTTCTGCATAGTCTTTCTTGTGATAATACTTAGTCGCCACATTTGACAGCATTACCAGCAGTTAGTTTTTAATGTTAGTTAACAGAATTCAAATGGTACTGATTAAAAGACCTCTGAGTGTTATAAATATTGTTCCAAAATGTCTGCATGTAAATCCACTGGAGATAGGTCTTCATTAAAACTGCTGTTTCACATTCAGGTTCAAAATTCAGCCCTATGTAGGACATTCCCAGCAACTAAAACATGACTAAAACCCATCCTTCAGCACAAGCTTGTCACTCAGTGAGACTGATACTCAGCTCTGAGTCAAACAACGAGACTAAGTCCTAACACAGATTTATTTTGTCCTTACCCAGACATCAGTTTTTAATGAGAAATCTGTATGTAAGCAGGATAAGTCTGTCATTTGTGCAATAGGTCATAGGTCCCTTTAGTGCCCAAAGACATCATCAGTTGGGCATAGAATTTAGTGCTACAGTTCCTTAAAAAAAGAAAAGCAGAATCAGGCTGAGAGCCTGATACAAACTACATCTCCTCTTCTGAAAAAAAAAATTACCTTTCTTACTCACTCATGGGGTGAGCAGTGCTCCCACTTGCACTCAAGTGCAATTCATTACCCTCAGAATGTGCATGTTTCCTCCCCCAGTTCTTGGTGATTAAAGCACAATTGCTGTGCTGCGTGTGATTTGATTCTGCGTTACACTGTACGTCAGAAAAGGATTAAAAATAAGCTCTTGGAGTACAGATTATATATAGCATCATGTAAAATGTGACAGGAGCATTAATGAATCCAACTCTAATGAATAAATTGGGACAGTTTAGCCACTAATCTGTATTGTCTTCCAATGGATGCTTTATGTAGGGTATTTGTCAACAAGACTTAAACGCATAAATAATTTTTTCAAGTAGGTAAAATCATGTTGTTTTACTGTAGAGTCATAAGCTCTGGAAGCAGTAGGTCATTGCTGAACATCTATACACTGGTACTTGAAGAAACTGTAAAGTACCAGGAATTTAGTGCAAATGCTGAAGACATGGGCTTGTTTATGCCATTGCACTGGCATGTGTCCTTCCCTTGCAGACAGATTGCTTTTCTGCAGTGGCTGGAGAGCAACGTGAATGCTAGAAACATTAAAAGATCCTTGGTTTTCTTATACAGTCAGTGTATGAAATCCATTCAACAACACAGCTGAGTAGCTTTATTTCATTGCAGCATAATTTTTGATTTTTATATAATGGGTGGTTTGCAGCCAACACAGCCATCTGTTCTCAGGGAAATTGCGCAAAACAGAAGATGCACTTGCCCTAGTGACAGATCCTGGCCTTGTGTTATTTGTGGAGTGGATCTGATCCAGCTGAGAAGCAAAGCTTACCGTGCAGCACCTCCCCTCTGCAAAGGCAGGCTCAGACACAGCACATGTGCTGCCCTTCCCACCCACATCAGGTTTCACATTTCAGTTTGTGAACCACACTGGAAAGCAAATCAGATCCCCTCTAATATCGCTGCATGATACAGTGTCAGTGAGACAGAGGCACAAGGGAGCATCCCTTCCCAAAACTGAAACACACAGGTCACTCCTGACACCAAAAAGCCCCTTTGCTTCTCAGACTCACTCTTTACCTCAGCTCACCTTCAAACCTTCAGCCTTTTGGGTTTGGACTTCTCAGGAGCAGATGACAGCCAGGAGCTTGCCAGTCATTCTGGAGTTTCCAAAGGCACAGTTACTTTCTAATTAAAGACTGAAGATCCTCTAAGGGAGCCAGTAGCGAGGAGTCACGATTTATGAGCTCGCAGGCTGGCAGGGAGTCAGGCTCTGAGACTGTCTGCTCCTCCTGTAGCCTTTTTATAACCTCCTGGTTTTCCCCAGCTGACCCATCCAGCTCCCACCAGATGATTTCAGTTCCCCAGGCGACATCTGTCCTGCAGAACCTTCAGCTATCTCACATAATGAGGAGATGTAGCCTAGTCCTGTGCCTTGGGCATTAGAAGTCCATGGGTACGCTTTGTCCTGGATGAAGGAGGTGACAGGATGGTGAATACCCTCCTCTAAGGGCAGTTCACAGCCAGGTGGATACATTGCATGGGCAATTTAAAGAATTAGTTTCAACTCCCAACACTGTGCTGAAAACTAGAGAGATGAATGCAGCAGGGAGTGTTATACACTAAAGTTAACTGCTGTGGCTTTTGGATTTTTTGTGTGATGATATCCTCAGAACTTTGTGATCATACCCTCAGACCTTTGCAAGGTGCCTGAGCATCACCGGCAGTGAAGAGGCACCTGAAAAGCAGTCATGGGCAATTTGTCTTGGGAGCCTGCCCCCAGGTGTTAATACTGCAAGAGGAAGCATATTACACTCAGTTATGTGTGCAACTCAAACTCAATCCCCAGGCATTTCCAGCTGCCAGGTAAAGATATATTTAGGGACTTGGGGGCATCATCCCATCCTCATCCCAGCCCTGTGGGAGATGCATGTTCTGGATCAGGGCTTCTGGTCCTGCCTCTGGCCCCCAGACTGCTTAATCTCCCTTTTCCCCAGCTGTAACTGCTCCCATATATTAAAAAAAAAA
>VZTZ01035716.1:530811-621912 GCA_013400955.1 Drymodes brunneopygia | reverse complement strand
AAAAAAAAAAAAACCTTAAATGTAAGGAATTGGGTTTGGAAGCTGAGGAAATTAATTTTGGGGCTACTTTTCTTTTTTAATGGCATGTGGAATTGCTGTGTGGGATCCTAAACTGGCCTGCAGACAAGTGTTTTGTAAACCTAGAGTACATGCAGCCTTCAGTTGTGCTAAATGCAGGGCACAAAAATCAAGAACCATATAAGCCACTGTCCAGACCATCTGTTCAAGTCCTCTGCCTTTCATTTCTGTGTAGCAGAACATAAATTCATTATTAAAATAGCTTGACTGTGCACAGCAGCTGCTATAATTGCAAAGTTATGCAACTTTAAATGGGAAAAAATGAAGTAGTTTAAAGCAAGAAATTGAGCGGTTTTGGTAGAAAGGATTTCACAAGTCTAACATGAATAGCAGTGTGCTCTTCTAGTTATATTTTCAATATTTGAGGGAAATAAGATCTTACAGTTCAAATTGAATGCAGGAATAACTGCAGGGGAGCTGTTAGACTGGGGCACAACAAGGCTGGGCATGAGTTGTGGCATGGCTGTCCCAAAGCTGCTGGTGGGGGACAGCAAACCTCCCATTCCTCAGTTTCCCACTGAAATACAGAGGACCATGACCTTTCCTGTGCAGAGCCCTGGCATTTGTGTTCCATCCCTCCTGTACAGTGCTTCAGGAGATGTTGCAAGATCCAGGAGTGGGAGAACTGCCCCAGCTCCTGCTGGTGACCACAGCTGTCCTGAGCCTGGTTCCAGTGCAGGACCATCATTTTGGGCAGCCCTGCACTGTGATGCATCCTGCAGCACAGCTGCTCCTCCTGCCTGCTGAGCAGAGCCTGGTCTGCACCATTTGTATGTACAGCCCCTATCAGAACAGGTCTCTTTGGCCTTCTGTGGATGCTTCTTCCTTGATCAGACACTCTCATCATTCAGACAGTACAGCAATTTAAAAATTGCATAAAAATGAAGAAAGTGAAATGAAAATGAAGAAAAATCATCTGTAGGATAAGTTTTTAGAAAAGCTAATAATATTGACTTCATGATAGATATGAAGTTACTGAAGAGCCTTGTTCTATGTATGTAAAATTACATTACAAGCAAAACCTCTGCTGTTTTGTTTTGTTTCATCCTCACATCTTCCCTCTTTAAGTCAAAGCCAGTCTGATAGATGGGTATGAACTTTCCATATACAGTTTGTATAAACCTCAAATAATAATAGGTGGGGGGAAAAAAAAGTCATACTTTTTTAAATCAGCAGATTTTCATAGTCTAAGAAGAGAGGGAACTTTTTAATCAAGATAATGCCAGTACTAACACTCTTTTTACCCTTCCCCTTCATCCAGGTATCACTGTAGATAAGCACGGATTTATTTACTTCGTTGATGGTACAATGATACGGAAAATTGATGAGAATGGTGTGATCACAACAATAATAGGTTCAAATGGCCTCACATCAACCCAGCCATTGAGCTGTGACTCTGGGATGGACATCACTCAGGTAGACACCTCGTTTTTATGTGTTGTCACTTTTATACACATTGTAGAGACAGATCACTTACTTTGTTGTACCAAGATTGTATATCAGATATGCTGGATGAGGCAGATAATTCTGAATGGCGAGTATGGCGTAGTTCTTCCACTCACATGATTATTTTAAGGTGTATAAATGTAAAACCACCCTTGATTCTTTCCCAGGAGATAGCCTGTGAATGTATAGAGGGGCTTATGTACAGAATACAAACTGCTTTAGAAAGTTGCTTGCTACTCTGAGATAGATCTTCTAAGAAGGTAATCAGAAGTTTAAAGTGCTTTCCTTTAGTCCTGCGTTCAGACTGATTTGCTTGAACCAGTAAATGGAAAAGAATAGATATTCTGTTTACATCTAAATCTGTTCTAAGTCATGGAGGAACATTAGAGTAAGTAATTACACCAGAGCAGTATTGTGGTGAAGCTATTGCATTTCAATTTCTCAAAATGCTTTTCAGTTCTTATGTCAAGAGCATGGTAAAAGAAGTAGGAATAAAAGAACTTATCACATCTCTAGTCTATGCTAAAAAAGAAATATGGATAATCATGGAGAAACATAAATGGTACTCTTGACTTGCCAGTGAGCCACACCTACAGACAGCACAAAGAAGGACTTGGCCTTTGCCAAGAAATAATTGAATTAATCAGCTTCAAAACAGGGGAGAAGCTGTACTTGAAAAAATCTTGAGGATTCAAATTACATACTAGGCTATTATGGACTGTGTCAGCTAATAACCAGGATCAGGGTAATTTTTCATTTCATTTTCTCCCTGCCCTTTCCTCCGTCCTTCACAACTGGAAAATCACAGTTAAAATACAAAGCATAACAATGATAAGAGCTTGTTGCTTGTTTCTAAGTAGATTTTTAGTAATGGCAAATGACTGTGGTCTTGCATTCACATACCTGAAGAACGTGGGGTCAATGTTTTGGGTACTTCTTATCAAATTTCACCAGGTCAAATAAAGGGATCTAATGCTGCTGTCACAGAAGCACTCGGGGATTTTATTATTAAAGTCAGAACAGGAAAATGTGTTCCATTTCACATGTCACCAAATCACAATTCTTATGGTTGGAAGTGACCTCTGGAGATCACCCAATCCAACCCCCCTGCCAAGGGAAGGTCACCTGGAGCAGGTGACACAGGAATACATCCAGGGGGGTTTGGAATGTCTCCAGAAAGGGAGACTCCACAACCTCCCTGGGCAGCTGTTCCAGTGCTCTGCCACACTCAACTTAAAGAACTTCTTCCTCATATTGAGGTGAAACTTCTTTTGCTTTTGTGTGTTTATTGTTTCAGTGGACCCTATGTGTTGGCAAATGTGGGGAGGGGAACCTCAGCCTCCCTGTTCCCAGTTCTAGGACAGACAGCCCTTTGTATTCTCTCGGGTCCAGTTGATGTGTAATTATTTCGTATAAAGCAGAACAGGGTCAAGTGGCGTAGTTGTGCTAAACCCAGCCTTAAATTAGCCTGGTAATTGTTTTAAGGTTATACAGCTTCTGGGCACCTTGTCTCTTGCTCTGCCCCTCGCCTTGAGGCCAGCCAGTCCTGCAGGTGCTGAGCAGGAGCTGGCAGGCAGCAGCATTCCCACTCCACTGCTGCCCACCAGCTGGCAGGAGCGATGCTTCATGGAACCCACAGCTGCCTGGAGCACATTTATTTGCTTCTTGGATACATCTAACAACTGCCTGGGGCACCCATAACCGGATTAGGTATCTCTGAGGTCAGGGAAAGGTGCCAGGTGCAGCGTCTGCTCCCTGCCTTCTCCTTCTGGATCTGCACTCTTGGGCTGTACAAATAATTGCTTTATTTGCCTAATGTAATATGTGCTGTGTATTTGTGTTCAAATTTTTGCTGATTCTGCTAGGTAAGAAAATGTCTCACTAAATCTCAAATAGTGAGTTTTAATAGTTTTCATTTCCTTTCAAAAAATGCAACTACCCTTTAGCAAATAAGTCTCAGCAGGGGGACTGGCAAATATAGAAATAGAATTATTTATTTATTAAACTAAAATTAAATTTAAAAAGTAAACGTTTTGGGCTGAAATCAAATGTGCTAAATTTGTAAAGTAGATTTAAATAGCCCTAAAATCCTAGTTCTTCATAGGTTGGCTACTTGCCAGAAACAGGTTTCATTTACTTCACTCTACAGCATAGTTCCAATGTCATGGATGTTGGGTTTCTGCAAAGTCATAGCTAAGAAAAAAGATGTCGTAGAGCAAATCATTCTTCATTCATCTGGGATACAGTCTCCTTTTCATAGAAGCAGGAATAAACACTTTTTTTTTTCCATGAACACCTCAGGTGCTTCCATGCTGCAGCACCTACAAGAAAATGTTGCAGCACATTTCTCAAAATTTTTCAATTTTGTCAGCATTCTGGGTAACTAAGACATGGTCTTACCCATAAATTGAGATAGTCTTCAATTAAATTGTGAATGCATGACAGTAAATATTCTAAAAAATAATAATAAATTATGGCATATAAGCACATCCCTAAAAAGTGGCCAGTCTCATTTTCTAAGGGTAGCCATACTGTGTAATTTTCTGTATCTTTTTCACTGGTAAGGGAAGTCACATTGTGGAAACTCTACAACATAAAGCCTTTGGAAGCATTTCTTGTTTGGAGGGTTTGTTTTGTGGGGGTTTAAGTAAACCTCTTTATTGAAATTTTTCACAAAATCCACACCTTTGAGGTATTTTGCATCCACAGTAAATCATAGACATGAAATAAATACCAAGAATGCCTGTTCTGAAAAGTAACTGTATCAAATTTGCTCAATCATCTTCTTCCAAAATTGTGGCTGATAACCAGAAAACCCCATGAAATAGTCTCATCCCCTTGAAGTCAAGCATGTTCATCTGGAATTATACCAATGAAAATAAGGGAAGGATATTTTCACTTAGAATCAAGTGTATATCCTTGCAAGACTGCTGAGTTTATTCCAGAATGGCATAAACATAAATGAAAAATGAATTTGGCCCATCTCCACTTAAATTAAATTTTGGCGAAGTTACAAATGGCATTTAAATCAAGAGAATGTGGGTTGCTCACAAATTGTATATTTAGAGAGATGTATGAAATAGGTTAATAAAATCATTTCTCAAAGCTAAATTTGTTCTGACACTAAAATCAACAACTTGCCCAAAATCAGTATCTCCTAATTTACTGAAGTACAAAAATGTACCCTTGGAGTAAATATGTAGAGTAACTGTCCATTGCAAACACCACCATAAATGACAGGCTTTCACTTTAAGGCATTCACTTCAATAAATGAGTTGATTATGAAAGGGTTTAATCATTTGTTCCAATATCAGTTTTCATTGTACTATTCTTGGTAATTGTTATGTGTTTGTTGTTTACCACCTTCTCCTTCTTAAGCATAATATTCTGCATTCATAACCAGGTGAGGGAAGGACAGCTGGGGCTAAAAAGATTGTATGGTGTGGCAAATAAATGACCAAGCTCTGACTAATTGCTTTGATCTCATACTTCACTGGGGGGATTTTAATCTGAATTTAGAAGAAAATGGATATTCCGTTGAAGTGTTTATATGGTACACCAGCATTCTCAGTACTGTTTCAGCCTGTTCAGAACTTGGATGACTTTTCTTCTCTGCACAGATCATTTCAGTGTTCTTCACTTAGTTAACAAGAGAGAGCAAATCTAAAGAAAATGTCTCTTAAGAGCTGTGTGTGTGAATATCTGTGTGTATGTGCTCAACACTCACTATTGATGCCAGGGCCTCAGCAGACACCTACATGGTCACGAGCCACAACAGGAGTGCCAAGGGTAGGGACTGGGATGGAGAGAGAAGGAAAAGAGATGGGATCATCCTTCTGTTTCAGTGCCTTATGGCTTTGGGCTGGATCCTTGTCTAGACCAGAGGCCTCTCTAGATTGCTTTCTGTCTCGCATGTACACACTCTCTTCGTGTTTGCACATCCCTAGGGTACACTGACATTTTTTAGCCTGGTTACTGATAGCAAATGAGAGCACACTGTGTGGGTATGTGTCTGTCTGTCTGTCAGTATTCTTCTTCTCAGAGTAAATTAAAAGCTTGGGCCAGTTTCAAACGAATTTGTAGAGAAACACCCGCCTTCACAGCAATTAAATTCCTACATGTTCCATAAAAAATATTAATCCAGTTGGAGGACAGAAACCTAAAGTGCCCTTTCAAAAGGAAATATTGCAGCATAAGCTTTCTTTTATCAAACTCCAGAGATTCTACTCAGGATGTAATAAATGCCCCATTCACAGGAAAACTTCATTTCGCGCTTGGATCTTATTAAACTCCCAAGTCAGTCAGCCATGCGACAGAAGTCCTTAGGAAACCAGACTTCATCAGATCCAGTGTTCTTGGAAGTTATATTGACGTTGTGGGAGTTTTTGTGTGAAAGTAAAAACACTACAGCTCATCTTGAGTGATAAGCTTTGCTGTTCTGCCTCCATTGCTACAGTGAAAGCTGAGGAGAGAATTAGCAGATATTTCTACCATCTTGCAATTTCATCCTGTCTCTTTCCTCCCATGAGAAATATGTGGGCTGAATTTCCACTGCTCCAAACCACAAGTCATTTATATCTGTGCGAGTGGCTGCAGGTATTATTTGGGAGCTGTTTAAACCAATCTCAAGCACAGTCACTGCAAATACAGAGACCAAACATTTGCAAGTCAACAGAAAATGAATCCCAAGAGCTTTTTCTTCGCCCGTAACCATGGCCGTGTACTCGTGCTTCTGTCAGTCCCACTAGGCACGAGTCGGTGCCAAAGCAATAGCTCCGACCTGATTGATGGTGCTAATAACTGTCACCGCTGTGTTCCAAAATGAAAGGTCTGGTTTGAAGACTTTTTCTTGACATTTGCACTTCATCAGCCTTTGTTCAGCAGTTCTCCATGTGAGGGAACCATCTATATTGTGTTGCCTCACATAAACTTCAGTGACACTGCAAAATGTTTTGCTGCCTTATAAAAATGTGGCAGTGGTACTGACGTAGGCAATTTGCTTGCACAGGTCAAATTAAAAGGCAGATTTCTAGAACAGGGTTTAAAGGCGACCCATGTGTAGCAGGAATGTCATGTCCTGGACAGCCTGCTTTGAATGATGGAGAAGAGGGGAGAGGGCAATAAGTAATGCTGTTGATGACCTACTTGAAATAGTGAAGTGAGAGACTGCTGGGAAGCAGGAGTGAAGATGAGCAGAATTGCTTGAAAATGTATTATATATCTCCAAAATGCAAACGCTGACATTGTTCCCGCAGTCACAAGTGCTGCAGGCGCTCCCCAGCAGCATCTGCACAGGCACAATATGCTTCAGTGGCATTGTGGAAGCCTTTTGAGCAGAATAAAAAGCTCCCAGGACATGGTGACCTCGCTTGAAAGCAGCAATGAGGGTCTGCTCATCGGAGCAAGCACAGCCTGAACAGAACTTTCACTGGGTATGTTTGGAGGAAGGAAAGAAAAATGTGAAAGACAAAAATATGATCTGATGACCGGGTGAGAACAGAGGGAGTGAGCTGCCAGCACAAAACCAAATTGATTCTAGGCTGAAGTACTTTTAAGCAAGGTTGAGAGTAGAACATTGCAGAGCAACTGCAAGATTACATGGGGCAGATTAATTAATTATTATTGTAGGTCAGAACACACACTGTTCCTTTAGGTGTTTCTCTATGTACCTGACATTATAAACTGCATTCTTTTAAAAGCAGAAAGAAGAAAAGGCATCTTTTAACACTAGATGCATAATATTCTAATTGTGCCATCAGAAAGGAGCAACTTTGTTTTCTCTGTAGCAAAGCATTGCAGAACTACTCCGGCTCTTCCTTTCCTTTTAGTCCTCTACCTGTGTCTTTTGATACATTCTTCTAGCTGTGTGCAATTAATTAATTAATTAATATTCCAAATTGCTGAACAAAAGCACACAAACCAGAAATAACAACTTACAGACCAGTTTATTTTACTTGTGGTCTTCCCTTACAGAAGACTTTCAGAGCTTTTTTCTTTTTAGAAAAGAACTTTATTATTTTTTCTGGGTCTTGCTGGATGAAAAATAAAGTCATCTTGTTCTCTGGTTCTTTTTACTTTACTGCTTAATTTCATGTTCTTTCTTCCCTGGCTTTGCTGGAGTACCAGAAGAGTTAACTAGAGTGGAAGTCGTGGCCCCAGCAAAATCAGCAACTGTTTTGCCACTGACTTCAGTGGAACCAGGACTTCACCAACCTTAATTGAAAGGGTAGTGAGAGGCGAGTGTGTAGCAACTGTATCTCACAAGAAAGTATGTGCTTCTGAGAAATAGACCAGAACAGGTCTTCACTGAGGCATTTTCAAACCTTTTCAAAAATTAGGCATCCCTCCAATTAATTGTGTTACCTTTGGAAACCATAAGTCTATACAAAATCATTCCAGCCATAATAGCATATGCAGGAACAAGCAGTCACCTGCATCCATACTTCGAAGCAAAACCAAGCTGAAAACCTTTTTAAAAAAGGATCTTCAGGTATAAGGGCAAATAATCTTTTCCCAGAGGTATGGGATCAGCTAAGTAGCCTCTCTTCATTAGCAGCTGAGAGAAAAGAGGCTCATAGGATTAGGACCTCAGGTGAAAAAAAGTCTGAGAGCTCATAAATCAAATTTGTCAGTGTATAATGTGATTTTTTGAATATCTAACAGAAAGCAGGCTAGTTTCATCAGAACTAATTTATATTCCAATCAGATTATTCTATCACTGAATTTGAAATTTCAGTCATAGATACAAGATAGCATCTGATGAAGTCACACTGCAGTTTCTCCCTTAAAGCCCAGATAGTCTGTTTGTATTGGGCATCTGCAAAGCAGCAATTTATTTCAATTATCTGCCATAAATAATCCATTACGACTGAGTAAAAGACTATGTACATTTTAATGGATTCTTCCAGTGATTGCATCCTTTCCTTTGATTGTTGAGGCAGTGTTAGACACTTGATGGGGAAGTGAAGGAGACCTCTGCTTATTACTTGCCTCTTATTTCTTGCTACACAGAGACAGGTTTTAATACTTTTTTCAAAAATTTATTTCTAATAAGCAACTGCAAGAAGGAAAAATCTTCTGTAAGATTTGGATGGCTGGTGAGAAGGGAGCAGGTCAGCCCTGGGTGCAGGTGCTCTCAGGTGCATCCTTGCAGCTAGAAGAAACCTCCACACTCACCAAATGCTGCCTGCACGTGCACAAAGCCCTTGCACATAACCACCCACCAATTCCAGCTCATCCAAGCAGCATTGCCACCCCAGACTTTCTCCAGCTCATCCACCACCTGTGGCACTCTGCCCAGCTCCACAAACTCCTGACCCTCTCTTAGCCCTCTGGGGAATGGGCTCCCAGAGGAGAAACCTGTCTTATTTTGGGCTCTCCTGTCAGTCTTTCATGAGCAACCAGCTTCTCTCAATGCTCCACCTTTTATTCCTTAGGTGAAGTAGCCTTCATCTAAATATGGTTCCAGTACAACGGAGTCAAGTGGATGAGTTATTTTTGGCAGAGGCCATCTCTACTGTGTTGAATTGCGCTGCTGAAAATGTTCAGTACAGCTTTGCCAGACTGGTGGGAGTCTGCAATGTGTTGAGATATATTGGTTACTACATCTGACTTTTTCCATCGGTTGCAGAGACATAATGGACAAAATGTAAGCATGAAGGAGATACTGATACCTAATCTATTATCTATATATGCATGTACGACCGTGTCTGTATACAAATAGATGCATGGGGTTTCTCCAAACAATGGAGAGCTTCCATGAGTAATCAGATAGTGAAAGCTGGTCCCTGCCATCCTGGGCTCCAAGCCCCAAGTCAGTCTGCTGAGAAGAGAATGTGGGTGTTGAAGGGAACATGCAGAGCCAAACCAAGCAGGCAATGTCCCTCCTTTTGTTTCAATCCAGTGGTTCATCCACATGCACTAGCAAGGTTTGCCTGTGATTTAAGAAACAGCTATTCTGATGGAGGCAATTCGTACATTAGCCATGTTTTTCAAAATTGTCAGGACTAGAGCTGTGTGCATGTTGCATTCCTCCTCTCACCAAGCAGCCCTTCAGGTATTTATGGGCTAAGGACCTCCCACAGATGTAACAGGTTTTCTGTGTTATGAATAACAATAATAACTGAGCTCTATGTGGAGCTGTCTATACTGCCTCTTTTCCAAACCTTTCAGATTGCACACGGTATTTTGGTTTGGCCATTTGGAAATGTTGCGCAGCTTTTTATTTTTTTTTTAAGGAGTGAGCCAGGGAAGCAGCAACCAAATGGGTTGTCACAAGTCTGGAGTTTGAGTACAGGGTAGGTTTGAGGGCAGCAGGCACCAGAGGGGGTCTGTCCTGCAGAGATGTCACACACTGCAGGGACAGAAATTCTTGCATTGCCTTGGTCAGAGTAAGTACCATGGCAGGAGCTGCAGCCTGGGCAGTGACAGCCAAGAATGCTTATTTCTCCTGTCCATGATACCATGTTTGCTATAACATCTTTCCTACCATTGGTAGTGCCAAGGGAAAAAATAATGAGAAGACACTGTGTCAGTGGAGGAAAAAAATTGCAAATGTCAAGACAGAAATGGGTTCTACCCATTTGTAGTGTGCCACACAGAGGGTGTGCTTAAAGCTGTGCATTATGGGCTTCAGGTCACAGAGAGCTGCAAACAGAATGATAGAGAGCATCATTTTATACAGTATGTTACTCTGACAATAACACATCTACAAACAAATTAGTTAAAAATGTCTGAAGGACATTCAGCTTTTACAAACTGGGCCTCATCTCCTGCTGATAGCTTCCTTTGGGATGAGTATGGCATACAAAATGATACACTGCCTTGGAGAATAAATTTATGAAGTTTAGCAATGTAGGTCACATTGCAGGAAATCATAAATGTCTGAACATCACTCAATAGCCATTCAATCAGCTGCTCAAAGCAAAATGGGAAACTGAACAGCGTGTAGTTGTCTCTGGTGAGAACCAGGGAAAGTCATGATATGATGTAAAACCCTTTAGGTCCTCCATCCATATGTATTTCTTTTTTCTTTCTTTTATTTTTTGTCCATATCAACAGTGACAATAAAACAAATGGGATTTTTGCTATTGCAACCATGAACTGTAAGTCTGTTGCGTGGTTCATGAAAGGTATGCCAAAAATTTAGGGATTCAGAAGAGTTCAAATGGTTGAAACTTGTACAAGTAGTCTAGTTGCAAGGAATTAATTTCATTGTGAAATTTTTTTGTATACGTTCAGCCAGCCAGAAAGATTTATGCTATTTGCTTCATTTTTTTGTATTTGGTTTGAAGGAATAAGAAAGAGATTTTAAAAGGACATTTCTAGACCTCGTACTTGCTAGGGGTTCCTTTAGCTTTCTGGATCTAGATTTGCTATAAGCCTGAGATCCAGATCTTTAGGACTTTGCCAGAGATGCCGAGGGTCTTTGTGAAGGCATCTAGGACTTTTTAAGGTATGGGGCCTTTCTAGATCTACAGCTCTTGGAGATGAGGAATCTGTGGCTTCTGGAGCGTGGCTAGAAAGCCACTGGATCTTTCTCCTGGGATAGTTTGGAAGCCCTTTAGAACTTTTTCTTACAGCCTGCCTAGCATTTCTGTGGAGCCCTTTGAGCCTTTCTAGGCCTGAAGCCATTCTGTGCCTGTCTAGATCTTGAGCTCAGCTACTGAAAATCAAAAACTATTTATTGATCTGGTCAGGAACTTGTTGCGAAACTAAATTCAGGTGCACTTTTAAAATCTCTTTTCTAGAGGCTTTTTGGAAGGCAAGAAAAGTGAATGCCTCTCCTTCTGTGTCCAAGTTAATCCATCACAGGCTTGAGATATGTTATTGAGTCAAGTGGTAGTTATTGAATTTTGCTTAACTAAAACTTTAGTCCTAAACGTTATCCTTGTAAGCTGTTCTGGCACAGTCTGATAATGCATATCCAAATATGCATCACAGCAGTAACCAAAGCCCTGAGCTGACAGAAATATAAAGCAGAGTGCCTGCTTACAGTCTCAGACTAGAATCAAACATCCTCCAGTGCATTTTCTTTTATTTAATCAACATAAATGCTTGCACAGAAGGGTTGCTGCACAGAATGCAGTTGTCTTGTTTGTTCTGCAAAATGCAAGGTGCCTATTTTTTTCCTGTTAGCTGTTTGAAGTTTTACAGCAGTCTGTGTTTGCTTTCCGTTCAGCACCACAGCTCCTTCAATTGCATTCATTTTCCTCAGTTGAAAGACCTATTGTGTAAATACTTGTGAAAGATTAGTTGCAGAAAATCATCTTGTGATAACAATTGATCTCAGTGCTAATTTCTGTAAAAGTAAGAACTCAGATTACTTCTGTTGCTTTTTCTGCCTACCATTTTTATATCTATAAGGAAAAAAAGGTATAATTTAAAGATAATCATGAAACTTTTCTGTAGCTGTTTTGCTTTAACTCTCTGCTAAAATTAAGTAAAGAATTAGTTCACTCTTACAATGGATTTTAAAAAGCTAGTACTGCTGAATTGCATAACATTGTAGGAATTTGTCATAGAAGATGCCCCACCATAAACATGAATTTTTCCCATCCTATTTTCTTTCCCTTGCAGAAGTTGTGTTTGTGAGTTTAACTCTTAAGGGAAAGCTTCAACCACAGAAGTGAATCTGTATTTTCTTGTGAAAGCTGTGGAGTTGGCATTTGTTCTGATCCTTGTGGGAATGTGTTTCTCAGCCCTGATCTGGCTGAGGAGCAGTGTTGGCTCCCACATCTCAGCTGGAAACCTCCTGGCAGAGCTCCTCGTCCTTCGCTTCCCCCAGTCCCGCTTGCTGCCCTTCCCTGCAGTTAAAGGAGCTCTGGCCTGAGGAGCAGAGCTGTTGTCAAGATCCTGCAGAGACAGGCAGTTTCCTGGGCACAAATCTGCAGGAAGTTTTCATTTCAAGAATTTAATTTAAATTTTTGGTTTGAGTTTGCCTCAGAATTCAGGGAAGAGTCTGAGTATTTGGGTGATATATTCACAGTGGCTGGTGTTGCTGACAGGAGGGGATTTGTCTTTTTTCGTTTTGGAAATTTCATTTTATTTATCCTTTCATCCTCTCAGTTTTCAGGCCAGATACTTTTATGAACCTCAGCAGTTATTGGAAACAAAAGACACAAAAACGTGCTAGCTCCAGCCCCTCACTGTTCTCAAACAGCTCTTAATTACTGTCTCAATTAAAGATTTTCCAGATACTCCTTTCACTTTACCCACATTGGCAGCACACTGACTTTCTGTATCCAGAACTTCTGAGCCCAAAACTGGAAAGATGAAGCCAAAACTGAAGATTTATGCAACCCCACTTTTGTGCCATCTTGTCTGACAAGCCCCAGGATCTGGAACTGTGAGTTACAAAGTGAGGCAGAATGGAGCCAGTCCTGTTATTAGCTAGATTTCCACCTGGTCCCATTCCCTTCTTTTGGCTGTGCAAATTACCTGCAGCAGCATGTTTGGAGGACATCTATTCCCACTCCAGCACTGGAGACATGTTTGGGTTAGATTCAGATTCATGGTCTATTTTGAGATATTTTAATTGAAGAGTCTAAGATTCCTCCTCTCAGCAGTACCAGTCTGTTCTAAATACTTTATAAATTCCTTCTGGGCGTTTAACAAAGTGTTTCTTTCATAGCCTGTATAAACCACGGGTACCATGTTTAAACAGACTTAAATGGCTTAGCAATCTAAGTCCCATTGATTTTCATAGTCACTGTGCTTATGTGACGCTGGATAATATTCCCTCTATTGTTAAATAAAGACGATTTGAAAAACCGTCCCCACAGAAATCAACTTTTCCTATCGATTTACTAGACCCCAGATATGCTCTTTGAAGTTGTGAAGCAGTAAAAAATAATAAGAAATTATGAAACAAGAAGGGAGCTGGGAAATGAGAGCACAGCAAGTCTTGTGGTGAGTGAAGCAAAGACAAGCAGTGAAAACTGTTGAAGTGGTGCCTTTCCTTCGTGCTCCTGCAGCGGGGCCCTCATCAGCTGGAAATAATTGACAGCAAAAGCAGGTTGGCAGGGAGACTCTCTGAGCCAAGATCCTGGAGAACTGGTAGCCTCAGACCTCTGAGCTGCATCTGTAAATGTGCCACAGCTCGTTTCCTAGCCCAAGGTAGAAAACAGCAGCCATTAGGCTGTAAAACTCATTTATTTAGGTTTCTTGCTGGGGACCAGTGATTGCAGAGAGCAACATTTGTGAAGTCTAGGGCAGGGACTGCTACAGCTGAACTGTAAAATTCTGGATTTTATACTATGCAGCATCAGAAGCAGGAGACATAAAGGCTCCTCCAGCATGGAATGAGGCTGTAATCCCACCATAGGGAAAGGTTCCCCAGTGTCAAACCAGAGAACCTGAATTGTGTCACTGTGTGCCATTAAGAAAGGAGCAAAGCTGATGAGGGGAGCTGACAGTGTCAGTGTCAACACAAAGAAGAGCCCAGAGTGAGAGAAAACTGACAGAAAATGATGAAAAAATAACCGTTATTGTTAACGGGGAAAAAATAGAAATCTATGTAGTGAGACATCCTGTAAAGAGCTCAGGGAAGCAGAACCAGTCTCCTTCAGCCTTGTAAACTACCAGCTCTCTCCTAATGGCCTGCCTGTGTGAGTCCTTCCTTGGAGCCATTTCTCTCCCAGGTGAAAGGAGAAAGAAGGGTTTAGGCAGGAAGAGAGAAGAATGCTATTTAGAAGGATGTTGTGGTGAGTAAAAGGGTTTGGCCTGGAGCCAGCATCTGAAGTGAATATAAATAGGACCCATGGGGCTGGCATGAAGCTGTGTCAGGGGAGGCTTAGGTTGGATATTAGGAAAAGGTTCTTCACCCAGAGGGTTGTCAGGCACTGGAACAGGGAAGTGTTCATAGCACCAAGCTTGACAGAGTTCAAGGAGCATTTGGATAATGCCCTCAGGCACATGGTGTGATTTGTGGGGCTGTGCTGTGGAGTTGGACTCGATGATACAGGCAGGTCCTTCCCTCCCAGGATATTCTGTGTCTCTTAAGATAAATAAGAGACAATTTTAAAAAGGAAGTTAGCAGCAGAAGAGAGATACAGAAGAAGCCATGAGCAGGTCTGCAAGTGCATATCTTAGAGCTGAGGAAAGGCAAAGGTAGCATAAACAGAAGTGCTTGAAGCTGAGCAGTGCAGATAGGAAGTAATCCATCAGTCAGGACTATCAGAAAAATTTTGGCATGAATTTCATGCTAGTACATGAAACTGAATCAAAATAAACAAGCAATGCATGGCAAGAAATCAAAGCAATGGTGAAGCCTTTCTAGGGATTTATGCAGCTTCTTTTAATCCATGATAAATGAAACTTATCCCAGTGAAATTTACCCCCACAACCAAACAGTTAAGCTCTTGAAACTGGCATTTGCAGACAAGGATAAATTTTTCACTCTTTACTTGTCTTACTTTGATATGAATGGTGCAAATTGTTTGATATGATTTGTTTAAAACAGTACCAAAAATGGCTCAGCCATCAAATGTCATGCAGAATGTGCAGAAAGTTTTATCCATATGGTCAAAACCAAAAGTGAAGCAGTGTTCTTCACAAACTAGCCTGTGGATGTGTGTACATCTTCAGGCATGTACAGTTAAGTATATGAGTGCGGACTCTCCTACCTGTGCCGTGGGGCAAAAAACTCACACAATTAATTTAGTTGTCAAGCTTTGCTGTGGGAAAATGGAGTGGGTTTGTGTGGCAAGGTTTGCCTTAGCAGGGGGGCTGCAGGGGTGGCTTCTGTGAGAAGCCCCCATGTCCAGTGGATCCAAGGCCAGCTGACTCCAAGATGGACCCAATGCTGGCCAAGGCATCAGCAGCAATGGTATCACCTCTGGGATAATGCATCTAAGAAGGAGAAAAAAACCTCCTCAAGAGAGGGGAGTGAGAATATGTGAGAGGAGCAGCTCTGCAGACACCCAGGTCAATGAAGGAGGAGGAGATGCTCCAGGTGCTGGAGCAGAGATTCTGTTGCAGCCTGTGGTGAGATCTCCTGGTGAAAATTCATTTAACTAAAGCCACCTTAGTGCACTTTGTGTTTTCCAGAACACTTGACATAAAAAATGTATTAGAAAGCCATACCAGTGAGAGTTAATTTTGCACTTCTCAAACCAGAAGTGGATTATTAGATATATCTGGAGTCTTTGTGTTGACCATCAAATGCTGAATTCCCTGAAAACTGACATGTTAATACTTACATGCAAAAAGTCTCATTGCACAAGGGTTCACTTGGTTTGTCAGTGATTTCCATTTCGTGTACTCAGTCTCCCGTGAGCAAAACCAGAATTGTCACCTGAAAATTTCAGTCTGTGAAGAGTAAACAAACCCTGGCTGGTTGTTTATAATGGGATAATCAGCAATGCCGTTTCTGGTCACTGCTCAAAAAAACAAAAAAAAAGCCCCATTAAATATAAGAAAAAATGCTTGGAATTGGCCCAGTTTTGAATTACAAAAAACATATACATATATGGAAAAGGACTTTTTTTTACATGGACTTGCGAAGTATTGCTTCAAATTAAAAAGTATATTAACTGATTTAATATTCTAACTTTAACTGAGGTTTTGTCTGGAAAAACTCTGTCATAGGCAGAGTGGTATCAGATAAAAATCGAGGTGCTTCTCTGTAATATGTTTATTGCCTTTGAATGAAGCACAACTGATGGTTTGGTCACAGAAGCTGCCAGAGGGCAGCTTGCTTTAACGAGAAGTAAACAACCAGTGACTTTTCAAGGTAACAGTGAACCTGAGGGTGCAGTTACACTTCAGCTTAAGCTGATTTAGGTGATCAGTTTTTTGCCAGCAAACTGTCCTGAACCTGCTCTCTGTAGGAGCACATGAACTGGCCTTGCTGCTGGGGACTGCACTGGAAGAAGGGATGGAGTGGGGATAGCAGCAGTCCTGTCTTACACCAGTTTAAGAGGTCATGAAGGCTAATCCTGACAAAAACAGTGCAGATTTTTTCTAAACCTGTGAAATTCTTGTCCAGATTAGGAAAGCACAGTGATTTGTGTTATTGTGTATGTTTCATTTTAATTGGGCTATTTCACCTTTTTTCCCCTCCAGTTTCACCAGCATAAGCTTGCAGTGTGCAGCAGCTGGTTTTTATGCTGCAGTCTCCAGACAGGTGTATGCTACCTTTAAAATTTCAGATGAAATTTAACCATGGATACATCCATGACTGCTTTAAACCACAGAAGGGGAAGCTGAAGGAATAACGTTCAGTTAGTTTTGCAGAGCGGAGAGCTGGGCAGCAGTTCTGGTGTAGTAACAAAAATTGTTTGGATGATTCCAACGAAAATTTTATTTATTTTTACCTTGCTGCAGCTAGTTTTACAGATGTGAGCAGTATGAAAGCAAATACATTTGCAGTTAACAGCTGTTAAGCTTTAGGTACATTGCTTCAAGTGAAATGTGCAGCTGCATAAGAGCTTCTTCTAACTCAGTAACCCAAATTAGCCACAAATAAACCAGAGAAAAAGTTGTTTAGGCCCAAACCAGTCCCTGTTTATCTGCAGGACACCAGACATACCTTCAGAGTGGAAGGAATTCACATTATTTACTGGGCAAATCAGTGTAGCTGGTCCAGGAAGGAAAACCAGCTATCAAAACATGGCAGGTGCTAGGCAAGGTCATTATGGTAAAATAGATAGTTTTGTCCCAGATTTTTAATTGTGAATGATCTAGTTACAGTTAATCAAAGATTATTTTACAGCAGTGCCATCTGTGTAAGCCCTTAAAGTTGAAGGTGTCTATTCGCCATTAAAACTAATCCATCTATTTTGGTAGAACAATCAATTATTCTGCATTAAAAGGTGCATTGCAAATATGGTTTTTTCTGAGTTTCCTGGAGAAAGCCTTGTAGAAATTTTTCTGTTAAGTGAAGGGTTTTATTTGGCGTCCCCGTGAACTCTCAGCTGAAGCAAGAGCTAACACTGGTGTGCAAACCATCCTCAGAGCAGTGCGTAGAACCCAGGCAGTCACATGTGCACAGAAATTAGCACTGTTATGGAAGGAATCTGTTTCTGACTGTTTCACCACATTTAGCATCATTTGGAAGGACTCGACCACCTGGTACTGAAGAAATCTTGAGTCCAACAGCATTAGTCTTAATGCCAGTTATGATGCTGTCTGGTCAAATGGACTGGGCCCAAGGAGGAACTGGATTGTTCCATGAACCTTCAGAATTGTGTGGTAACCACGCAAGAATGAGACACGGCAGCCACAGTGCCCTCACATTATTAAAACATCAGTTACCAAACCAGCAATGTACTTCTGGAAATGAGATTATTCAGGAAATGCTGCTGCTTGAGAAAGAGAGAGACTTGGCATCCAGCCTGGTTCCTGAGCTGACCCCAGGCAAGCAGGTGGCTAGTGATGGCCACACACTCCACCATATGGTATTGCTCAGTGCTGAGCATTGTGTTAGCATCAGCAGGCTCTGCATTCATAGTGCTTTTAATTAGCACAGTGGAAAAATGAGCAAAACCAGCATCAAAATCAGTAAGTGAAATAGTAAAAGCTTCTGTGACATATAAAGCATATAAAACAGTTACATTTTAGGCTGGTAGTTATGGTTCTTCTGATGGCTGAAATATTTAGACCAGAAAAATTCCACTCAGATAAAAGCAACCATCTCTTCATGAAGGATAACAAGCAAAGCATCCTGAGACAGACAAAAATGTGATCTCTTGCAATCTCAGAGGCTCAGTTGTTTTCTGACCTTTCCAGAGACAAGCTGGAGTCCAAATCCTCTGCTGGCCTGGAGCTGGAGAGAGGGACCAGCCTGCTCTGTTGTTGTTACCCAGTTCAGCAATCCTGCACTGCCTATTGAGCTTTCTTAGCAGAAGGAGTTAGAAGCTCTGGCCAGCACATGCTGTAATCAGCAGCCTGTGTACTGATTGCCTTTCAGATTGACAGGCAGCCCCACTTTGAATTTGAAGCATGTTTAATTCTTCCAAATCACAATGCAACAGGTATCAGATGCGTGAGGTCGTTCTTCGGCTTTTTCCTCCAGCTGGGTTTGAAACTTTCTTTGGTTGGCACTCTCACCTGCATGTGGAAAGGCAAAAAGCTACCCTTAAGTATGACCAATTTACTTAATCCATGCCTGAAATAATGAATTCACAAAGCAAAATCATTATAAATAATTAGGCTTGGCTACTGTATCATACAAAGTATGATATATTGGTGTATTATTTTGTTACAAAGTATTAACAAGCTTATATTTCTTGTGGCATACGAGGCTTATTAACATTTCTTGCTTAGTAAATAAATAGTGGAAATGTGTCCTACTCTTCTAGTATGTCATTTTCCTTTTGTGCTAACAGGCAATTAAAGTGTTACGACATTGACAACCTCTCACTGTTTTCCACTCTGCCAGCATTGACTGCAACCTTGAAACAATAACATTCAGACCTAGAAAATTTTCTGGCTGATGTTGCATGACATGAAGTGTGTGTTTTTATTTGCATGACTGCATACGTATAATAAAGTTCCTGCTTTAATGGACTTGTGCAAATACCTCTCAGAGGGTGCTAAATTACTTTTCAAATCAAATTTTGTTCCACACTGGAGTGGGACCTCAGAAAAGAGCATGCTTCTTGAAATTTGTTCCCAACCTAATTAAAGGTGGTAGCTAGAGAAGCAGTGCTGAGAGAATCCGCCAGGTGTCTCGATGATGTGATCAGAGATGGTTGAATAAAACTGCCCTACTGCCCTAAACATTCTTCTTCCCTTTTTCTCCCTGCCTTCCCCTTAATGTTTTTTCCAGGTGCGGTTAGAGTGGCCAACAGACCTGACAGTGAACCCTCTGGACAATTCACTGTATGTCCTGGACAACAACATTGTCCTGCAGATCTCCGAGAGCAGGCGTGTGCGGATCATCGCGGGGCGCCCCATCCACTGCCAGGTGCCCGGCATCGACCACTTCCTGGTGAGCAAGGTGGCCATCCACTCCACCCTGGAGTCAGCCAGGGCCATCGCCGTGTCCCACAGCGGAATCCTCTACATCGCAGAGACCGATGAAAGGAAAATCAACCGGATCCAGCAGGTCACAACCAATGGGGAAATTTCTGTCATTGCTGGAGCCCCATCAGATTGTGACTGCAAGATTGATCCTAATTGTGATTGTTTTTCAGGTAAAGAGATGCTTGTCGTTTCCTGTCTGTTATCTGTCGAGATCCTCTGATAAAGCTGCAGATCAGCAAAGTAACAAGGGGAAGGAGAGACAAGCAGTGATTCAGTTTTCTTGAAAAGCCCAAAACCTTATCAGCAGATCTTTGTGAATTTAATCCATTGACTTCTGAGATGTGAGTCTTCTGTTGCCACTGGAGAAACTTTTTCACAATGGTCCTAGCTTTTTCTCTTTTGATACAGTGATTACACGCTGTTCAGATTTAGTTCCAAGTCTGTCTTGCTGTGACAGCTGCATTAGCCCCTGTTGAAGATGGGACCAAGTTCTACCTAAATGCTACTGGATCAGGCAGCCTGTCTTAGCAAGAAAAGTACCAAGGGCTTTCATATCAAGTGCAATGCCTTCTCATCACTCATGTCATGCTGCACCACCAGCAAAATGGTGCAGTGATATGCTGTGCAGAATTTCTTCTTAGTGTGTTTTAAACTGGAGCACCAGTGCCAGGCCTGCAGTGCACTGCTGGACATTCTCAGCAGCACAGACTCTCTTCCCTACATGCACCAAAACAAAGTGCGGCTCTTTTATTTCATAACAACATAATGGGACAAAGGGCAGCATTCCCATACAGAGGTGTGCAGTATGTTGCCATCTTGTCATCTTTAAGAACTGCCATGTTCAGCTCCACAATAATGTCATCATAATTCTTAAGCCTCTCATTTCAAGTAAAAGGTTAATTACTGACAAGAAAACATTAAGTATGTCGAGAACAGAGAGGAAAAAATGCAAATGCTCTTCCAGAGAAGGTGGGTTGCTGACCCAGCATTGTAATGACAATCAAAGGCTCCTGTGCATTGCCAAGTGCTGCCAGCTTTAGTGGTGGCTGCAGGAGACCAGTGAGGATCAGAATCCTGGAGAGTGTTCCTATTGAGGGAAACTACTCTAGAGCTGAAAAATGACAAAACTATGGAAAATCTAATGATTGTGCCAGCCTGGTTTGGTGAAAGGCAGGGTCAGCTTGGCAGAAAGATCCACTGATTTTTCCATTTCCAAGGAATCACAGGGTATGTTCAAACACTCCAGCAATTTCCTGTCTCAGTCAGGAGAAGGAGAGCAACACACAGAGTAATGTGGTTTTCCCTGAGAGTGAGGTTTAATATGCTTTCTTGCTAGTTACAGAAAATCATGCTCCTGTAAACTCATTTTGATAAACACATATAGCCCATGATAATGCAAAAATCCTTCTGAAACCTTAAATGACACAAACCATGTAAATTGTCAAGAGCTATTGAAAGGGATTGTTTCTCAAGGCACTTTTTGGCTACTGTTCGGATTTTGTTTTCCTCTAGTGTTGAGTTTTTAATAAGTATAAACTAATCTTTCTTTCAGTGTCATTTTAGCTGAATTACTGGAGTATATTTTCTTTTTGTTTACAACACAATTCTACTTTTAACTACATGCCAACAGACAGTAAGTAGGGAATGAAACTTCAGATATCATGGTCTTTTCTTTCACAATTTTGCATTAAAGCTTTCCTGAACAGCAGTGTTTGGGACTCAGGAAAAATGCTGGGAATTAGATAATTTATATTCCTGTTTGTCTTCACTGAGACTAATTTAGAATTGCACCAACCTTAGATAATAGGGATTTAATTAGTTAGAAGAGGATATTGTTTTATTGACCCGTAAATGATACTGAGGAGAAGCAGAGTGTCAGGCTTAGGGGATCAGCTTAAACAAGGACATTAGCGATTGCTAAAATTACCATTTCTCCTCCAGGTGATGGTGGATATGCCAAAGATGCAAAGCTGAAAGCCCCTTCTTCCCTAGCAGTGTCTCCCGATGACACGCTGTACGTGGCAGACCTGGGCAACGTGCGCATCCGCGCCGTGAGCCGCAACAAGGCTCACCTCAGCGACGCCAACCTGTACGAGATCGCCTCGCCCGCCGACCAGGAGCTCTACCAGTTCACCATCAATGGCACCCACCTGCACACGCTCAACCTCATCACCAGGGACTACATCTACAACTTCTCCTACAGTGGGGATGGGGACCTTGGCACCATCACCAGCAACAACGGCAACTCGGTTCACATCCGCAGGGACACGAGCGGGCTGCCCCTGTGGGTCGTGGTGCCGGGGGGCCAGGTCTACTGGCTCACCATAAGCAGCAATGGGGTTCTGAAAAGGGTCTATGCCCAAGGCTACAACCTGGCCCTGATGACATATCCTGGGAACACGGGGCTTTTGGCCACCAAGAGTGATGAAAACGGATGGACAACTGTGTATGAGTAAGTCCACAACATTAAATGCCTGATGCAAGGAACCCTATTTTAAATGAACACTGAAACTTTTTTAGACAGTTCTAGTCATTTAAAAAGACATCCTGCTACTAACACTGTGTGAGACAGGACAAGAAGTGCTGGTGCACAAGCTTTCAAAATGAAGCATTACCATTTCTTAGGTGCCTAAGCCTGTCACATGTAAAAGCTCTGTGCACAGTGCCTGTTAAGTACAGCAGAAATTGCCTGAAATTACACTTCATTTGCACTTTCTTATTTTGAATCTGTTTCTCTAAATGAAAATATGAAATCTTTTTTCTGTAACTTAAGTGGTAGAGGCAAGTTGTGATATGAATTGGGAATTTGCAAAATTCCTGAGGAAGGCAAAAAGGGGAAAATTAGCATACTCATCAGAGAAGGGAGTGTTGCAAAGGAAATTGAGAATCTCAGTGGAAGGAATACTCAAAGACAAGAGTGAGCTTGTCTCTGTCAGCAGGGGAGGAAGAAACATAATAGTAGCAAAAGGATATGTGATACCAAAAGGCTGTATATTAGGGGAGTAGGAAAGGCTTCATAAGCAAGACCCTTGACAGAACTTCTAAAAAGCGAAACAAGACAGTTAAAGATGAAGTCAGAACATCCCAATCTGATCCCAGAGAAAGAACAACTCAAGAGAAAGTTCATTTTTGATTTATAAAGGGTTGTGATGTATCAGGATTTCTCATTATCTGTAATTAATTGTCATAATCTCTGTTTGAGGATGCAACAAGTGCTGGATGGAATCCTAGTTCAGAGTCCTTAAGGAGGATAATAGTGCCTGTTTTCTGTGGAGCATAGGAGTTCATGGTCAAAAACTAAAATGAAAACCATTCAGTTGAGATTGGAATAAAAAACACATTGATAAGAAGTGAGTTACTGCCTGAGTCACCTGGAGAGGTAGTTGAGTCCCTGTCATTATGGGTTTTTAGAATTATAATTTCTTCAAATGAAAGTAGGATAAAAGTGGAGAAAACTGCTGCCTAGTATGTGGGCTTTTTTATTCAACAAGATGTTTCTTGATCCTGTTCTCTATTATTCTGCCAAAGACTAAATTAATAGGGTGGGCATAAGTAGAAGCCATTAGAGAGGGCCTTTTTTGCAATACATGGGAAAACAAAAAGCGTACAGGATCTTCCTGGTTCAGTTATTGTTATCAAACATCTATTGATGGAAATTTAAACTCTCTTGCAACAACACAAAGCTCACTGTCACCCTGGTGCTGTTCAAACACTGATCAGAGTCACCTTTTATAAACAGAACTGACTGTAAATGTATGCATGCTTCTTTTTAATAATTTCAGTGCTGAGAGTTAGCCATTTCTATCCCCACTCGATGATGGTGTCAGTCCAGGCCACAGACCAATGACACTTTCAAAGAGCCTTTACAGTAGCTCCAAGTCATGTCTATTAAAATGCTGAACAGCAGGCCTTGTAGCAGAGCCTTGATTGTTAGAGCATGGGAGAGCAGATTATTTTTAGTCATGTGCCTTTCAGTCCTGGCATTCTTACTCAGTCCCACTGACATTGAGCATAAACCATTTCAGACAACTATTGCTTGTTACTCTTTTTAAAGTATGGCTCAAGTGTTGAAAGATCTTTCAAAGGACTTTGCCTGCTTGCAAATGCCTCTCACTGTATGTAGTATAGACTTACTCATGAAGAAATACCTGTGCCTTGGGAGGGTTTATATGATGTATATGATTAACACAAAGAAATTTTGCTAAATTAAACAGTTTTACGTACTTTCCCAGCTTTAACTCCAGGCTGAGTAAAACTGTCCTCACCAATGCTTGAAGTTGTCCAGGCTTTGCACGACCACACACTCCTGCCAGCCTACATCAATCAGGGAAAATTAACAGAATTACAACTTTAGCATTACAAAAACAACAAGAAAATTAAATAATGTCAATTAAATGAAGTCATGTCATTAATATTTATGTTTAGTCCAATATTTTAAGTCATTTTCATAATACATTACAAATTCCTCAATGACTGAAACACAGAGTGGCAGTGGGCTGTAAACACCTCTGTGCTGAATAGTTGTGCTTTCAGGAGATGCTGCTCACCTGCTGCCATGAATAGGTCATGGGCTGTGATGGCCTTCGTTATCTTTTACCCAGATACTGTTTTCCAGGGAGGTCACATTCTGTACTGACAGCCAATTTCAGTTTGAAAATTAGAATTTTTTGAAGGGTTTGCTTATATGTGTGAATTGCTTATGAGCACTAACGTAACATTGGAACTAAGAGCAACTTTCAAATAGCTTCAAATCATCTTCTGTGCTTAAGCTAGATTTTCATTCATGTCCAAAAGTTCCACCCATGGCACTGTCAAGTTGAAATAGGGATGAGTTTGTTTATCAACACGTATCACACATACTTGGGAATATGAGCAAAGATAATGACCTGCTCAGAACATCTACCTATATGTCAGATTCACTCACAGAGGGAAATTATTAAGAGGTAGAAAACCACCTACAAAAGTACTTGTCATCCATCTACTCTAATCTGATGGAATTGAAGTGCTGAAAGAGCTCTTGCATACAATTATAGCTAATGTACAATTTTAAGTCATCTAGATTTCTTTTAATATTGTGTCATTATAGCTTTAAAAGGGGAGGAGAAGCACTGGGCCTCTATTAAATCAAGGACAAGAAAACACCTGCAAGAAAGAACTCTCTCTGAAAAAATTAATTAGGCCGCTTTCCCTTTGAAATGATATAACTCTTAACTATGCTACACATAGAAATGCAAATGGATTGTGAAGCAATATCCCCATGTGTGCATTTCAAATACTGGTGAGCACTTCCTCATGTGAGTACTGAAATCAATGCAATTATTTGCATGATTAAATGGTCACTGACATGATTAACAGTGGCATAACTGAGCCCCAAATTAACATTAAGAAATATGTCATGATTCCATCCCTATTAGTATGGGTAGGACACTGCTCTGCAGGAGCTGAGTCCCAGTGTGCTGCTATTCATCATGTGGAAGGTGACAGAACCTGTCCTCAGAGGGCTGAGTTTCTTGGAGCAATCTGGAAGAAAAAGAAAACCCTTAGATGATTGTGCTGTGGAATCAATACTGAGACACTCTTCTGCATGTCCTCCTTGAAGTCAGTGGGACCATGTACACAAGTGAGAGGCCTCTGGCATGTGCTTGGGTCTCATTACGAGTCAGCACCTCTCTGGCCAGCCAGCCAGAAACACTTTATCCCGTTTTCAGCTACACAGGGAGTTTTGTGTCTCAGCAGCAGCACTATCAGCAGCAAAACTGGATCCTTAGCAAAGATGGATCCTGTGTCTTGAGCACAAGTACATTGCAATAAACCAGCTGTACTTGCACCTTAAAAATGCAATTTTGGGGGATTTTTCTGTGCAGTAGCAAATCCAGATAACCTACCAAGCTGTCATACCTGTTTGATCAAGCAGTAAATGAAATATAACTGCCTGATGTTCATGGAGTTTTCTGATGATGAAAAGTAGTGATCTGAGTCAATTTTAATCGCTGCCTGTGGCACCCAGTCAACTTGCACACAACCAGCATAAGGAGAGAATGTAAATAAGTCACACCATGTGTATAAGGGCAATGAGAGATGTAAAGGAGAGAGATTATTTTGAATTTAACATTTGCTTAATTTTAACTTATTTATCAAAAAACCACAAGATGGTCATTGGTTCATTCTCTAGCGTTTAATTGGAAAAGAACAGCTGCTCTGTTTTTCTTTTTTTATATTGGAGGCAAGACAAAAAAAGTCAGATTTTTTTTCGCCAATACTTCTTGTGACATATAGATTTTGTCTGACTAATTAGGGGCAGCTAAAGATCCTAAAGAAATGATGCCAATACCTTAGAGGGAAGGACATATACAGATCATTTGCTGATGTAAATTGGAAGAGCTCCATTGGAGGCAGTGCATTTCCACAGCTGATACACCAGTTTGGTCTGTGAGAGGAGACAGTTTGTAAAACATGAAAACTTAATTATGCTTTCCTACCTGCACAAATAAGTTTCTGTTTTATGAACATGAGTTGGTTTTGCTCATGCAAATAATCTGCAATATCACTGAGTTGTCTTTGGTGAATAAAAACATGTCAGCATCAATAAGAGTTTTAAGATGTGAGGCATTATTATGAAACAGTATCAAGCACCAAGCAATGCTCTGGGCTGGTTTCTGTGTGAACCATCAGAAAGAAGAAATATGTTGGTAGAACTGAAAAGACCTGTTAGAAATGCTGCTGCGGATTTCTGGAATTAATTATTGACTTTTTGGTAACATGACCTGATTCACAATCAAGTACCTTGAACTACAAGAATTTCTATAGCACTGATGAAGTTTAGGTGAACTGAAATGTGGTGCTCTAGATTCTGGGTGAGAAGTTCCTGCTGATTTAAGTAGACCCATGGGAAATGAAACACAAGAGCAAAACCCATGTAGGCAACTTAATTCCTGCAGATTTCAATCTAATTTTATCACTTGTGTTACGCTTTAGGTCCCCTTTTTACATTCACCACTCATATTATGTACTTCACACATCTGTGACATAAGGCACCTTTTAAGTGTAAGAATTGGTTTTATTTAATCTTATGGGTACAAAAATGCCGGTTTAGGGGTGAGCTGGATGCCTGAACACCGAGTGACCTCCAGTGGCCTTGTTCCTGCATCGCAGCCCACTGGGGGAAACCCCAACCAGCCGTGAGCAGCACAGAAACCTCTGGCAGAGGCTGAGTGATGTAGGTAGCATCTCATAGTATTCCCAGTTCTATTTGATCCAGCACCACTGGAAAAGACTCCAAGCAGCAATTCAGGCTCGGTACTGAATGCATTTTGAGTGACTAAATGGACCAGTTCTTAACTTCTTACTTCCTGCACAGTGTTGACAATGCTTCCTACTTTTTTCACTATTTTTTCTGCTTTTAGGAGTACAAGGCAATAGTGGTGTATTTTCATGGCTCTTTACCATCATGTTTGCAGGTATGACTCCGATGGCCACCTGACCAATGCAACCTTCCCAACAGGGGAAGTCAGCAGCTTCCACAGCGATGTTGAAAAACTGACACGAGTGGAACTTGATACTTCAAACAGGGAGAATGTGATCACAGCCACAAACTTCTCAGCTACCTCTACTATATATACTTTAAAACAAGGTAATAAAAGCACTTCTGTTGTTGTGCCTAAATATTTGGTTTATAATTCTGGAGATCTGAACTTACCTGTGTTCCCTGATTTTTGTTGTTTCTTGGCAGATAACACACAGAATATCTACCGGGTCAGCCCAGACGGGTCTCTGAGAGTCACCTTTGCCAGTGGGATGGAAATCACACTTAACACAGAACCTCACATTCTGGCAGGGGTTGTCAGCCCCACGTTAGGGAAGTGCAATATCTCCCTTCCTGGGGAGCATAACTCAAATCTCATTGAATGGAGGCAAAGGAGGGAGCAGACCAAAGGCAATATCTCTACATTTGAGAGAAGGCTAAGGGTAAGGCTTCCTCTTGTGTAAGTACAGTGTTCCCTTTGAAAGTCATTGAACTAAAATCATGTTGAAATATTATACTCTGTAAGAATGAAAATTTTGTATCAATGGTGGGCCCCAGCCATGAATTTCAAAACCAAACTCCTCCAACAGTCTCAGGGATGTTTGATCTCTGTTTGATTTTGATTGTAAGATTTGACCTCAAGACATAATTACTTCTTTTCTTCCTCTTCTTTTTCAACTGAGAACTTAATTATGGCTTTGGAAGAAGCTGTGAGCAAAGGACAATGCGTAGTTACTCTGGCACAGCAGCCAAGTTGGAGCCTCATTTTTCCTCTCTCAGATCTATCAACCCTCTTTCTTCTGGGGGAGCTAAGGGGTGCCAGCTGCTGCCCAGGGCAGAGGCTCTTGCAGGACACAGTTTGGATGTCCTGACCAGTGCCTTTCCTGCAACTCAGAGTGATGTAGAGCCTCCCTGTGTATCCAGACAGGCTGTGTATTAATTCTGCCCTCTGCCACATGCTCTCAAACCTCCCAACTCCCTCTGTCTGGGTTACACTAGAGCTCCAAGAAAGACTTGCTTTAACATTGCATCCTTGGTTTATTTTTACCTGTGAGTGTAATGACAGATGGTCAACATTTAGCATTTAATTACATAACACCATGGCTCAAAGAGATTGCTACTTTGCTAAACAGGTTTTTTATGAAATCGGTTCTGGTTTTCACATGAATACCACTTTAAATGCCTGTACCAATAGTGCAACTGGGAATTTTTGCCTTAAAAATATTGTGTTATTGACTACAACCTTTCTGCATAGGAATTATGTCTGAAGGTACACCTTTTAGCTCTGAAAATACAGAAATGGTTATTAAAATCTCTGGATTGTCAAAACCACCAAAATCAAAACCATCTCATTTTGATTATGAGATACTATAGATTTTTTTGTAAGTGTACCATCTGTTTGCTTTTCAACTGCTCAATCAAAAATGCAGGACTTGGAAGATCTGGCCAGACTGGGCACTCTATGTAAAACACCTGTTTGAAAGGGCATTGTTCAGATTTCACAGTTACTTTTTAGGTTCTTGCAAGTGGGCAAAAGCTTGTTGTAGTTCTTCTTGGCCACCTTCTGCCTCCTTCCTCTCTAAAATTGGTGTGAGGCCTCATAACCCTGTCTAGGGAGATAGCTGAACTTAGCACCATGACAAACATGTTAGATGGCAGGATCCAAATTGTGGCTTCCTTGGCTCATGTTGCCTTCTCAGTTGGAGGCTTTCTGTGTGATTTTGTGCTTAGATAACAGTATGGCACATTTTTTTACAAAAATCTTATGTAATAAGATTGTAAACAGAAAGGATGTAGTCCATCATCTATTCTGCTTATCTTGCCAGGGACTAGTTGCTCATCACAATTATACTTAATACAACTACTTCATCTTGCAGAGTTTCATTATGCAGTTTGTATTTTCTACAGCTGAAACTGATTGCAGTTTCTTTTGCATTTTCACTTGTTTCTATGTGATCCTTAACATTGCCTGACAGAAAAAAAAAAAAAGGAAAATTCACAAATTGGTCAGGATTAAATGCATTCTGGCTGGAGGCATAAGATGTTCGCTGAAATATTGCAACACTGAAGGTATCCAGAGGTCAACTGATTGACCTACCTCTGGAACACAGAGTATTGGTGCACAAAACCACTACGTGTATTCCTCCTCCTCCTTCCCCTTCACCTTCATCCAGAGAGAGAATGAAAGGTGAAAGGCAAGTGTTAGAATTATTTTGGTATGCTGATGTCTTTTACTCTTTGTCCTTCCAAAAGTATGCACTAGCAACACAGCTCTTGAACATTGCATTCTTATTTCTGTAAGCTGTGTCTTTTCATCCCTATCCAAGACCAAGAGGACTTAGGAACTGTCCCTGCCTGCTCAGAAGGACAAGGCAGCTGCCAACATTGCAGTCCTGACTGTGGTGACTCCCTTGTCTGTACTGAGCTCTATGGCTGTTGTTCTTAGAGCTGTCACAGCAAGGCTGGAGGGAACCTGGTGGGATAGCACAGGTTCCTCTAAAAGGGGTATTTTAGAGTGGAAATGAGGAGAAATGTTAGATTCATGGAATCATTTATATTTGAAAAGACCTCTAAAATCATCAAGTCCAATTGTATTCTGCACAAAGGAGACACCATGTAAATAGGCACAAGAGAAAGGGACAGATGGACTACGAGGCTGTTAATACCATGAAGAAGGACCTGGAGAATAGCAGAAATATCCTGGAGTTCACCTTTAGCAGTGAGATGCTTGCATGGTATGCTGGTGGAATGGAGAGTCAGTGGAGATGGAAGGAGCTGGAACAGTGCAGCAAAGGATTCTACCCAGAGGCAGCTTTCTTTTTCTTGATTATAGGAAATGCAGCACAGCAGGAACAAAAGTACCGTCCTATAGTGTGTTTGAAACAGTGCACCAAATAATGAAATGGATTTAGGACTTACTGTGGACAGATCCTTGAGTACTGCTGCAGGAAAAAAATAGCGTCATTGAAAGTCCTTATGCTGGATGAGATTCTGGACAGACCTTCTGAAAACTTTTAGTGAGTTATATTTTTAAAAGAAAGTATTTAAACACTTAATATGCCATGCCTGGCACAATAGGAAGCGTGTTAGAAAGCTAGCAATGTAGGGCAGAAAGAACTATGCTGAACTTTGAAAATATATGTAAAGAAAAGCTCTGGGGATTGGAGCAGTTCTCAATGGAAATGAACAGACTTGCAGGAGCCCTTAGTTAAAGAAAAAAAGAAAAACAGCACAATGGAAGAGTTTTCTGAGAAAGAAAAAAAAAGAGCATAGAAATGAGGTATAAAGATGTTACTTGGAAATCAGTCCTGATACCATCAGTGAAACAAACGGCTTTGACTGCTAAAAGGTATAAATTAGAAGGCAGGTAGCTGGGGATGGGATAAAGGATGACCTACTTGAAGAGAAGAAAGAGAATAAAGCTTTTCCTCCTCTGCCTGGTCCTAACTTTTTTAATTCTAATAGCAATTAGCAACCATCTTGAAAGCATGTCATTCTGGTAGTTTTGGAAAGAGGCCACTGTTAGCATGTTCTGAATAATGCTGGAAACATTGGGTTTTAAAAAGTTGGATTTCTGCATGGTGTGAATTCCCTGCTCTGGAGATAGGGCAGAAGTGAGTAAGTTAACTGAAATGCTAGAACAGTCATCTAACTTTATCTCAGGGTCTAAATCAATGTGGGAAACAGAAATTAACCACTGCTTTCCTTTAAGTGCAGAACTGCTTGCCCCAGCGCTTCCTGAACGTGTATAAAACAGTCTGTGGGCATGTATGCATTTTATATTAATAATAAATCTATGTAGAATCAGACATTTTAACATCAATCTTAATCTAGCAAGACTTCTTTTTTATCAATTGAACTGCTATTTTAATTGACTTCTAAAAATGAAGCAAAGACTGCTGTTAAATCTGATGAGCGTGATGCATGGTAATACACTGATTAGAATGCAGCTCTGCTCCCTCCTGACTTTTGCATAACTTGAGGAATGTGGCATTGGATGCAGTCCAGGTTTTATAACTGAATGTCTACAAAATTGAAAATTGAATGCTTGGCCAGTCTTACTTATTTTTGCTTCTTTTTTTTTTTTTTTTAATAACAACAACAGAAGTAACTCAATGGCCTTGGTTCAAAAGTCCTGCAGACACAGGCTTTGACAGCCATGTTCATTATTGCACTTAGCAAACAATCTCCCTTTATTTACCAGTCTTACAGCAAATTCTAAAGATGGGACCAAGTCCTCTGCCAGGGTGTATGAGTTTACATTGGCTCAAATCAAAATACAGGCAAGGAAAGAATGCAATTATCTCTTCTGACTTACACATCAGACAGGGTGGACAGGGTGCGCTTGGAAATTAAATCAAAAGAAGTGCATGTTTATGTGATACTTACACTACAAAATTTCTAGCTAAAAAACTAATGGAAGTAGATTCAACAAATGTTTCAAAATATAGAATAAATCTATCTTTTTATGCACTTCTAACATTATTGAAGTCAGCTGAATTTTCTCCCTATTTTCATTAGCTGATATCCCAACCTGTCATTGCTTTCAGAAACCAGTTTTCCCTGGCTCATAGCAGAACAAAAGTTCCAACCACTCTCAGGGGGCCCCTTACTGTGGTTTATGTGTCTTGGAGGAGTCGTTTCATGAAGCCACTGGGATTTGAAATCAGCTTGTCAATAGCAGCATTGAGATCAGCCCTCCTACCCATTTATGATCCTGTCTTGCCTTGAGAAGGGTGTTAAACTTAACTTTAATATAAGAAAGTAAACAAATGAGACATAAAATGTGCAATATAAGGGAAGCATTTTAACCTTATTTTAACTTTGTGAGTTTTCAATTACTGCTGCTTTCCACTTTGCTGCTAATTCTGCCTTTGTTTGGGTTTCATTCTTATTTGTTGTATAGTCTCTGAAATTCAGATTGCAAGCAATTTGTATTCGAGGCTCTTCTTTCTCCTAACTGCATTCTACAATGATAGTAATAGCAATAAGAACATTAAACATGTACATAGAACATAAATGAATATGACATAGGGTATACCTCCTGCTTGCTTTTCAGTTATTTTGCCACCAAGGGGATTTGTTTCGAGAAATTTTAAGAAGTTTCCTAAAGAATATATTTTATTAAATGTAAACCATCAGTCTGTATACAAGCAAATGTAGTTGAATTGAGCATCACATTTTACTTGGGCTCCTTTACTATCATTAGAGCATAAATTGTAGTAGTTACAGCAGTCTACAGGGGTATATAGGTATTTTACAGCTATTGTAAATGAACACTATTAAAGTTAGACATGTGTGTATATAAAACTCCAGAAAGTGTAGTTGAAGAAAGAACACCTGCTTCTTCTAGATTCTCAGATTACTTTGTATCTAAAAACAGAAAGAGGAAAGGAAAAAAAAATGTTCATTCTAATCACATCTTGAATTGTTAACCAGGGTTTATTAACCATTTCCTTTGTGGCTGTGCCTCTAGGTCTCAGAGAGGAGCAAGCACTGAGCCACACTCTGTGCTGGCACCTGCACTGGCATCGTCTGTGCTGTGAGGAAGTTACTCATGGGAACAGAGTGATCAGATAAAATGTGGTAGATTAATGCAACAAGCACATCGAGCATTGATCTGAAAAAGACATGTCAATGAACAATATTTTATGGTTCCTTAAATTATATCTCTGATTTAAATGGTGTTTAATAGAGATTTCCCAGTGACTGAATGATCTAAGGAGGCAGATGATGATAGCACTGGATAAATGTATTTTGTCCTCATGAATCTGACTCAGTTTTGAACTTGATTTCAAACTGAGCATTGGGCTGTGATCTATCTGTCAGACACAGCAAGTTGCTGGTCCCAGATGTGGTGAGAGCTGCCACAAGGAATGTGGCCAGTACCAGGCACTGCTGCTGCTGGCTTTCAGGAGTCTGGGAGTGAGGTGGTTTTGTGAGGAAGCATGAGGACACTGGTGAGCAGAGGCTGCAGGAGCTGCAAGCACAGCTCTGCCCTTTGCAGCATCAGGATGTGACCTGGGCTGTGAGGGCTGTCCCAGAGCAGCAGCTGACCTGGCAGTGTTAACAGAGCTCAAGAGAGGAGGTGAGATAGTAGATCTTTCTTAGTTTGTGGCCTTAACTACACATCTTTGACTGGAATCATGTTCATCCATAGCTGAGAAGAAAGAAGAAAAATTCAGGAAAAGGTGAGAGCAGAGGTGAGGGTTTAGCACATGGAAACATCCTGTGATGCCAAATATAATAACACCAAATGCAAGGAACACTTTTTTTTTTGATCCTTCTGTTTCTCATCTGAATCTTTTCTATTTTCTTGTCTTCAGTAAGGCCCAACTCACAGTGTTAAACCAGTGCTCACTTTGATTAGGGAAGCATATTTAACATGCATTGTGTTCTTACCTTACTGTACCTTTGTGTTCAGACCCACAACAGAAACCTCCTCTCCATTGACTTCGACCACGTAACCAGAACAGGAAAGATTTACGATGATCATCGGAAATTCACTCTTCGAATTATGTATGACCAGACAGGACGCCCCATTTTATGGTCCCCCATCAGCAAGTACAATGAGGTCAATATAACATATTCACACTCTGGATTAGTCACCTATATCCAAAGAGGAACCTGGACTGAGAAAATGGAGTATGATCCAAGTGGGAACATCATCTCCAGAACATGGGCAGATGGTAAAATATGGAGTTACACATATCTAGAAAAGGTAAATTATTTTAAAAGTGGGGTTTGTGCCAAGGCAAAAAAAATAATTGGGTTTATTATATTTTATTTATTTATTTATTATATTTTGAACTGTGTTATCATGCTGCCTCTTGCAAGACTATTTAGGACTTTTAAAAGAGAAAATGCATAGAATTACATAACTAGATAAAAATATCTCTGAATATGCTCAGACCTACAACTGCTCAAACCTGACACAGTTTAGTTCTGAAGAAAGTTATCAGCACCTCAGATTTGTTTAATTGGTAGGTCAAAACAACTTTCTGGTCTCAGTCCAAGTTCAAGCGAACAAAGGACACCCTAACTGCTGAAAATCATGTTCCTACTCTGCATAACAATCAGAAAGGTAACAGTCCTGAAAGAGAACTTTTTTCCTCCCCACAAACAGTTCTTTTAAGCCAAAATTAGGAACCCGTGAGCACAAGCTTACCTATTCAATGCTGTATTTTAAACAAGGGATTGATCCTGTGAGGAGAAATCTTACTGCAGTATTTATGGGGGCCATTGTGGGGGGTAAATATTAATATGAAATGAGTTATTGCTCTGCTTTTAGGGTGGCTTCGCATCTAAATTCCCTGAATATTGTAAGTTCCATGTATGTCTAGAGGCAATGGTCACAAAATGTGGAGATAAATATTGTACAAACCAAGGAAGAAAACCTTCATCTGTAGTAACATTTTGTTTAGTCTTGTCTTTCAAAACCAGAAAGCCAATCTGTATTTTTAAAGCTTTCAGAACTCAGTGTGGGCTCATATTCAAAATTTTTTAAATAGCAACATCTTGGACTATCCAACACACCCTGACCAGAAATGTTAGCAGTACATTTTCTCTGAACCTGTAAACCACAGGAAAAGGCTATGGGGGGTGGGGAGCAGAAGAGGTAACGCTGATAGGAAGAAATCCACACAGGAAATCTAGTGACTTTGAAGTTACTTGTATAGTAAAGAGTTCTAAATGTGTACTTTAAAGATAAACTGTGCTGTACTTATATTGAATATATTTAAGCCTGATCCTCAAAAACTTAAACCTAACCCAGTGAAAAAAAAAATTATCAAGACTGGAAAATGCATAAAAATGTGATTCCTCCTTGTCTGCATGCAGTGTGGTTCTTGCATGTGTTAACAAGATTGGCAAACCCTGGGAGCTTCAGAAGTTTGTTTCAGATAAATTTGTCAGGGCTGTTTTTTGTCTGTGTGCTCTTTTGCAAATTACAAGTAAACAGGAATTTTGTACAGCTTTCAAATATTTGGGCAATGTGCCTTTTGGAGGAATTTCTTATTTTAATTTGGACCTAATGCACTGTAGTTTTGGAAAGATGTATGCTTCTTATCTTTCCAAACCACTTTGTCTGTTCTGAGTTTATGATGAGCTCATAAATAAAGTCATATAACTTAACACTGTTATTCTAGAATTCTACACAAAAGGCCAAATCCTGATCTTGTAGAAGCAAGTGGCAAAAGCTTACTGGTTCAGATAGCAGTTTGAGTAATGCTGTAACTTGTCATTAAAATTATGGAAAGTCATTCACATCATAGACAATAATCTCCCAGCTATTTAATGTACTTTCGTGACTGTTGTTCGTTGTGCCAAAGAAAGATGAATTCACTGTCAGAATTAGACACTGAAATATAACTTTGTGGCTCCATTAAAGTTAATTATGTAATGATTGCTAAAGGTTGTCTGAAGCCTTGTAAGACCCAATAATTTCTTACATGAAAAAAATCAATTATATAGGTCGCTTCCAATTCATAGTTATTTAATTCTTCATTTTTATCACTTGATGAGTTAATTGTACATCTTCAAAAATCTCTACCCCTTACAAAATTAGCTCGAATAATTAAGGTTTTAAAAAGCACTACAACATTAACGTTGTAAATAATTCTTACTGATGAGATTCAGTTCCTCTTGTTTGGTCACTTTCCTCAATTAGTTAATGCTGTTATAAAATCTCCTGAATACTCCAAGCTCGCTTCCAAAATTTGGCAGACAAAACAGATGAGTGTCTGTGTGTGTCTGTTGGACAGAAATGACATCTAGTGGTGATGCTCAGCATTTGTCTATTCCCAACAGAGCTCCCAGTAATTGGCCACTGGCTGTTTGTCTTGATACACCATACGGCATCAATCATTATGTGGTTGACCAGGCTCTGGTTGCTTTAATAAAATGACAGCTTTTTGGATGTTTTATGAGCTACCCTCTGAAATCCTTTAAAACAATTAGAACCCAATTTGTGCGGAGTTGAAAAATCTATTGTAATATTATTAGGATGAATTGGGAATTATTTTTTTTCTCTTTATGGTATCCTCTAATAGGCTTGAGAGGATACTCAGTCTCCAGCCCTTGTACTGTCTATCTTTTTACTATCCTGGACAAAAGTGCAAAAGCCACAAAGTGCTGTAAAAATGACACACAGGGGGCACTAAAGTTATATTGGGGATGTTTCTGATCTTGTAATTCATACTCTGTCAATGGCAGACAGCTTAAAAACAGGCACGGGAGCAGTATATAGAGAGAGACATCACAGCAGTGCTAGGAGAGAGTTCAGCAGTCATTTACTGCAGACTGGAGACTCTTGACTGAAGGTGGAAACAAGATAAACACGGTGCATGTGGGAAATGGTTGGTGGAGCAGCAATAAAGCAATCAGAAAATGCTTGGTGTGAAGTTCTGTTGTCACCAGTTGGCAGAGGGTGACCTGGAGTGGCATATGTTGGTGCTCTCTGGCTGCTGTACAGGTGACAGATGTCTTTTGCCAAGGGCAGGAAGAGACACATCTTGGGCAGGCAGGGGGCTGGGGGTGCAGAGAGGATGGCCAAGGCTGAGCCTATCTCTGGCCCTTTGAATGGGCAGTTGGTTTATTTGTCAGAGAAAAGTGGCTCAGGGCCAATATTACTTAACACGCTGCAGGTCTGATCTTATGGTGTCTTCTTCCCAGAGAAGATTTTTGAGCTTAGAGGGGGAAAAATCCTATTTTTCTGATTTCTTTCCCCAATTCTCTAGGACAGAGTAGTCACACTGTTCCATGTAAGACTTTGTTTTGCATGATGTCTCAATCCTGCAGAAGCCTGACAAATTTGCTTATGTGCCTGGTAGGTTTGAGCTGTGGGCTAAGAGCTGGGCAGTGTCGGTGCTCCAGCACAACTCAGACAAGGCAAGGAATGTGCAGGGCTCTGGTCCAGCCAAGCCACTTGCTAGAGCTGGGGGAAGGCTACAGAGTTCCCCCATATATTTTCATTCTGTGTTTTCATTATCCTTGTTTCAACTGTGACTGTTCGCCATCCGGCTTGTGCTCTGTGACACTGTGACTTAGCATGCTGGGTGAGAACGCACACAGAACCCAAACTTTAATTATCAGTAGAAAAAGTCTGCTGTGCCTGCACATTCATCTGCCGGATAAGCAAACCAGATTTCATTAGCCAGCCACAATTAACCAACACAGGGCAAATACCAAGTACCAGTATAGAAATTATATTCTTTGTAAACATTAAAAATAAATGAGAGAAATAGTCACACCAAAGAATCTGCACAGTATTTTCATCCATCTGTAAGCATGGAGATATTACGAACTCTGGGGCGATGTGTGTTTAAAAGAAGACATACAGGCAAGGGGCTATGTCTGTGCTGGAGATAAGCAGAATGCCAATAAAAGCTAAACACCTTATACATGCACAAAGTTTCCCCTTTCCAGCTCCTGTAGACACATCTGCTGGTGCAGATGCTCTGCCTGTGTGTGAGGAAGAGGTTCCCTCTGTTTTTGCTTCCTGAGAGGATGTCCTAAATATTTCAAAGCAACATAGCAAGTCAGCATGAGGCTGAAATGCTACTGAGAGCCACATCTGCCTTCCAGTTTGGAGGCCCTTACCTCTAGACTTATTATGATTCTCCTCCTGTTTTGTACCACCTTGCTGGCCAGGTCTCCTGGAGCTGAAAGCTTCACTTGGAATTGTACAGACAGTAAGAGCAAACTGCAAGAGTGAGTGGTTGTTTCAGCATTTCCATAACCTTCGGGCACTCACTAGCTGGATCCCCATGTGCTCGATCTGCCCCTTACCGTGCCGTTGCTGTTTGGTTGCAGTCCGTGATGCTCCTGCTGCACAGCCAGCGGCGCTACATCTTCGAGTACGACCAGTCGGAGTCGCTGCAGTCGGTGACGATGCCCAGCATGGTGCGCCACGCCCTGCAGACCATGCTGTCCGTGGGCTACTACCGCAACATCTACACCCCTCCGGACAGCGGCGCCGCCTTCATCCAGGACCTGGCCAGGGACGGGCGGCTGCTGCAGACCTTGTACCCCGGCACGGGCCGCAGGGTCCTGTACAAGTACACCAAACAGTCACGGCTCTCCGAGATCCTGTACGACACCACGCAAGTCACGTTCACCTATGAGGAATCTTCTGGGGTTATTAAAACAATACATTTAATGCATGATGGGTTCATCTGTACCATCAGATATAGGCAAACAGGTTTGTCCAACTGTGACTACTTTGCTAAAGTTTTTGGCTCCTTAAAACGTGACACTCATTCCTCATTCGCAATACCCTGATCCTGCACTTACCTGGCATGAAATTCCATTATTTTTATGTCTACAGTTCTTATATTTTATGTTTCACTGGAAAAATATGTGTGTGTATCTCTGTGTCTGTGTTCATAGGTGAATATAGCTGTCCCACTTGAAATACAGTTTTCTTTTTATTGCTTGGTATGGAATAGCTCTTAGAATGTTTTGTTGTTTTTATTCCTCTGTGTGGATATTTGCTAAATACTAAATCAAGTTGGTTTATTGTTTGTATTTTCAAGTTTCCCTGTTTACACTGTAATATAACATAAATTCAAAAGGACTGCTTATATGAGGAAGGAAATCACTATGTGAAATAAATTTAGCTTAGAATTATCTTGTAAGTAAATAGAAATCATAATTATTAATAGAACAGCATTCATTTAAACAAATATTAATAAAATATCAATAATTTGTAGAGCAAGCATCAGTAAAGGTTTGTGAGATAATAATCTAACATATTCTTAGTTAATGGTATTTTCTGAGACAGCTAAAGAGTAGTCAGGCTAAAAGGGTATATTTGAGGTCATGGCCTGTCTGTCCTAGATCTGTAGGGTGAGTAAACCAGGGGCATAATTCATTATTTTTCTTGTTTTTCCTCTTTCTCCTATTTGTTTTGGACAGGTCCACTTATTGGTCGTCAGATTTTCAGGTTTAGTGAAGAAGGGCTTGTAAATGCCAGATTTGACTACAGCTATAACAACTTCCGTGTCACGAGCATGCAGGCCATGATCAACGAGACACCCCTTCCCATAGATCTGTACCGTTACGTCGATGTTTCCGGCAGGACTGAACAATTTGGAAAATTCAGTGTCATTAATTACGATTTAAACCAAGTTATAACCACCACTGTGATGAAGCATACCAAAATCTTCAGTGCCAATGGTCAGGTGATTGAAGTACAGTATGAAATTCTCAAATCTATTGCTTACTGGATGACCATCCAGTACGATAACATGGGTCGCATGGTGATCTGTGACATACGTGTGGGTGTAGATGCCAATATAACAAGGTATTTTTATGAATATGACGCCGATGGTCAGCTCCAGACTGTGTCTGTGAATGACAAAACCCAGTGGCGCTACAGCTACGACCTAAATGGCAACATCAACCTGCTGAGCCATGGGAACAGCGCACGTCTCACTCCTCTGAGATACGACCTGAGAGATCGCATTACCAGGCTTGGGGAAATTCAGTATAAAATGGACGAAGATGGTTTCCTCAGGCAAAGAGGCAATGAGATCTTTGAGTACAACTCTAATGGTTTGCTGAACAAAGCGTATAACAAAGTGTCTGGCTGGACTGTGCAATACTGTTATGATGGTCTTGGAAGACGAGTTGCAAGCAAATCAAGCCTAGGACAACACTTACAGTTCTTTTATGCTGATCTCTCCAACCCAATAAGAGTTACTCACTTGTACAATCACACTAGCTCAGAAATAACATCCCTGTATTATGATCTGCAAGGTCACCTCATTGCAATGGAATTAAGCAGTGGAGAAGAGTATTATGTTGCTTGTGATAACACTGGGACACCTCTAGCTGTGTTTAGCAGTCGAGGCCAAGTCATAAAAGAAATTTTGTACACTCCATATGGAGAGATCTACCAGGACACTAATCCAGATTTTGAGGTTATCATTGGTTTTCATGGAGGACTCTATGATTCTCTTACTAAATTAGTTCATCTGGGTCAGCGGGACTATGACGTCATTGCTGGTCGGTGGACGACACCAAATCACCATATATGGAAGCACCTGAATGCTGTCCCACAACCATTTAATCTCTACTCATTTGAAAATAATTACCCAGTTGGCAGAATTCAAGACGTTGCTAAGTATACAACAGGTAAAAGTAACCTGTCTCTCATGAAAATGTCTCTCATGGAGATAAAATTTATTCTCGAATTGTGGTATGGATTAAACATTCCGGAAATCTTTTGCGTACAAAAAGTCTCTAATCTTAAATCTACTGAAGTAATTTCTTTAATAGATTGCATCTTACTGAGCTTGATCCATTTTCTTTAACATTTATGGTAACCAAGAAAATAATTAATAGCTGCTTCTGTTGCTTTTCTCAGTACTAAAATCAGGGGAAGAATGGAAGCAGCTTAATTTGAATTTTTTCCATTATAAATAGATAGAAAGAACACTATTGATTTGAGTATAGCTATGCTTTGTAACTAAATAATTTCTTTGCTACAATAAATGCTGTAGCTGGTGCAGGAAACATAAATTGATGTGAAATCATTATTTCTGCATAGCTGGAATTTCTGCAGACTACCCTCACTTTTTCTAGGATTTATGTGCCTTTTTGCCAGCATCCTTTTCCTGTTTTGTAGACATTGGAAGTTGGCTAGAGCTGTTTGGTTTCCAGTTGCATAATGTGCTGCCTGGATTCCCAAAACCAGAGATAGAAGCTTTGGGGACAACATACGAACTTCTACAGCTTCAAACAAAAACTCAGGAGTGGGATCCTGGAAAGGTTAGCAAACATTCTCTTCAGCTGTTTCTAATACTAAATTAAGGCATTTTAATAGAAAATACTGGTTACCAAGGAAAAAATGTGACTGTATCTTTCAATATAATAGGCAAGGCAAATTGTTTAAGAGCGCTAGAAACTTTAATGTTGTCAATTATGTACTGGCATCAGAATGGAGGAGAGATTCAAGGAGAAGCTTTTAGCAACACAGTGAAGAAAATTGGCAGCTATTTATAGAGAAAATATCCAAATTTGAGGTGCGGGATAGGCAAAAGGATAAAAGTATTTGTGTGAATATTGAAAAAAACCACAGAAAATCTTGAGGAGTTAAAAATCTAAACCAGCAGATTCTCATCTTTGTTAGCAAAGATGCCACAAGCACTGGAAAATCACTGAGGGTATAAACAGCTTTACAAGTCAGTACCTCTGCATAATTATTGCGGGAAACAGAAATGCTGCTATGGATTTGTAAGGTCTCTGTGAATCTTAGCCTCACTCCAGGGCTTGTTTTCAGTAATGAAGAGCCAGACAGCAGCTATCAGAGCCCAGCAATCAATGTGACTGCAACAGGACCATCTACTGATATTCTGAGCAGGCATTCACATTTTACATATGAGCATCTGTTAACAAAGAAATATGATTTTGTAAAGATGCCATTCCTCTATTGTAGTCAGGAAAGAGAAGCATAAAGCATTTGAGAGTTCACATTTATATTCCCAGCATTTAAGACAATTACCATTCACCAAGTACAGAAGACTGGAGGGTCAGAGCTCATGCCAGATGTAGGAAAAATTATCATTGAGATGTTAAGCTTTTCCAAGGCACAGAAAAGATGTAGTGATAGGTATAGTGTTAAAAGACAATGAGAGGGTTGAAGTTTCTTCTAGCCTCTCTGGGGAGCAAGATCTACAGGTGTGACGTACTTGCCTATTGTTCTAGTGTCTCAAGACCTTCACAGCCTGCTTTCCTTAAAGAATGGACTATAAAATTCATTACCATAGTTCTACAGAAGATGTAATTAAACACACAGAGACTATGCAGAGCCACATGAAAGGGCATAGCTTTGAATTCAAGTTTCCCTGAACTGCTAAGGGCTGAAAAACCAGCCATTAGAGTAACAGTTCAAGGGGGAGGAAAAATAAAAAGAACAAATATAAAAATAGCATTTGTGATAAATACGTTTCCATTTGTTTCCTAGAAATGAAGGAGTCCAAGAGACAGAAATCACTACCATAGGTGATTAAAAAGCCTGTGCATATGCCTGGCTTCTGTAGGTGTGCACGACACTTTCCAAACAAATTGAAGATCCATTCTAAGCAATTAGGAGTTGAGTAGGGTGAGATACTATAATGAACTGCAGAGTACCTTGCTCGCAAACTTGACTGATATTTTCTTTTCCAGACTATCCTTGGCATTCAATGTGAACTACAAAAGCAACTCCGAAACTTTATATCATTGGACCAACTTCCTATGACACCAAGGTATAGTGATGGCAAGTGTTCTGAAGGAGTGAAGCAACTGAGATTTGCAGCTGTTCCTTCAGTATTTGGAAAAGGCATCAAATTTGCTATAAAGGATGGTATAGTGACAGCTGACATTATCGGGGTGGCTAACGAGGACAGCCGGCGCATTGCTGCCATCCTCAACAATGCTCATTATCTGGAGAACCTGCATTTCACCATTGATGGTCGGGACACCCATTACTTCATCAAGCTGGGCTCTTTGGAAGAAGATTTGGCCCTGATTGGCAGCACCGGCGGGCGCCGCATCCTGGAGAACGGCGTCAACGTGACGGTGTCGCAGATGACGTCCGTGATCAACGGCAGGACTAGACGCTTTGCCGACATCCAGCTCCAGCATGGCGCGCTCTGCTTCAACGTGCGCTACGGAACCACGGTGGAAGAGGAGAAGAACCATGTGCTGGAGATAGCCAGGCAGCGAGCTGTGGCTCAGGCCTGGACTAAGGAGCAGAGGCGGCTGCAGGAGGGGGAAGAAGGAATTCGGGCATGGACAGATGGAGAGAAACAGCAGCTTTTAAGCACTGGGCGGGTACAAGGCTACGATGGATATTTTGTTTTATCCGTGGAGCAGTATCTCGAACTTTCTGACAGTGCCAATAATATTCACTTCATGAGACAGAGTGAAATAGGCAGAAGGTAACAAAGAAAATCTCTGCCTTTGCGTCACCAAAGACTGCCTGTTTTTAAACGTAAAATGGTTTATTGTATTGGTTTTTCTAGATCAGAACTCTGTATATATAAATATAGAGGAAAAAAACATATCCAACTGCCTTTAAATGTGACAGAAGATGGTATTTTAATATCGTTTGTTTAACTCTTTGAGAGATGACAGTGACAATTTTTAGTTCTTGTGTGGCAGTATTCAAAAATTTCAGAAGCAGAGTCCTGCGAGCCAAGCGGCGCGACCTGCGCGCGAGGTGCCCGGGGTGACGCTGCACAGCCCTGCGGGGTAGGGGCAAGCGCCACGTGCTCTGCCTTCTCCTAAAGAAATACAACTTTTTTGTTGTTGTTGATTTAATAATTCACCAGTTATTTAAATGGTTACAGAGCCTGATTCTGCAACCCGTATTTACTGGGTGTCTTTTATCCCAGTGAGATCTCCCATAAATTCAAGGGATTGCATACAGAAACCAGACTGTGTATGGAAACTTCGGAGCTGCTCACCAACCCCACACATGTTCCTCACAGTTAAGAGCTAAGGGATTTTCTAACCTGGGAAATCTGACTTGGGTTGGATTCAGTACAGACAAGGATGTCCCCTATGGCCTTTGCTGGGTCGTTGCCGCCCCTCAACTGCTCCATGCTGAACACATTGTGTCCACTCGTGCATGTCAGGCCTCTCTCCCAGGGTTTTCCTCAGCACTGGGATGTACTAGGGTCTGGCAGCAAACACAGAGCTGCCAGTCTGCTTGGTGGCACTGTGTTGGGAAGGCTTCAGCCAGAGATGGGGTAGCTAAAGTGGGCTTAGTAGGCATTGTAATCTTCAGGAGGCACTCCACTGGCATGTGTGCTCCAGGCTGGGCTTTAACCCAGTACTTTGGGGACAGCCCAGCTGGGAGCCCTCACAGAGCAGTATCAGGCCATGCAGGATCAGTCCTGTCTGTAGTCACTGGGCCAGGACTTGTGTTCACACAGATGATTTGGAAGTTGCAGTGTTGTTGGGTTTAGGCATCGCGTTCTTTTTCATCTCAGATTAATAATCCTGTTGTAGTATTCATTTTTTCGAGTCTGAAGATTGGTGGGTTGGGAGTTGATGAACCTAAGTGTGGATAGTAAATATGTTGATAAACGTAGAACATTTCGGGGATGACTCTTCACTTTTCAGCTCAATATCTAGAGCACATAGAAAAGCATTATATTGCATGGACAGAAACTTTTATTTCCCAAGGTATCATGCGCTACTGGCACAGTTACTTCATAGCAGAGTAGGTGATCCTTCCTCCAGCTTGTCATTTTTAAAAGACCTGATTATCAGGAAGTGGGGCAGGCACACAGGGAGGAGGGGATGGGCAAGCAGTTTTCCAGAGGGATCTAGAAGTCTTGTTACAGAGCCTGTGTATCCATAACAGTGATATTATTGCACATTTCTTTCAGAACAAATATAGTAAATATATTGAAACAATTTCTGCTCATTTTTACAGAAGCCAACAAAGTGTATTCTTTATCTTTCTTCCCTTTTTCTCGCAGTTTTCTTTTTTCCTTTGTTATTGGGCAAGTGGAGCAGACTGTACCCAAGTTAGAGATGAGCCTGAATTGGCACCTGAGACCTGAGCCCCTCTCTGGGGTTTGAGCTCAGGTCTCAGCCTCAGCCCATTATTGTCTCTTCCCAGATTTCTTTTGCTCCCCTGGGAGCCAGTGCAGCTTTGGGGGTGCAGGATCGTGCTGAGTGGGTGCCTGGCCCCTGAAATCCTCCTCTGTCCCCAGCCAGGGGGAACTGTGGACCAAAATCTGCACATACACATTGTGATCAGGCTCATCATTAACTAATGTACAGAACAGGGAGCTGGCAACATCCAGGTTTGACAGCTCAGATTTCTGTAATTTTCCATAAAATCACGGAGAATTTGAATACCTCCACACCAGCCTAAAAATGGACCTTCAAATCCTTGAGCCTCTAATACACTTTTAATCAATGGAAGAATAATTTATGAATTGTATATAGAGAGTGCATTCATAAATGTGATGATGTATTTTATCACTGATCCAAGATGTCAATATTAGAGTCTATTTTACTTATATTTTAAGCAATTATACTTTTTTGCAATTCACTAATGAGGATCATTTTCAAACTGCTTTAAATATCCATTATAAACAAATATTTGGAGCTATTAGAGTTACCTTGAACTGTGCATTTCTAGTATGTAATACATATTTAGTTAGCTTGTGCCTTTAGTTTCTTAAAGTTATATTTGTATTATATGCAGGAAATGCACTTTGTATTACCTACAGCTGTGGTTTTTAATACTGCCTTGATTACTGTTGTTCTCATGTTATGCCAAAAGGTCAAAGAGTGAAATGTGTTACAAGTTTGTCTTTGAAAGTAGATTTGGCATTTTCCCATTTTCTGAGTGCAGTCTAAGGTACATTTTGAACAATATTTCTTATGAGACTACGGTTTCATTAAGACTCACATGACATTACATGGCCCCGTTACAAAAGCAAAAAAAATGCCTTCATCATAACGGTTTCTTAAATTTAGGAAACTAAATATAAATGTCATGTTGAGATGGCAGTGCTCAAAAAATGAGTTATTGCTGAAAGAGCAAGCCTGGGACATTGAAGTCGAGTCATAGCTACACATGGGCCAGCCAGCAATGATTTGTGAGAACTACATGAACAAATAGCTTTGGACCGTCTTGTTCATGAACAGCCTCAGATGGAGGCAGGGAATATTTCAGTCTCCATTTTTTTTCCTGAATACTTACAGCAATTTCTCAGTGGGTTTTTTGGTGGGTTTGGGTTTTTTTATATAGTTCTCCTTTTTCTTCTTTTTTTTTTAATTTTGTATTTTGCACTATAACCTAGAAACCTAGTTGACAAAAAAGAAAAACAATAGAATGGAAATTTTTACTGTTATTTAGATCAGATAATTTGATGCTTAGCATTCTGCACTGCAAACAAGGTTCTGAAAGAGGGAAAAATTAAATAATTAAAGTATAAAAAAAATTTAAAATTAAATCCACTATTGCACACTATCCTGTAGCAAAGTATCTACCATGAGAAATACATGCTATATTTTTTATGACAGCCAAACAAATAGTGTGTACCAGTAACATTTCCTTTGCTTTCATATTTATTTAGTAAATCTAGAACATTTCAAAGTTATAAATATATATATATAGATATCTATGTAGAACATAGCCAAATAAATATATGATCAATGTGCAACTGGGTATACACACCTTGGCTCTTTGGTTTGAGCTCTCTCACATCCCTCAGCTGGGCACTGGGCAGAGGTGACCTCATGCCCTGGCCGTGCTCTGGGGTCCCACCCTGCACCCCCTGCCCACGGAGCCCCCCAGCAGTGCCCAGGGCTGGGCCAGGAGCAGCAGCTCCTCCAAGGTGAGCGATGGGCACTGTTGGAAGCCAAGGTGCTGTTCCAAAAGGGAAGGTGGTTTATGCAGAGGAGCTCGTGGTTTAGCCGAGCTGAAGGGGACAGGCAGTGCCCGGGGGTGTCCGTGTGCCTGGGGCGCTCCCCAGGGTGCAGCTGATCCATGCGGTGACACCCAGGTGACACCCAGGTGACACCCGGCTCAGGCTGCGCCAACAGCCCCAGGGATCTTCCCATCAAACGCTGGATGTTATTTAAACCTCTCCTTGATATAAAACATTACCAGGTCAAAAGCACCCTGGCTGCCAGAGGAATCGCTTTCAGGCAGAAACTGGGAATGGTGGAGTTGGACTCACTGTGGGTTTGTCTGGGCATTTGTCACCTGCCATTATTTGTCTAAGGAAACGTGTTTGACAATTTCCAGTTTTTCCTTAGATCTTGTGGTGGACTTTAGCCTTTTAATAAATGTTAGTATATCAGATCGTGTCCTTGACAGTATTTTACTTGTATGAACCATGATAAAACATTAAAATCTTCATACTCTTATGGCAGAAGTGTCAATAAACAAGAACGAGAAGCATAGCATACGATATATGTCAAAGTAATGTTCCTTTTTAGCTTTCTCATCAACAGTAAAAAATGTTTACAATGTATGCCAAGATCTTCACTTTCTGTCTAACACCAGTTAGAGGTTCTGATCTTACAGAAATTGTGTTATAATGGCCTCAGCCTCGTTGCTAGGAAACAATAGATCCCAATTTTTTTATTCCTGCTCTAACTCCTGTGCTGAATAGTGACTGAATACTGTACAGGTTTATGTTATATGGCTGCAGTTAAATGGTCTGATGCATTTTGCTCTGGGTTTCAGACCAGAAGCATGCATTTTCTACAAGAACATCCCAGCAACACACTGTAAATATTGAAAGTTAATATATTATGTGTCGATATTTGAAAAAGAAAGTACTTTGACTATTTCATTTTTAAAAAATAAAGGTGCAAACTTCTGGCATGTGATGTTGTCTTTGTTTACGTCAGTTTACATCAGTATTTGAGATATTCTGGTCATGTAAAATGTGCTTCCAAAAGAGCTAATGAGGACTTCAGCCAATATTGATTGATTCATAAGTTGGGGGCAGGATGTTGCTTAGCAAGATTTAATTTCACTTTGATTCACCAAAGTTCCTGCTTATAACTCTGCAGGTTTTACTGCAGGTGAAATCCCAGCCAGTTTCTGTGTAAAGGTTATTGTATTTCATCAAAGCAAATGTGAGAGAGAAAAAATGTTAAATGCCTTTGCACTCCTAGTAACAGAGGGGGTGAAGTCAATGCTGCTGGTAGTGTGAGTAGCAAAGTTTAAGTATCTGCATGTTCTTTAGAGCTGCCTCAAATAGATGATGATGAATGACTGTGTTATCAAAAGTATGTGCCCTGGAAAATAAAACATTAAAAGCCCAGTACATGCAGCAGAGAGGAGAAGCACATGAATGGAGGGGCACAAGGAATGCTTAAGGCTAAAGGTAAGGTTACATGGTGAAAAACTTTGGAACAGCTGGGCTGGTAAGAGCCAAGCAGGAGAGCTGAGACCATGCTGGGTCGATGAGAAGGAAGCGATTCCAAAGGGGTGCTCCAGTAGGAAAGGGAAGAAAACCAGTCTGGGAGATTGTATTGATTGAGTGCTGCAGAAGGGCTGTCACAGGCACAGATCTGGAGCAGGGGAGGCAAAGCCAGAGCTGAGGGAGCGTCGGTGGCTGCAGAGGAGCAGCACTGCCTTGGCTGGGGAGAGGGCCAGAGCAGGGGAACACAGAGAGCTACAGAGCCACAGAGCTGGGGCTGTGGCACCGAGGGGACAGGAGTGAGAGGGCTTGCAGGGGAACAGAGCAGCAGTGAGGGGCAGAGCCCACTGGGGCTGCAGCCTGAAGGAGATGGTGGGAAGGAAGCAGCAGGTGATACTGACATCATGTGGGAAGTCATGCCCAAAATGCATCTGCTGCTCTCTAAAAGGATCTGTAGCTCTTCACACCTAAGTCATTGTAGGAAATCTATATAATTTCCATATTAGTGTTCCCATAACCAAGCATCTACTTCTTCTCTCACAAGAGCCATCAGGTTCTCTCTGTTTCCACCTTGTTTAAGCCTACAGCAATTCCAGGCCCTTGGGTACCCAAAAGAAACAATACAAGCCTCTGTCTTAATAATTTATACCAGAAATTGAAACAACATTCTCAGCTTTAAACAGAAATGGCATCTTCTGGCCTATTTTATGTATTTTTCAGAAGAACAATGCACTTCTGGAATCAACCACAGTCAAAGCAGTTATGCTCAGCTCACTGCACCGCAGAGCGAGCGAGCGGCTGCTGCTTGTGTGCTGCGGGTTTTCCACGTGCAGCCTCAGCCTCAACTCAATAGCACAATTCCATAGGAAACAGCCCCTGGGCAAAGCTCTCCCCACTGCATGCATCCCTGCTACTGTGCAATCATCTGCCGGGGATGGTTTCCAGGCACACCCGTTCCTGCTCCCAGGAGAGGCTGGGTGAACGAGGGGTTTAGAGCCAGCACTTGGAAAGCAGAAGAGCTCCCCGGGAGGCTGGGGCTGCACACTCACACTGCCAGCACCCAGCAGCTCAGTGGGCTCTGGGGAAGCAAGGTTTGCAAAGCTGGAGAGGAAACTGCCAGGACCAGATGCCACAGGCTCACAGCAAGCTAGGAAACCTTTAAGGCAGGGAGGAGAAGGGAAAGCTTCAATGGGCACAAGTGACAGCAAACCAGACAGTGCATTTGCTGAGTTATGTAACGATAAAAAAAAACCCAGCCTTTAAATATTTTATTAAAGAGGAAATCATGCTGGATCTGCCACTGCATGGCACTGTATTAAGGTGAGACTAATTTCAACCAACAAGCACACATACAAAAAAGGCACAGAGCAACACATGTACATGCAGAGTAAATTATGATGGGACAGTTCACCACAGATGAAATTTGGCCTTCAATTAGACAGAAATGGAGTAAGGAACTGAAAATGTCACAACCACAGCTTTGCAATAGTGTTGCCCACTAGCCCCTGGTAAGACAGGGCTGTTCAGTTATTGCATTTATTCCTATTTCTGGTTTACAAGAAACTTGTGCTTCACAGAAAATCTTCTATTGCTTGCACTGTCTCACACACTCACACACACGGAGTAAAAAGGTAAACCTTTCAGCCTTTCAAATGTTGCTTGGAGCATCCCCATCTTGCTGAATCATGGACTTGCAGCCCACTTTGTTCTGTCACTGTTCACATCCAATTTGTCTTTAGTGAGGTAAAAACAAGGCAGGTGTGGGGCCTCTTACTGTGCCACTAAGCTGCAGGTGGCAGTGTCTGGTGAAATTGAGTCAGTTTTGTTCTCCCTGAGTCTGTAGGCTGCATTTCTGGAAAAAGCCTCTTTCTCTCTTAGGAAGTATTTTCATCCTACAAAGATCTGCAGAAGAGAGAAATATGGGCATAAAAGATAACTAGAGCAAGCCAGAGGTGCCTATGCAATGTTTAAGGGTTGTTTTTCTGTATTTACATATATTTTTGTAGTCCATTTGCAATCACTGTTAGTCTTGTGCTTTGGAAGGGAGCACGTGAGACTCACATTCTTTGGTAGTCATGACCATTTATGTTTGTTGAAACATGACCATTGGTGGCACAAACCAGCCAGCTGCACCACATGCATCCCCCTTGCACACAAGCAAGGCTGGGTCCTGGCTGGGGTCCCTCCCAAAGCCCACAGGAACTCACACAAGCCTACCTGGCAGAAACCCATATAGAGGTAGTCTGGACTGTGGAGTGCAGTGCAACACAGCCCTATCTCCTCAAACACAGCCCTGTCTCCTCAAACACAGCCCTATCTCCTCAAACAAGAGTGTCAGAGGACACCCAGTCTGTTCAAAAGTGTTTCCTGCTGTCTGCCAGTCCATTAGCACACTGCCATCACCCTTGTTCCACCCCAAGTGCAAAAGGCATGTACTCTGAGCTCCCCAGTAGCCTCATGCTAACCCTGCACAGCTGATGAGTCCTCCAGGAGCCCAGCAGCAGCATGGAAACACAGGGAGAGGAAAAGAAAAGCTGCCATGCAAAAATAATTTATTTTTTTAACTTGTAGGCAAGGATGGTTTGTTTCAAGTACAGGGAACACCTAAAAGCAAAGAACTTTTCACTTCATTGGGTGATTTCAGTTACTCTGTGCATTACTTAAGATCTTGGTCATTGGTGAGAGCTACAGATTTTGTTACAGGGCAGCTGGTTTGATGGGAAATCAGTTAGTGGGGATCCTCATGGTGTCACTTCTGGAATATCTTTAGGAACTATATGAATGACAAACACACATCCACACAGCCCATCCAAGGCAAGGACACTTTAATATAAAAAATTCTCCTAAGGTTATAAAAGGGAACTTGCCTAATTCTGCATAAATGCCAACCAGAACAAAGCAAAGCAGGATCCAAAGTAAAGCAATGTAAAATTAATAACTAATTATTAATTAAGAACAGATCTTGAAGGGAAAAATATTTACTTGACAGTACAAAGGGGGGGAAAATGACACAAAGGACTTAGCAGTTCATATTTTTTTAACCTCTCAGGGAAAACGAAAACAAAACCACAAAATATACCACCCTAAGTTCAAAGTATTCTGAAACTTAAACTTCTACATCTTGAGCAATCGTCTATGAAATACACATTTCTGCAAATATTACAAGAAAACTCACAGAGTTGTATTTACTATCATATAAATCATTCTGGTTTAAAGCATGGATTAGAGGAGATGCTGGAAGATGTGGTTATGTCACACCTGGGGAGACATCCTCATGATGGCTGCAGGTGGAGATCATAGCCTTCATTCCTCCCTAAGAGAAAGAATCACAAATACATGAACATATGAACACTTCAAGAAAATGGACAGTCCAGAAGGCTCATACCTCCATGAGTGAGGGGGGTGGTGAGGGATGGCTGCCATAGCACTCAGGAATACATACTCAAAATCCATTTTCTTATCACATTGACAGGCCCTGTCTGTAATGAGCACCTGAGTGACAGCATTTCAAATCACATGATAGCAAAGTTAGGGCACATTTTTAGCAATGTCACTCTGCTGGCTAGTTCAGGTCAAATATACAAATAAGTCTAAGACCTCTATCCCTGCCACCATGGAGGGCCCTGCTCAGCTGCAGCCAAGGTTTCCTCCCCCCCACCAGTACCTGGGGAGTGGCTGGCTTTCACGTGGTTGATAACTGGGTTCTGCAGGGGTATTACAATGCCTTGGTTGGGTTTCTGGAAGGCCAAAATGAGGTTGTGCACTTTCCGAAAGAGCCGCCGGTGGACGCCGGGAGCTGTCTGCAAACCAAAGGGGAGATGTGAGAAGGGCTGCTGGGTACCCAGAGCCTGTGCTGGCACACAGACCTTGTCCTCAGAAATGCACACAGCTCCCAGGGAAGGAGCCAGCCATGGATGTGAACCCCCTGAGGTGCCCGTTCAAGATGAGTCAATGACCCACACTGCTCTCAGCTGTCCCAGGACATCCCAGCCTCCCTACACTGAGCAGGTTCCAGCAGCGTGGCAATGGAAAGTTGGAAGAGGGACAATTTCTTAATCACTACAAGAAAAACCCACACTAATTATCCATACTCACCTGCCATACTAATAAGGCAGACTTACAAATGACCCTTTGCTATTTCTGACCCTGACTTACTGCAGCCAGTGATTTAACCTCCTTACCAATAACTTCCTAGCCTGTATCAGTAAGACAGTTCAAACACCTAGAAAAACCAGTGAGAAAACCTAGAGAGCAATCTGGGCAGAAAGGGGAGTCCTCACACAACAAAATTCCAGCAAGGACACAGCCTCTTTGCAAACCCTTCTCAGAGCATTCAGTGCTGGCTTATGTGTTCATTGGGTATTCCTGTCTACCTCTTGTACAAAGACAGCAGCCAAATGTTACCTATTTATTAAAAGTGGGAGTCTTTATATCTCTCTATATATTAGCAACTTTTCAAACAGTATGAAATGAAACTATGTGTGCTTTTAATCAAAAATCCAATGTTTGTGTTAAATCCTTCAGGGCGTTCTCATAATAACTCCTCCTCACCAAAGTCTAGGGAGGACAAGAATAGGTCCTGCCAGCATAGTCCCACTCGAGGGACACTGCTCTCACCCAGAAGCTGTGGGCTAAATTCAGCCTCCCTGGCACCAGCTGGTGTCTTCACACTGGCTGGGATTTCACCAGTTTTAAATTCCCTGCCTCATCCTTGAAAGGTGGGTGTGACCTGAGCTTGCTCAGAGACTAACCAGCCACAGGGAAGGAAGCAGACACAGGAAAGGACCAGCTGCATCTGGAGTCTGTTTTGGCCTTAGAGGCAGACTCCATGGGGATAAGTTGGACCTAGGCTGCTGTGTCTAACAGCTGAGGCCAGCGTGGTCTTAGCAACATTTACTTAAAGGTTTCTGTTCCTTAAGGGAAGGGTTGGTATCATGGATCTGTAACTTGGACCTTCTCCTGCAGAGGATGTACAGAGAAGCCTGGGCCTTCAGCACACCTATGGGGTGAAACTCAAGTAAGATTTGCCTAAAATACAGCCAGGGAAAGCCCAAAAGCCACACACAGAGCACCAGTGGAGGTCACAGGCCAGACATGGTAGCAGGTCTATGTAACACCAGAAAAACCCCACTGCAGATGCTGATGTCACCTGGGGCTAAAGGAGGCTGCAGCCTCAATCAGGGAATTATCCTCCACAGATGGGGGTCCCTGGCATCCTGGAATCCTTTCACAGATGCCAGTGCTTACCCTGGCATGATGGGTGCACTGTCACCCTCACCCTGTCCTGAGAAGCTTCTGTCTTGGGCACTACAAATCCTAACCCTTACAGGGTGCTCCTGATGTCTTACAGAATTACTGGGCACTATTCCCACGGCTCATGTGGATAATTATCTACTACTCAGTAATGTCAGTCACTTCCACCCCCTGATCTGTTTGGGCTAACCCCAAGAATCAGTTTTGTCTTCCAGAATCACTTTTAATATAGTAATGGCCCAGGACACACGCCTGTCTTGAAATTATTTGAAAATAATAGTATTTGAAATAAGTGTTCATTAACATACAAACAGAAAGCTAATTATGAATTAGTACACAGAGTAAATCCAAAGAAAAAATAATCATAAAATAGAGATTAACATCCCAATTCCATCAACCTAAATGTTGTCTATATTACAAGTAATGTTTTTCTGCACCCAAATTACCAGTTTCTTGTCAGATGGGGAAAAATATATTGTGCACCAAGTTTTGGCTACCCTATATTTATTTTGCACTAATTAATCTGGATTAATGAATTAAAATGCTGTACACTGAAAATTATTCTTTAATATTCTGACATTGATGGTGCATAGGATAGAAGGAAACAGATTGTGTTTGCCAAATTATAAAACCACAATATTTTTGCCATTTAAAATTATGCAAAATGATGCACTATTGCATTATGCAACAGTTGAAATGAAACAGGGAATTAATTTATGAGTTCTAGACTGTCAGAAGTGGCACCAAGACATCTTACTGATGGATGCACTCTAGATCGATTACCATCAATGAAAATCAGACTAGGCAGAAACATGAATAATTTGAATATATTTCATTAAATCCATAATCTATATCAAACAGGATGTAGAAATTTTCAGAAGGGAAAGGAGAAGTACACACCTCAGCACTCCAGGATCCACTTTCTGTCTGGGACACTCTGTAGGTATAAACAAAGCCCTGATACCTGCAGAAAAAAAAATCAACAGATATTTATTATTCACTTCTCCTGACAATTTTCACAAGAACTACACTGTTATGTGAGAGTCAGCTCATCTGCTAACTTTTCCTTAAAAATAAATTCACCTCTAAAGGCTCTAGGTAGCTAAAAATCCCACTGGCCAGATGCAGTGCTAAACCTACTGGGTTCTTTAGGGATGAGACAGATTGGTCTGACTCAGCTCTGGTTTAGCAGTATTCAGTTATTTTAGGTTAAATGGCACTGCTTTCATTCTGTCCTCCACTTTTTTTTTCAGTGACATTCTTTCACTGACACACACCAGAAACACTTTCCCTGCAAAAAGAGAAGGTGTATTATTGACAGGTAGCATTACTGTTCTGTGCCTCATTTAAATGCAGATGTTAACAGAAGCAATGTCATGACTGTAATTTATTTGGAAAGCTATACTCACAAAAAGGAGTTAAATAAATTACTCTTTTCTTCACCCATACATTCCTGACTTTCAAATACTGATAAAAGAGACATTTAAGAGTACGGAATCTTCCTGCTTTTAAAATCTGATTTTTTGGGGAATAAGGAGCCATACACTAATAACACAAGGCACAGCTCATGCCAAAGTCACTCTTGCTTCTCTCATGAACCCAACTCAGTCAATGATTTACATGGTAGATTACTACACTAACATCCAAAAATTTAACTCAGAAGCAATTCATAGCAGCTCTATAGGTACAACATTAGTTTAGATGGTATCAGATAAAGACTGTATTGAGTTCAAGCAGCATTTGGACAATGCTCTCAGGCATGTGGTGTGATTCTTGCTGTGTCCAGCCCAGTGCCAGGAGTTGGACTCAATGATCCTGATGGGTCCCTTCTAACCCAGCATGTTCTATGATTCTATGCTTCTATTTCATACTACATAGATTTACATGAATACACAGCAGGATTTTGGGGACCATTCCCTCACTGACCATCAGTTCTTATTCTTAAGAAAGCAGAAATATACTGTATTTCTTTCCAGTTACGCATGGCATTATAGCAGTTACTACAAATATGAGAAACCATCAATGACACAGATATCATACAATTGCAATCACTTATGCTCTGTGTCATGGCTCCTGGATAAATTCCTGTTTAAAAGTCATTACAGCAACCTTTGCAAAGCAGTGTCTGGTATAATTTGCCCAAGCAGGAAGCTGTAACTCTGCTACAAGCCTGTGAAGTGGGAGCAAAATGCCCGTGGTGATTTGTGAGCTCTGCCCCCACCACCTGACTGCCACTGTGGCTGGACACAGAGGTGAAGGAAACAAAGCCATTCCCTCCCATCCAGGCTGCTGCAGGGACAAGCTCCCTGTGCACTGCTGAGACACTGCCCTCCTCTCCTCGAGTATGGGAACGTGCCTGATGCTGCCCCACAGTCCCATCACAACTTCATCCAGCTCTGTGTGCCCACCAAGGGAGCCTTTTCCCCAGACTTTCTATATGCCACCAGACAGACATGGCAAGCAGCTGGACACACTCTTCATGGAAACCTAAGGAGGAAAACAGTGCTTTTCCCCCCTGCTTTCCCCAGCAAGCTGCAGTCCATCAGGGATTTGGGCCTTGGGAAGAGATGTGAACAACCTGTTGTGGCTGCAGGAAGAGGGAAGAACGAGGAACTGGTTTCCTGTCCATGCCATGGCACCATGGTCAGTGGTGTTTGAGGCCACAGCTCAAGCCCCGTTGGTTAAAAGCACATCCCTCTAAGCCACTAGATTATATATGTTCATGTTCAGGGAATCCAGTGTCTCCCTTTAGTCCCCAGACAGTCTTGTACCATCATGTTCTTTCTTAAAGACTGAGAGCTGTGCCTGTGTCATCAGCTTTTCATGATGACGTGATGTTCACATGAATCTTTTTCTAAAAATCACAAGAAGCTTTCCTGTACCTAAGCATGTAGAACACCAGTCAATATATGGTTACTGAAATGAGAATTCTACAGGCCATGCATGATGTGCTGGGAAATACCAGAGAGGTCCTGGCATTTTGTTCCATCTCTTTGAAGTGGGTATTTAACCTTCAAGACAGTGATTTTTTTTCAAGTCTCAAACCCACCAGTATCAGTATCTATATATCTAAAACTCATTCTCTTGCCTTCTGTTTTCAATACTATGCTGTGCATAAGGATGTGAGCAAATGAGCAACCTGGTCTAGTGGGTGGCATCCCTGCTCACATCAGGGAAAGTTGGAACTCGATGATTAGATGAACTGGATGTACCAGAGGATATTTAAAGTCCCTTCCAACCCAAGCCATTTTATGATTCTATGATTCTGCTACCCTTGCTTGGTTCTTGGTTTTCCCAAAAGAATTCCAACTGCTTCAGTCTCTTTAAAATCTGATTTTTCCACAAATAGATTGGTTGTCTGGAAAGCCACCATTTGTTGTTTCTTTCATTGTTTTCTGTACGTAAGAGATTGCATGAGTCGAAGAGGTTGAGGGGCTGTGGTGCTGTTCTGACTCTGAACTGTCTCTTGGCTCTCAGCACCCTGCCAGAAAGGTTTGCTAAGCAGAATGAATTGAAAAATAGAGGTCAGATAAAATAATATTCAGTATTGAAGTATGGTGAGATACAAGATAGGCACCTATCCTGCATTTTTCAAAAAATTACACTGTTAAATATTTCAGCTGAAAAGTAAAATATTTCCCTGAAAATATTTTCAGGGAAAGCACAAAGGATAGTTCAGATTAAAAGCCCATGAGGTTTTGGAAAAGGAACAAGAATTTGGGAAGATGGATGCTTTGAGCACAGTGTGGAGAATGGGAGGAGTATGACATTTTTATCACAGCCTCATGAGGGACAAGTGAGAGCTCTCCACTCTCCTGGCAAATGTTCATGTTTTTCCCTGAGAAGGAAAGACTGAAAGGTCTGAGGGGTTTTACTGTGCCTAAGTTGAAAAGCACAACATTATCATTTGTTATTGGCACTGAAGCCACCAGGAAAGTGAGACACTGTGTAAATGGGAGATGACCTGCACATCCACATCTGCCTCTTCAAAGACAATGCACAAAGGAAGGAGGATGCATTTTTTTAAGAGGGTTGATGCATTTTGTTAAGCTGGGTCTTCCCATTGAACTACTTTCCATTGAGACCTTGGTTTCCACAAAATGAATTACAGCTCTTCTGATAAGTACTCTTCCAATGAATGTGATCTTATCAAAACTTTCTGTCATACAGCAGGAACTTACTTCATTACCACTTCAAAGAGTTTTTGACCTTCCATTTACAAGTGATATGATTTTGAGCCAAGTTTACTGCTACAGGGGCAACAGCCTCCCGTGAGAAAGGTTTTTATGATTTAACCTACCTAACATGAGCCGTGTGAGCTGAAGGAAGATCAAGGTGTTTTTCTTAAAAGAAAAATTAAATATCCAAATTAAAATTGAGATTGTAGAGGACATTACCTTCCAAAGAGTAAAGTATGTAACACTGGGCTAAAGCAGGTGAAAAAGTTCACTTACTGAAGCTCAAGTCTCAGGAAATGAGAAATTCCCCAGCTAATGTGAGAGGACAGCTCAATTTTCTACATTTTACTCTCTTCGGGGCAGAAAAAAAGCTCCTAGAGAGACACAATGTTCCTGTATGTGGTGTGATCACAGAGAGCACTCTCACTGTGTGACACTGGGGTACCAGCACATCTTGGAGGAGGACCAGTTCATGACACCCAGGTAAAGATTCAGTGAGGGGCTCCCCCATCCTGTGTCCATCTCCCAAGGACAGACACAGCCTCACTCACAACTGCAAAGCTCCTCTGTCCTGTCAGTGAAGCTCAAGGCACAGGAGAAATCATGAATTAACATCTTGATGAATGAGGCTCTATAAATTTTTGCTCATAGGCAAAAAATGCCAGAATTCTGGTGAGGGGAAGCAGAAAAAAGCCATTGCTGTACAGACAATATCAGATAGCATTTATGAAAGAGCGCATTGGTCACCACTGATGGTATTTTTATGACATCTCACTTTTTTTTTGTCTCTGTAGGGAAGGATATGTTATACCAGCTGGGAACTGCACTAACACAGTCTCTGTTTCAATACCTTCCCTTGGAAAACTTAGTCAAAGGAAAACCTAGAAAAAGTTGCTATTACAGCAAACAGACCACTTTATGTTATAGGCCTTTTTTTTCTTTAGAGCCAGATAATTCCTCCCAAAGAGTTACCAAGGCATCGTTCAGAGATGACATACTGAAACACCATCTGTCTACCTGTCCTCTCCATTCCTCCTTTTCAGCTGTGATCAGACCTGTTAAAGCTGCATTTACTTTAAAAGGTGAATGATTACAATCTTCTGCACCATTGAAATAGCCCGAGGACATTAGACACATGCTGCAGATTAAAATTAACAATGACATTTCAGCTGCATGGTATACTTCAAAATTATTTCCAAATATTTTGCCTATCAGTTGGGAAATTTTATTAAACTAATTTTTATTCATTTCTGAGCCCAAAATTGAACAAATTAAAAGGGAGAAAGACAGAGAGACAAGGGAAATCCATGTCAGCACTAAATTACGTCAATTTCTTCCTCTGTACCTGTTTTTCTCTTCAGATGTCATTGCATTATGTCAATCAGCTCTTCTTACCTGGTACATTTACAACCTGACCTTACCTTGGAATTTCACTTTACAACACAGTTTAAGAGCTAGACCATGGTGTGGCCTACAAACTGTGGTTCTGAGCATTATACTGCCCAGAGTCAGTTTCTTATAACTTTTCCACATTTCAGCATTTCAGACTGAAATTTCATTTCTTAGGTGTTTGCCTCACTCTTATTTAGGGATGGAGAAGGGAACATGTTAACAAAACTGTGCTTTTCCCATGCTAAAAAAAAACTTCTAATTGACAGAGGAGGAGGTGCCCAGTTTTCAGAGTAAGACAAAGAATGTTTTTGAAAGAGGGTATGTATCTCTTGCACTCTCTGAAAGCAGAGTGGCTCTCTGGGTGGCAAGAGAGGCACTCTAAAAGTTGTCAGCAGCTGTAGCATCACCATGTCTGGGCTGGCTGTACCATGGGCACTCAGCCAAGAAGTGTACATGATCTCAAATGTATGTGTGTTGCCTCTGAGATAAAAAACAGAAGGTAATTTAGTAATTGGGCATCTTGGACAGGAAGTGTGGGTTTGGGTGGGATGGATGTGGAAGGAAAGAAAAGGGGACCAATATCTATGCAAGCTGGGCAAGAAGACAGCAATGGAAATCGAACCCCTGACAAAAAGACTAAACAAGTAAGGAAGGGGTTATACACAGGTAAAGTATGAGGGGGCTTGAAATGGGAGCAGCACAAAATGCTGCAACAGCCAGAAACAGAAGATGGTGTTTTGGAAGCCAAAGCTGTATGAAACAAGGAAACAGACCTCAGCAATGCAAGCAAAGTCAGCAAGTTGTGCAGAATAACATTGGGCAGCCTCAGAATCCCTTCCCACGGCCCTCACACTGGGAACAAAGCTATGGGGTACTGCAGACCTGAGCCTCCTGTGTCACTTTCTCTTCTGTGAAACAGAGTTAAACTCTTCATCTCTCAAGCAGAGATAATGCTTGGAAACCACTTAATGCTGTGGAGATGAGCACCACTCTGCTCTGGAGAGGAGCCCTGCTGGGGAGCTCAGGGGGACTCCACGCACTTGGGGCAGGGGACAATGGCATGGAGCAGATGAGCACGAGAGGCCAGGCTGGAGCCACTTCTGCCCTGTCAGAGGTGTTGGGTGTAGGTGCAGATCAGCCCCTGAATGCCCAGAGGGACCAACTTCAGGCAGCTCACTGGTGGGCAGCCCTGGACAGGGAATGTGGGTGATGGCATTGGGGACAACAGGAGCTACAGAGGTGGGAGATGGCTACCACAACCCCAAAACTCATGAATTTAGGGGCATATACAACAGTGCCTTGGAGCCTTTAAGCCTCTCCTCACTCTCTCCTGGAATTTGTATTTTCTGATTGACAGACAGCCAGGTTCCCTCCTTATTTAGGTCTCAGCTATACAATCAAAGCACAGCAACTTAGAATTACCACCCATCAGCTAACTCAAGCTGAAGAAATTGTATTCTCAATGAGATCATGCGCAAGATACAAGCTCTGTGTCTGCAAGAGTGAATAAAATAGGTTAAACTGGTGTTTACGATATCTGAAAAGCCCAATGGAGTGACTGTAGCCTAACTCACAGCAGCACTTTACACTTCTGTCTCTGATTTCTGTCACTGATTCCTTTATCAACACTACTTGTGGGAAAAATTTACCCTCAATACTGCATCAGTAACGCATATTCACTTGCTGTAATGCTGTAGCATTATAAAGAAAATGCATTATCTAGATTTTTTTTCTCTTCTGAAATTAACAAAACCTTAACAGAGGAAGTTGAATCTTGTGAAATTTATGCAGAGATTTCTGTGGAAGACTGTTGGTACCTTCACCACTTCAACACGCCTAACCATCAGAAGAAATGCTGCCTATTTACCTAAAGAGCAAGAGGGTAGCCTTTCTGAGCAGGGTTGGTGTCAGTCTGGTACAAGGAGATCCCATCCAAAAGCAATACCTCAAAGAGGAATTGCTTCAAATTCAGAAACAAAGTAAGAATTTATTCAAATCTGAGATGCTAAGTAGAAGGATGTTACTTTATGGCAGGCCAATGACTTAGCCTCCCACTAAGCTTCATCAATTCCATCATTCAGGCTGTCTACCTTTCCAAGAAAAGCCATTGGAATATGTGAAGATCTCAGCAAAGACAACACTCACTCTGGTTAGCAGGCACCTGAAATACTCACCTCAGTAAAATTTACCATTGTGTGCTATAGAAGACTTTTTTCAAAGCTGAAAACTGTGTGATATTTACAACAGCAATGTTGATTTGAGGGGCTTCTTCTTTTGTTTCAAATTACATTTTAAATGATGATAATTATTACATGCAGTGTTATAACAAATGCAATTATTCTGCCATTTCTATCAAAAATAACACATAGGAAACAAAGGAAATGCTAAGCTGAAGCTGGCTTGTGATCCTGTGTTACACCTTGCTGCTGTACAGCTGATGTATCTGCCGCATCAGAAAGTTTCAGCACGTTGCCTTGAACTTGTGCACCGTGGTTACAGTGACAGAAAAAATAGCACACGTAAAATCTGATAGGACTGCAGCCTATCCCTGTTGCCATTACTGTTGCTTCAAGAGCTCTAAACAGCTTTCAATTCCAGCTTTTGATTATTCTCCACAAATTGAATGCAGCACAGTACACGAACGCCTGGTTTCAAACAAATCATCTGAACATACAGTTTGACAAGCACGTCGTGTTTGTCTTACTTAAAGCTCTGAAACAGCTACTAACATTCTCAGTATTTTCAAGTATATGAATTTTAAAACTCAAATTACAAATGCTTTATCTTTGCCAATTCAGGCATGAGCTGCTTGTTTCTGCATGTGTGCTCATATATCTGTAAAGGAACATGGGGCTTTTGGCACTCTCAGGCATTTTATTTATACATTTTTCAGGCAGGGTTTAAGAGGCTGCTCCTCAAAGTAGTCACCATTAGTGTGTCCCGTGTCCCCCATTGACTTCATTAGGAGCTGTGAGCACAGAGGATTTCTGAGTGTGCTAAAAATGTCAAACGGGGCATTGAGCAAAGAGGAAACCAGACCAGTAAAGAAAGCTCCCTGGAACAATCAGGTTTGATATTAAAGCCCTGGTGTACTGTGTGTAGTGTCTAACTTGTTTATGGGTAAAACGTGCATGTTTTGAAAAGCATATGCATTTCTTCTAGACTAGTTTTTCAGGAACAGCAAAAATCTTGCTTTTCAATGCAGCTCCAAAAATTTCCAGGAAAAGATTGTTCCCCTTTGTTGACATATTCACAACATCCTTAAAGTATATATTATCAATTCAATGATGATATTCATACAATGAAGACCCGGGAGCATCTGATATTAAAATCTTTGCCAAAATCCAAAAGCAGCACTTCTGTTTGCAAGAGCCCTGGAGCACACAGTTGCAAATCAAAACCTTCCTTCTCTTCCATGCATAGTTTAATTGTGGTCTTAAAATATTTTTCAAAGTGGGTCCTTTGTGCTTTGCCGCAGTCACACCAAGAAAATATTCATTGTCTCTTTGAAGGCTTTCAGGCACACCGTGTGCACACCCCAGCTTCAGAAAGTGGAAAGCAGCATTCAAGGGAGATAAATCAGTAGCTCAGAAGAAACAAAGAAGAGAGAAAGCAGAGTTTTCTAGATGAATGCTCCAACAGGGTCCTGCCTGCTGCAGTCACCCACCTCTATAGGTCAGGTTTTATGCTACTACCTGTCTCTTTTATGCTTGCCCTGTAAAATCAGCATCAGTCACAAGGGATTCATGAAGTCTTTGACTCTTCTCCTTTTTAAAGGTCAGGGCTCTGCTTTCTAATTGGAAAAGCAAAAGGTGAATGAGCCTGACCATGAACGCTGCAGTCCTTATTGTGTGCCTTAAGAAGCTCAAAGCCTGCCAAAATATGTCAGGGCTTTTTGGGGGTGCTCGAGGGGGAGGGTGTGGTGATGATTGTGACATTACAAATTTATGCACTTTCTTGGGAAAAGGAGACATTGTTTGAGCATAAGCAATGCAGTGAAATCACAGGGCTTGACAATTACAGTACCTGGAGCTGGAAGTGCAGAGTAGCTACAATGTGAGCTCAAGCAGATGATACCACTGTCACCTAAATATATGCTTAATTGCTCTTTTGGTAAATATTTCTTTTCTCCTTGTCAGAACTGTGCCTCGTAATTCCCCTGTGGTGAGAAAAGGAACCCTAAAAAGGGTTAGAACTGGGAAGGTGCAGGGCTTTATGTTTGTTTTGGTTTGTTTTACTTCTCAGGGGAAGTGGAGGGAGAAGGGAAAGAAGACAGACTGAACATGTCTTGGTTTGGGAAAACTGGACTATTTTTCTCTTTTTGTTTTCTAAGGGCAATAGAAACACTACTGGCAGTATAAAACAGACACACTGCTGTCAGAAATTTTCACTGGAAATATGCAAAACATTTTGTTTAGCTCTGATACCTATTGCAATATAATGGCTGACCAGCTTTATTTCCCATGCTTCAAAGATCGTTACTTCTAGTAAATTCATCTTTTGTCTGATCTTCATATGTCTATATATTCATGCAGTGATCCTCAGCATGGATTCTGAACCAAAATGGAAATGGATTTATTTAGAATGAAGTATCTTAAAAAGCAGAGAAGTACTTCTTCTTTCTTTAATTTTCTTTTTCTTACAGAGTGAATACAGCAACTGCACATTTCCCTCAGATTTTACCAGAGCTCCCCTGCACATGCATGTGTGTCACCTGTTCCATCTCTGTCCATGATGTTCAGACCAGAATTTGGACAGGTTATATCCGTTGGCTTCTTTTGCCAAAACCAGGCTTAGCATTCTCCACTGAATACAGATCTCCATCTCTCATGCCTTCTTTCCTGCTCCTCCAGTCTCTCCACTGCAGTGCTCTCCTTTGGCAAACTTTGCCTGTCAAAGCACTTCTCTAGTTTATAGCCCACATTTCTTCAAACTGTCATTGCTATCTCAGTGTGGGATCCTTTCCTGGTATCTTTATGAAAACTGTCTCCACAGTTATTGTGTGATATGCTGTTTACCATATCTGCTATTTCTTACATAATTATTTGAATTGAATATTAAGAAGTATTGGAACCAAGGCTTAATTCTACCATTATTTAGCCACCTTTCTTTCTGTATTAGTTCATACTCATCATAACATTCTTCATTTAAATTTGGTCTGGATTTTTCCAAGAGGCTATTGCAAATTTCCTTTATAGAATAGCTATTAAGAATGTATGTTCTGTAAGAAGCCTGCATAACACTCACCATTAATTATTTTTTTCTTTTACCCTTTTGTTAATCATGCATATGTTTGGATGCAACATACCATGAAGACATGAATGGCCCATAATTTCTGGAAGCAATTCAGTCTGTTTCTTACTCAAGTATCTTTTCCTCCAATGATTGTGGAGCTTCACAATTAGAAATGCTTTAATTTCATCCTATTTCCATTTTCCATATTTCATTTCATTCATGAAATTTCTTTCAAAGGGCATAAATTACTACTAATATACAAAAAAATCCCAACTGATTGTGTACAGCTGAAAGACCTTGTTACATACCTACATCCTGATTTAGACTGATGGTGGACTAATTCTAGTATTCTCTATCTTATTCAGCATTCTAACACTCTTCCTGACCCTTTCTCTAATGCCTGAGTGTTTCACCTGCACTGAATGACTTCTGAGTATAAAGGTGATATATCCCCATTTCTTCTGATAGTTCTTTAAAAGAGATTCTGCTTTTATTGCCTATTCCCATCACAGAAATCATAGCATTCCTTACCCCTTGCTATGTCTATTCCATTTTCATTTAACTCAGGATGCTTCTTATTTCCCATTTTTCAGCTCCCTGTTAAGGTATTTGTTAGCAGGAGCACCTAACTTGGTTCACCTGATTTCATGAGAGAAGAAAAAATACATCCTCTGCCACAAAGATTTTCCCTGAGAGGAAGATTGTGTATTTTTGGATGGTCTATAACCTTCTTGCGTATCTCCATTTACTGGTCTATAACAGGAAGATAATGATGCTCATCCAGGGCTTAATTACTTATTGTCAGAAAGGTATTCAAGGGTTTTGGGGAAAACCTGAATTAGGACCCTTCTTCCTCTCGTGTTTTTTTGCCAGGTACCTGAGTTTCCTCTGTTAACTAATTTCACACTGGACCTAAAAGGGTTTTCTCTTGTGTTCCTTCTCCTACTGAAGTAAGGCATAAGTGTCATCTTTGTTCCTCTGATGCAATGGTGCAGTGTCACCAGGACTTCCAAGAATTTGGCCAACAGTAGGGTAATTAAATTTCCTCATTAAAATGAGGTCCTATGAATATAAAGTCCCCCAGTTCTCCCAGGGGAACCTTTACCCTCTCTTTGACAGACCACCCCATCAGATCTCTCCCTTTTCACCCCATTTGATGGAACTTTACCCACCTAGTTTGTTACCATAAGTGTTTCATGTGCATTACAGGTAGTTTGCTCCAAGCCTCATGGCTTGTGGGACCGAGAGCATCCTGAACAAAGGCAGATTCTGGATGGCAGCACTCGGTGTTACCTTTCCCGATGACAGGGACACGGGATGCTGCTGAGCACACCCAGCAGCACACCAGAGAAGCAGAAGAACAGAGGCAGAAAGCAAGAGGATTATCCAGCACAAAGAGGCAGTACACACCATCTTGGGCCAAGTTGCCTGCCGTTTCTCCATGGCACCTTGCTTATCCTTCCCATTTGCCTGCCTGCTTTCCCTTTATGGTTTTTTGCCTATAGGAAGCGTGGGCTCTGCAAGGCAAAACCTGCTCCCCTTTGCTTTGCAAAGGACCCCACGCCACTTATTGCACCCCTCTGCCTTAAGTCAAGGTGAAGGAGCCAAAAGCCTCCCTCGTGTAAGCAGACGGTACCATTAGGACACATTTTATTGTGGGGACACCCCGTGTTGTGGAGGGGAATGCTGGAAATCAGCCCTCGCCAGCCCCTCAGTGCCAGCCCTGCCCTCGGCCCCCACACTCACAGCACACAGAGGCAGTAGGCTCCCGGGATGCTCTCGCTGTCCCGCAGCAGGTAGCTGCCATCCGTGCCCGCCGCCAGCAGCAGCTTCTCGCCCGCCTCTCGGCTGATGGCCCCGTGGTACACGGGCACCGCGTCCATCCCGGGCCGCCTCCCGCCGCCGCTCCCCCTGTGCCCGGCGCTGCTCCGGCTGTGCCTCACCCGGGCTGCGCTCCCCTCAGCCTCCCCGTCTTGCTGGCAGCTGTAAACAGGATGTGTTCACACCTCTGAAGCCTCTGCACGGGGTGAGACGGCACTGAGGGAAGAGCGAGGAACGAACACAGAATTTTTGTGGGTTTATTTTCCTTTGCCCCTTTCTGTTTTCCTTTGACGTAGGCTATACCATCCTCACACCATCACAGCTGTCCTGCAGAGGTGTCATCTCACGTCCACCCTCAGCCATGTGGCTCCTGCTCAGCACGGATGGGGCTGATGAGGCACTCGAAGGCCGGGGGCCCGTGGCTCCCCTGGCTGGGACAGGGAGGGCAGGACCAGGGCGCTGCTGTCAGCGGCTGTGCCAGGCACTTCTCTCTTCTGGTGGTCACCCAAGGGGATTATTATCCCAAGCAGGGATTATTTTTTAACCTCTTGTTTTTAAAATCCCCAGGGACGAGACTAGAGGAAGTCAGCTCACCTCACTGCCACTGTCCCACCAGATCATTCACCTCAGGCTGCAGGTGCAAGCACAGCCCCTGCTCCAGAGCGGCTGCTCCAGCACCCACGGACACCAGCCCCAGCTGCTTCACCTCAGGAGGGGTTGTTTCCAAAGCCTTTGGTGCTGTTTAATCACTGTTAATTTCGGAATGGTCATACTCCCTCTTGGAGGCAAGCGACAGCCTTGGCACATGCAAGGAGACCCCTCACATCTTCCCAGATGCCATCAGTGACAATGCTGCCTTCATGTGGGGCATGAGCTGGCATCCAAAATCCAGAGCCATGTCTGAAAGAGCCATTTCTCTTCACCTGCTGTGGCTGAAGACATTTCCTTAGAACACTTGTCAATTGAATGCTCCCATGTGCACATGCAGGTCTGTTTGCAAACAATGTGCTTTGTGTCAATGTGCTTTATACCCCCACAGATATTTCCACCCCACAGATATTTCCACCCATGGAAAAACTGAGTGTGCTTCCCTGCAGTTAAGGCCACCAGGTCAGCTCCATGGGGCTGCAGCAAGCTCAGGGCTAAATTCATCCCTGCCATGGGGCTGCCACCCTCCCTCAAAGAGCCACGGTCCCACACCTGTGTGTGTGAGCAAGAAGTCAGTAAAATACAGCAATAAGTATGGGTCGTGGTTATGATTGATTCCTTTTAAATTGAGTTTACTAGCAGGACAGGGCAGAATGAAATCATCTCATCCACGTGCTCACAGGTGCTGTGTCCTTGTTGAAGTTAAGGATAGGTGAAAAAACAGCTTTTAAGATACACACAGTTCAGGGACAAAAATTAAACTAAAAAATACCAAAAATAATGGCTGCTCTTTTAATGTTTCAGTCAAGCAAAGTGTTTTCTCTCAACCATTTCACAGTACATATCTTTATGTTTTGACCTTCAATACAGGTTTTCCTTGGAAACATTATTTCAAACTTGATTTTGTTTTTCCTTTTGAGGGATGGGTATTTCTGATCCAATAGTCACAGGGTAGCTTGTGCATGGGGCACTGCACAAAGGCCCTGATGGCAAAGCTGCAGCTTTTGGAGGCTGAGAGCCTCTTTTCCCCCAGGGAGGCCCTGGCAAGTGAGTGCCGCCCTGGCTGGCACTGAGAGGCTGAGAAAGCTGCAGAAACCTCAGCTGAAGAGAGAATGAAAACTCCCACCACCAAGCTTATGGCCTTTCTATCTCATTATGCAGGTATTCATTACCCCCTTTACAAGAACTTGGGGACTCAGACATCCTGCTTGGGTTTTTAAACCAGTTGTTAAAGTATTTGCACATAAAGTAGCTGCTGCCTACTGCAAATCTGATTAATGTGGATGGCAACAAGCTGTAAAGCTGCTGCCTATTTCTTCTCATTTTCCAAACTACCTGTGCTCTTGGGGATTTCATCCAACTTTCCCATTTCTTAACCTATTCCTAATATTAATAGCTGATTTCAGAAAAAGTATGTGTGTAATTAGCTGCAGAGGAAAACCAGCCAAAATCATTTAATTCTGCAGATTTCATTGTCCCACTCATCAGATTTCAACTAAAGAAAATTATAAAACTTTTCACTGTGAGATCCCCTCCTAATGTGGACTCACCACATTACCCAGCCAACCTGCATTCTCCAGCATTTGGATGAAGAAGCATCTATTACTGTAAAACAGCTGTAAATACCCAATTTTGCTAGTCTGGTTAAGAAATCTATAAAACTCCAGCTACTGAATCTCAACCCCAGGCTTCCATACAAATCCCTTTATGGCCCCACTGAGTAGGGGAATTGCAGCTTTTAGGAAATCATGGAAATGTTGTGTTTGGGAACAAGGGACAGTAACACTGAGGCTCCTGTCAGGGACTGGAACTCTTCATGCCTTAAACATTGTTAGGAAGGAGTTTTGCCCATTGTAGCAAAAGCTGTATAAAGGACCTAGAAGCACAGAAGCCCACCCCTCCTTGAAGATGCCTGACTGGAACTGGAAGTGTAGATAAGATAAAGTGGACACTACTGTTCAGTCATCTCAGGCTGAGGGAGAAGAATGCATCCACAAGAAAGCCAAACCCAGCAGCTGTGCTGAGAATCATCTCTGGCTGGGTTTGGGGTGGGGGAGACCACAGCCTACAAAGGCCAGGTTTACACAGACTCCCCCCACAACCGAGGGCTGGGGGAGGAGTTTCTGTGTGCGTGGTGTGACCTCTGGTCAGAGGCAGTGAGCACCCATCCTCCCTTAGACAAACAGGCCCAGCTGTGAAACCCCCAACCCACAGCCCACATGCATGGGACACCCACCTGGGAGGCAGCTGAGGGGGTGTCATAATCCATCAAAGAGCCTCCAAAGTGCTCCCCAGACTCATTCCTAAGGCCTTGCACCACAGCATTGCACGTGAGCAAATTGATGCAACAGATCCAGAGTCTGCTGCAAAAGACTGTGTCAAACTGCCCCCCTCCCTGGGGGGAGGTACCTGGGCATTCCTAGCTGGCCTGAGTGTGTGTTATTCCATTGGATTCTGTGCTTTTTGGGGGACCCTTACCACCAAGACCAGCTGGAGAGGATCAATGAAACATCGTTGGGATCCACAGAGTGGTGATATTTTCTTTATTCTGTATCTGTCACTTTCTTTCTGTCCTCCCCACCTCTTTTCTATTTCTTTTTCTTTCTCTCTTTCTCTCTCTCTCTCTCTCTCTCTCTCTCTCTCTCTCTCTGATATTTACTATTAAATAAAATCCATACTATTGACTTTGGCATATGGTCTCTTTTGCGCCTTAATTTGGGCAGAGACATTTCTAATAACTGTAAAAACGACACCGTAACAGCACCAAGCAGAATAAACCAAACCAAAGGACACAGGAGCTTCCTGGGCTGAGGGAAGAGAAACCATGACATGCTAACCCAGCTCTGCACCACACTAGTGAGGCTGGAGGAACAGCCCCAAACAAGCCATCTCCACTGCAGTTTGGCACCCAGTCAGACTCATACTGACTGCTCTGGATTTCATCCATTCCATCTTGTGGATCTAAAGCATTGTTTGCCATCCTATTTCACACTGCTGCATCTGTGCGGTGGGGCTGAGAAGGCAAAATAGAGCAGCAGAATTGGGAGCATAGGGAAATGAGAGAGAACTGAGGCTCAAAGGGGTGCTGCTCCTGTTGGGATTATGTCCCCATCACCTTCCACAGAAAATGGTGATTTCTTTAAGCACCCAAGCACTGCCCTGTAGGACACTGCACACTTGTCTTGTTTTGTTTGGAGAGTATTCAACATATTTTGGACACCACTGTTTTGTGTCTTCCCTAAATCAGTCCATCTAGCAATCCCTGCAGTATACTATAAAAATTTATCTAAAAAATACATGAAGGAAAGGAAGTACTTAAAAGTGCTCTGAAATATTTGGTCATGAAAAACAGGCTTAGACAGATAGGACTGCATAGACCTCTTGGGTCATCAAGTCTACTTCTCTTTGTCTATCTTAGCCAAACACATCATAAAATACTTTTCAGAAACTCATTTAAGTCCATCTTAAAAGTAGCTTGGGATTTGTTGTTGTTGTTGTTGTTGTTGTTGTTGTTGTTGTTTCCACTGTTCTCACTGGAAAGCAATTGCAGAACATTGCTATTCTGTTGTTTGGAAACCTGCTTCCAATTCCTATCCTAAATTTATTCATGACCAATTTATGCTCATTTGTTCTTGTGCCAATGTTGTCCTTCAGTTTAAATAGATGTTTTCTCTTCCTAGAGCTTATGCCCATGTGGTATTTATAGTGGCCTCCCTCAGCATTCATTTTGCCAAATTCCTCTGCACTGCAGGCTCTCCCTTTCCATGGTCACTCTAATCATCTTTTTCCATAGTTTCCCAAAACTGAAGCAAATCATTTGTGAATAGTGTGCACTATCCTGGATGATTTCTAACACTTGCCTCATACACCATTACAGGTGTTTCATTACCCTGCTGAAAATACCTTGATTTTTATGGTCTGTGTTTTCCCTTCCTTAGTGTTTTCTTACCTATAAGCATGAAGGTATAGTGAAAACCTGATTAACAAAACTCAGGTGCATGGACTGGCAGTCAAATCCTTCTGAATTTTGTCTAGTTTATCCTGTTCTCAAGGTCACTCAGTTCTTCCTAAATTCTTCCTAATGAGGGTGTTATTAATCTCTGCTGTGACAGTGCCTCCCTCACTTATGCCACTGGTAAATTCCATTAGCTCATGCTTATTTTTTTATGGGATCATCATTAATTAAAAATATTACTAGGCCCAAGACTGATGTCTGAGAAGCCTTACTACCTTCCCTCAGTACTGATCTCCTCCTACCCTCACATTCTTATTCACTTTTTGATTTCTGTTTTTATCTCCCTTTTTAGGTAATAACTTTCCCCATGGCACTGTACCAAATGCTGTACTTAAGTTTAGATAATTAGCTCTAAGCACTTCCTTTGTCTACAAAAATAAATTATGATGATATTTCAGGTGCCGGAACTTGTAGAAGTACCTGAGAAGTGGCAGTAGGGAGAGAGAAAAAGTTTTTTTAACACCTTTTGAAAGATTTGGGCTGATTTTCATTTTCAGATGAGCTGCTTCATTCATCCCTAGCAATGACATTTTCATACATTGTTGAATTTTACAACAATTCTGAATATTATAACATTAATGCAGGAGCATCATTAAAATTCTCAGTTATTGTTATTTGACTGAAAATAAGAATGACCTTCAGGACCTTTATGAAATTAATGCTACTGCAGAACTGGTCTAGGAAGGCCTTGTATAAAGGGCTATAAAGCAAGACAAAAAGCAAAATATCTGCATTGGTAGTTTTGCTGATACAACAGTGTTACCATAAATGTCATCCCTGTAAAAGTACTGAAAAAGCAGCTTCAAAATCAGGAGCTTTTGCAAAATTTTTGACAGAATATTTAACTGGTAAAATGCCAGATTAAAACACAGCTAACTTTAAATATGATTTTCACTATTTCATGTCACTTTCATTTTTAGTGTAATGTGAAAAAACATTCAGAACTGTATAGAATAGTATCTGCAGAGATATTTGCTATTCACATAAGAAAATAATGCTGAGATTCAGAAAAACATTGGTTATTTTAGAGTATCTGCAGAGTCACCATTATCACGTGTCCTTTTTGAGCTGAAATGAAAGAGGTTGAGAAAAGCAGGCTACAATTAGCAAATGTGTAATTAGCTGCAAGGTTCTGGGCATCAATGCAGAAGGAGAATACAAAGAACTTCTGGCTTAAAATTCACAGAGAAGCATGTATTTATACAGCCTCCATATTAGTCATCATATACTGTGTGTGTTGCTTGGGAAAAAGGGGCCAGAAATGGAAGATGGTTATAATAGATAGGGTTTGGATGTAGGTGTGGATTCCAGCTTTATTTTCTGGGAAGCACACATTCATATGGAGCAGGGCCAACCCATGTTTAGCCTGGAGAAAAGGAGGGGGCCCTCTTGCTCTCTGCAGCTCCCCAAAAGGAGGGTGACAGAAGATGAGGATCAGTCTCTTCTCCCAAGTAACAAGTGACAGGATGAGAGGAATGGCCTAAAGCTGCACCAGGGGAGACCTAAATTAGATATTAGGAAAAGATTTTTTTAATGGAAGGGATGGTCAAGCATTGGAACAGACTGCCCAGGGAAGTGGTGGAGTCACCATCCCTGGAAGTGTTCAAAAAATGTGTGGACATGGCAGTTGAGGATAAGATTTAATGGCAAACATGGTAGTTATGAGGGTGGTTGCAGAGCTGGGCTTTTTCCCCCTTTAAATTAAATGTATAGCCTAGGGAAAAACCTCATTACCTCAGAATATTCAGTCCTCAAGGTGCACATTAGCTATTTGTGAGCATTTTTGTACCGTGCTGAGAACTTGAAAAAATAAACTTTCTCATCACCTGGAAACTGTTTGGTGCCAGCAATCAGAACTCATTGCAGAGAAGAACTGAGAATGCAAAAGGTTTTGGACCTTTATGAATGAAACTCATCAACATTTGTCTTCTGAGCACAGGTAAATGCCCACGGTACCATAAATGACGACATTTCGCTGAACTTTAACAATATTATTTCCTCTGCATGGCCTCACTGCTTACCTGCACAGTTGTTTTGAATGCTTGGTGAGTGAGATAACACTAAAATTGAAAGCTACATAATATGGGTGAAATTCATATTAAAAGTTATCTGTGTTTTAATGCGGTTTCTTTTGCCGGTTAATATTTCGTACACCTTCTTTCTCCAGAAGCAGTGCAACAGCAGGCTATTTTGCAGGTGCATGTGCATTGCCAAGCAGAGATGCTGGTTGTGATAGTATCAGTGTAAGAAAATCTGCTTATAGAAGCTCGAACCTTTTTAGTTTTTGCTATTACTCTTTCAACAACTCTTTCCCGTAAAATTCGGCAATGCGCAGACAGTCATCAGCATTAGGCACCCAGCTGCTTTGAAGCCCAAGACCTCCATGTCTTTATGGCTTAGCTGAAACAACTTCAAAGCTGACAGGGCTAAATCACATCAGGGTACTCTCAGGGTGAAGCAAATGTCCACGCGGGAGCTTTTCACGGGTGTATTCCTGTGTGAGCAAGTCTGGAGTTGAATATTCAGCTTCAGAAACTCGATTTCCACACCACACACACAGAGGAGTTAAAGCTGATTTGCTGAGATCACATGCAAGTTTCTAACGGATATTTATCTGAATTACAACAGCACTATGTAATTAGGCATAAATAAGGGCCTTTGTTCTAGAGGGGAGGAAAGTTTATCAATTCTGAACCATATGCAATTGCGTGTCTAATCTCTGCCTGCAATTATTTCAAATGCAGATCCAGATGATACCATTTATATTCATTCTGAGATTCATTGAGTTTGAGGCCAGAAGGGATCATTATACCATCTGGCCTGACCTCCTGGATGCCACAGACCATTACATTTTCCCAATTACCTCTATATCGAGCTCTGTAACATGTGTTTGACTAAAGCATAACTATTTTTGACTAAAGCTTATCTCCCAGTAAGGCACCTAGTCTTGATTTGAGGCCATCAAGAGGAGCGAATCCACTACTTTGTGAGTACTTTGTTCCAATGGCTAAGCACACTCACCATTAAAAATGTAGGTCATGTTTCCAATTTGAATGTGTCTGGCTCCAGAGTCTGTCCACTGGATCTCATTACACTTTTCAGAGCTAAGTCAAAAAGCTCTTTGACACCCATTATTTTTTCCCCTGTGTAAGTGTTTATTCCCTGGAGTCAAGTCACCTCTCAAGTATCTTGTTTTGGTTTTTTCTAATTAGCTTTGGTGAACTCTGAAAACTCACAGGGCAAAGTGGTTTTTGCAGTCCTTCTGTGTATTTTTATTTTACCTGCTATCAATTTCAACAGTGCCCAGACGTTTCTCGTGGTGCCAGCGATGCACACAAGGAGCACAGGAGTTTCTGCTGCCCTGGCAGCACATCCTGACCTGCTTTCCTGTTAGGAACTTCTGGTCTATAATGAAGTCTCTCCTTCCCAGTACACAGCTGTAGGGTGAGGCAAATGGCACTGTGCTGAAGGTTCATAAATACAGAATTCAGTATGTACCAGTTGATCCCAATGGGACCAGTTTATTGTATAATCCAAGTTTCTTTTATGACTGTTCTCACCTCATCATCCCATACTATCAATTTGTGGTGATGCACAAACAGCTTCCCCTGAAACCAAACATTGGTCATGGCAAAATAAAAAATGTGCTCTGTGCACATTTCTGTGTCCAGCTAGAGTTTCTAATATTTTGAGATTCCAATCATAAGTTTACCTGTAACAGCACAAAGGGAAAATATATGGATGGGAGGCGTTAAGTTTTAGGTTGTTTATTAACCAAGTTTAAACTATCTGTTTGAACAGATAGTTCAGTACAGCCCAGCATGTATTCCCTCATTGCACTGGGATTTTTCATTTCATGAGTTTTTTAAAAGCTGTTGTGGTGATGTTCTATTGGTCTCAGCATAGAGAAAGACACAGGCCCACTTGCATTGAGTATTTTATATAGAAATCACACTAACTGTGGCCCTCATTGCATGCTTACCTCACACACCAGCTTGTCACCAAAACAGACACAATCTCAATAAGGAAAAAAAACATATTCTGGTTATACTAACTGTTCTTGGAAAGTTTTACCTTAGTATTTTGGGCACAGCTTGCTTTTCCAGCCTCCATCAGACTTCAGCAATAAGAAAAATTGTATTTCTGTACAAAAAAACCCAAAACCAAAAATCCCAGAACTGATGTGTTCATGTATACACATACACATACACATACACATACACACACACACATACATGTGAAGTTTATGCATTTTAAAATAGCTATGTGTATTAAATCTCTTTTCTTTTTCTGGCAGATCTTGAAAAATGCCCTCATTAAATGTTCTCTTTTCTCACTGATGAAAGACTGCAATAGAGTTGTTTTGCTTCAGCCCAAGCCAGAAATCTTGCATTGGACTCAAAGTCAGGCAATACCATCTGCTCATAACCTACACGGGTACTAAGATGACAGTAGTTCCAATCCTGTTCTGATTGAAATCAACAGCAGAGCTGTTTGTAATGAGAGCATGAGCCAGTGAAACTTCTCTTGACAGACAACAGGAAACCTGGGGTTTTTTGGAGAGCAGCAATCTTTAGGCAAGGACTACCCAGCATTTGAGCACAGATTAGCAGAGCACTGCAGATCTGGCATCTCCAAGCAGGGCAGTGAAAGTCTGTGGGTGGACTAAACCCACGTTCTTTTAATTTCACTATTGATTACAGACTCAAATACACTGAGAGAAAAGAGCAAAAGAAATTGAGTTGGCCAAGACAACAACATTTACATGCCACAAGAGACTCGTACTCCTTGTGTCACTGTCACAGCTCGGTGCATTTAAGGCCATTCCCTGAGGCAGTGAGGGTTTTTCAAAGGTTAGAAGCTAAGCAGGTGAAGTCTGGGTGATGCAGAGGATCCACATAACTCTGGGTCACTGCTTTCAATCTGTACCAGCTGGGTCCCCTCTGAGAGCCAGCACACTCATGCAAGTGCCTGCAGGGAGCCATTCCCCTTGGCTGGCACACCTTGGCAGCCCTGCTGGCAGGGGAGCCTTGTCCCAGGCGTGGCTGACCCCTCCATGTCACAGGCAAAGTGAGCCAGAAGGACAAGGTGAAGAATGGGATACAAACCTGTCAGAGTTCAAGGAGCATTTGGACCACACTCTCAAACACGTGCTCTGATTCTTGGGGTTGCCCCATGCAAAGCCAGAAACTGAACTTGATCTTTGTGGGTGCCTTCCAACTCAGGATAGTCTATGAATCCATTCTATGATTCTGTGGTGGCTTGCTAGTCTATTTTAAGATGAATAAAACTGTGTCAGGCACAAAGACACACAATCTTCAAGGCTGAAAGGGAAGCCTAGCCTTTGCCTCCCTTGATGTGTCTTGGCCTGTGGGTAACAAAACTTGAGATGGCAAAGGCCAGTGGGGAGCAGAAAAAACTAAAAGCGCCAAAAATCTTATCCTGCCTTGTGTCAAAGGGGAAGTTTTATTTGGAGCTGAAAGCTGCTTCTTGACTTGGCATAACATACCATGAAAGGTGGATAGCAGGTTGATCTACGTAGGTGGGTCCAAAGTCTCAGCTGGGGTAGAAACCCCCCATGAGGCTGCTGCCCCTGTGGGATTGGCTCCTTAAAAGCAACTACAGAGTACTTTGAGTACTTGAGTTGTGTTTTATTTGTATGCAGTCATCATGGCTCTCATGGGGATGGTGTCTAAATACCCTGATGGTGTTTGGGGACAGCATTTTCATCCTGACCTCCCTGCCTGGGTGAGACCACATTCCCCTCTCCTTGGGACCTCAAATCTGCAGGTACTGGCAGTCGTTTTGCTGAGGGAACTGTCACCTAAAATACCACTGAAAGTCCTCACTTCTAGTGGTACAAGGAAAATATGTATGAAAAAATGAGACTAGATTGGTTAGATACATTATTTTTTTTGCCCAGTGCTTATCACAAATCCCCTCACAGCAGAAACGTTCGCTGTGTCGGAACAATTTGCACTCAGGCTTTCCAACCTGTAGTTCAAAAAACGTAAACACCAGGCCATTAAGATTTAATTGCTTTTTATATTCTCCGTGGAAGCTTTTACTATGAACTATTCATAAGCACGCTCAGAGTTGTCCAAAAAAAACATTAGGTCTTTGCATACAGAGGAATGAATGTGCTCAGGAGCATCTTCAAGTACCAATGACCTGCCCTCAGAGAGACCCCAGCCTGCTGCTCTGGGGCAATCCAGTGGCAGTGGGACACTTGGGAACCCCACTGGTGCCAGGTGAGGAAACAGTGCCAGCCATGTGGGCTGTAGCAGGCACATCATTCTGTGCTGCTAAATGTAGGTGTTTGACTTCAATTTCCTGCTCTTGTTTGACAGATGAAACAGGCAGAAATCTCTGACCTGAATTCTTTTCCTATCTTAGAGAGCTTCTCACCAAATATGAAGGGGTTTTCCCTAACCTGGATATTGTATTGCAAGCCTCAAAGAAAATACTATTCTGCTTTTAATTTAATTTAATTAGTTTTTGCATAAATACTTGCCTTCTTGTGTTGTTGAAACACTTTCTTTGCAATTCTTCCTGCAATATTTTCACCTAAAATTTCTCATAGACAATAGAATAAACCTGGGAGACTTTAGGGCATTTTTTTCATAACTTTTCTAAAATTTCCTCTGTTTTTACAAAAAATTCAGCAAAGTAAACCTAGCTTCTATATTTTATGATAACCTGTACATACTTTAACTGAAAAACTACTGAGCAAATACTGAATGAAAAAAGGAAAAACTAAGAAAAGGCAAGAAATGAGAGAATTCTAGATAACAAGTTGCATTTCACAGAAAGAGGGGAGAAGCACTGAAAAAAAAATGCTTTTTCCTTTACTAAACCATGTCCTGACTACAAGCCAGTGGAAATGTTTCTCTTAACTCCCAGATATTTGAGGTTGGATAATTTCATGGAGTATCACATTTTAAGCCCATTCCTTTCTAATCAGTTTTACCCCCCAGAACAAGCCACTTCTTTCATTAGTAAGTATATAAATGTAAGTATATTTCATTAGCAAGGGTATATAAATGCCCCCAGTTTGATTAAGGTCCAACTAGTAACAACATATCCATAGGTTTGAAACTCCCTCTAATTCAGCATCTTGAACACACTCATCTGCCTTAATTTTCAAGAAGAAAGAACCAAGACTTTTTTTAAAAGTCCCCATATTCCTAATAAGTCACAAAAAGTTAAAAGTAACTTTGATGCAGATATGATTATGTGCTTTCTTTACACATGTTCAAGTGTCATACTTCACTTCCAATGGCAAATCTAGGTAGGCACAAAGTATTTATAGCAACACCATTAAAAAAATCATAATCCATTTGTTCTACACAGTTGATGCTCTATTAATGCAGTATATTCACTGCTGCCTCAGTTAGGGGAAATCTAATAACATGAAACTAGATCACTAATTTTTGACCTCCTACTTCTCAGTTTCCTTCAAGGGGTAAAGAGCTGTTTTACTGAAACCTTTTTAAATTATATTCATTGAAAATTATGCAGTAAAACTCGTTCAGCAGATTATTTCTTCACAGAGGAAGTGTGAAAGTGTGAAATTACCTAAGCCTAGAGCAGCACTGGGAACAATGCAATGAGTCTTTAGCACTTCAGTCCCACTCCCCTGCTAGTGAAGATCACTATTTCTCCAGAAAATAGCCCCCACTAGTCTATAATGTGCATCTGTCTTTTTATCACCCACAGGCAAGATTTGTTTCCTTCCCTTTGGTGCATTTTCCCTGGTAGTGCAGAATGCTTTTCCTCTGGCCCTCTTCCCCGCACTGAACATCACCTCCCACACCTTCACTGAGCTCTCCTCAGCTTCAAAGGAACAGAAACCTCCCAACAGCTGTAAGAAATAAAGTCAGCCCTCCAGTAATAGCTCCTGGTCTAGCTGAACTGGTGGCAATACTGCTTTTTTCACTGTGTTATCTTCCCTGGTGCTTCCACCATGACAGGCCATATGTCCCACTGTGAGAGATGCAGGCAGGCTGAGCAGACACAGGGCCAGGAGAGGGTGGGAAGAGCTCAGGAACCATTGTTTTCTCTAGTGCTACCTATTAAACAAAATCCTTTTATAGCTCCTCTCCAAGCTCTGTCTAAACACTACAGGCAATTAAAGGCTGACTACATGGGAGAGGATTTAATTTTGCAAGACAACACACAGAATAGTGATATCTCTCATGAATTAAAACATCCAACAAAACCAGTGCTGCGCACATGCCCCTCACCTTCCTGAGTATGTTTTGTGCAGTTAGACAAAACAGAGCTCAAAATTGCATCCAGGATAATGGATAAGGATTGCTGTATCACCACAGACTGCAAAAGGAGAGCATTTTAGGTAAAACAATTCTGAGAAATATAGGTTTGAGAAATGGCTTCAGATCCCTCTATGTAAGATGCAAGACATAGTCTGGTATATACAGTTCTACTTAACTTTTATCTCGCATACAGGCTTCAGTCATCACACAGCACTTGTTTTCCACACGTATTTGTGTGAAATGCTCATATATGTGAGCCTATGGCATGTTCAGTTTCCAGCAGGTACCTCAGAGCCACAAGCTCAGCCTGGTTTCATAGCCTGATCTGTAATGATCACCCTGCAAACCATGTCACTTCAGAGGAAGGCCAAAAAATTATTTTCACTATCAAACAACTTTATAACCTTGTTTAAACCAGTCTTTTGTTTCATTTCTTCCTCTTCACTTCGAACAGTTTTTTGGTCCTATTTTCTGTGCAGGTCATTTCTAAAGATGACATGAAGCATCTTTGTGGGTGCCAAATACACAAGACTCACCTGCCCTGGCTGCTGAGAGGTGCTAATCCACAAACATCCTCTTGATTGCCTGGCAGGATATGCAAGAAGAAAGGACCTCAGGTTCCAGATCAACTACCAAAACATTAATAGTGGCCCAAGTATTATCCAAAAATTGGAAAGGTCAACAATCTCACCCTAAATGTGTCTTTTTTTTCTTGAAGCAGCAGTTTAGGACATAATTTGCTGACTATCATAACCATAATGTTATTTAAATTGAATTCCTTCTGAATGTAATTTACCGCTGAAGTTTATTGAGCTTATTTTAACACCATAGTGGGAGATTAAAAATTAAACTATCATTCCAACTATTTTTATAAAGGTTACATTAGTACTTTTCATTTCTTTATTGCCTTACTGAATGTCAGGGTGCAGAGCACTCAGTGAAGCCTGACAGTGGCTCAGAGACATAAAGGTCATGCTGTGTTCATTTGCTTCAAAAGTTCAACCTTTGCTTTGCCTAGAAAACTACTCACCAAATTACCACCTACAACAAAAATAAATAAAAGAGGAGGTCGTGCACACCCAGAGCACCAGAGACACTGCGAGAAGCTCTGACCTGGGGAAGCCTACCTGTCCTCAGAACTATTTTTCCATTTTTGTTTCAGTGGTGTTTTAAATTCAGACACAGAGCTCACTCTGCCTACATGGAGAGATATGGTCACACCTTCCCATTGCAGCTGGAATATGAGGAACTTGACAGAGCTCATTTTGCTCCCCAGAGCCCTGGGATTCTTCTGAGGGCCAGAAAAATAATAAATATTAATATCATGCAAATTAATTATTAACAATAATAAAACATATGATGGGTGATTACATAATAGGTGATAACAGAAATTAATTAATATTGAAGAATGTGTCTGGTCTGGTCTTGCCCCAAGCACCCACACACAGCTCTTCCTTGTCTTTAGTGCACCTTAATACAATAATTTAAAAATTAATTTAAAATGTACATCATTAGTTGAAAACTTTTTTTGTTCACTTCAAAGGAACAAATATTTCATAGTAGGGTTTAAATTTAATTGAGACACAAAGCATTTGGGTAACAGGGTACTTAAACTTTATTACAGGTTAGTGCATCACTTTTACTGCAGTGTTAATCTCAGGGCTCTTTTCAGGAGCCACTCTGAAGTCATTACTATCTCAAGATGCTTAAAAATTCAGGATGTGAGCAGAAGCAGAGCTTGGGGTCATTTCTGACAGGACAAGGGAAGAAATGTTATAGGGTCCATGGCCTGAGGGCAGAGGGGCCATTGCCACCACCCAGCCACTCTTGGCACAGGGCACTGAGAGCCCTGGGGCAGCACCACAGAGCCCAGCAACAAACCCAGAGCTTCCCGGGACATGGCTTTAAAATAAAAAAGGCATTATTGAGTGTTCATGCTGTGGAAGGTGTACAGGGCTGAGACACTGGGGCTCCTAGCTGGATGAGCTTTTTGTCACTTCTCCACCTGCACAATCACCATGGGTGTAACAGAGAGCAGAAGGCAGAAACAAAGGAAATTCTGCACAATTGGCTGAGAAAAATGTCCAGCAAGGTATAAAAATCCACCCAGGGCCAGGCAGCATTTCGGCTGCTCAGCCTTCCTGTGCACTGGGGCTGCCTGTCCAGCTCCGCTGCGTGCCCTGAGCAGCCCCACACCTCTCTCTGTACATCGTGTGCTTCATGTAAGTTTATTTTTAATTCTGTTTCCCTGAGGTTTGACACAAACACAAAGGTGATCAACTGCCTATGTGAAGTGTTGCACGGCCCTGCGAAAACCAGGGCACCGCAGCTTTTAGCACATTGTGCGCAAGGCAGCACGGGAGCCCCAGCACCCCACCATGCTGCAGCTGAACCAGCCTGGGCTGCTCTTGACCTCTGAGTGGTTTGCTCCTGTGGGGAGAGAGTATAATGTTCATTTCTCATGATGCCTTTTTTTTGGCTGTTTTCTCCCTTATCTGGTTTATCTATTTTTCCTTCGAATGTTTCTACACAAGCCTTTCAGGGCCCTGGACATTTCTGTGCATTACCAGGTACAATGGCTTGCAACTCTTGAACGTGCTGAAACTTATTAAGAAGTTTATTCTCAATTTGAGATCCCATTTAAATCAAGACAAAATTTTAGACCAAGAAGTCTTTCGTTTTGAATTTGCAATATATAAAAGTCCTATCAGTGAACCAATTGGGCCTGGTAGAAATGCACAAGCCAAAAAGCTACAGTTCTGTTGGTGCTTTTTTCTCCTGTGCTATTTGTTCTTCATTACAACAATGCAAAACACTGGAAATAAAAATGAAGAAGACAAATTAGAGTCTGGTTAGCAAGGGAGACATAAGCTAATACCAGTCACTGTATACTTCCGTATGCTGCTTAATGAATCAATGCTGGCAGGAAAAAAGATTGCTGGTGCCTGAGGCACTTAATAACAGTGTGTAACATAACATGCATTTCCCTTTAGGTGCCACTCTAAAAAGTTGGTATGGACAATTTCTGTTTCTAAAGTAATGAGAGCAGGGGTGATGCTGTCGAGATGAGGAATTTTGGCAGCATTGTGTGAAGCTGAATGCAGGCTGGCAGTTTGTCACGCGGCTAGGCAGGACTTGGGGCAGGAGGGTCCCCCAAGGCTGAGGGCAGGAGTGTCCTCCCCACCCTGGGCACCACAGGAGACCCAGCACCACCCCCAGCTCCAGGGATGTCAGACAGGTTTAGAAATGAGCATGGGAGCTGCTCTTGTGAGAGGCACTGAAAGCCTGCAAGCATCAGCTGCTCCCCTCAGAGCCCGCAGAGCTGGAAACAAAAAGAGAACGAACATGAATAAAATGCAGTGCATGGAACTGCCTCGTGACAGCAGAGACGTTGCAGGTGTTGCAGTGCACAGCTCACAGCTAATGGCATTAACCTGAAAAAAGCCCAAATATTTGGCTCCATCTTCATCCCATCTCCCATATTCCCCCATCCTGGGCTGGCAGACTTTCCTTTGGCCTCCACCTTGCAGCTTCTCCTGTACAAGTTTACCTGTGGAAGGAGCCATCATTCCTACTCATCTGTGGCTGCCTCCTGTATGTCCAGGTCTGCTCTCCAAAGCATCCTCATTGGTATGAACAGTGTGTAATCAGCAGTGAAAAACATTAGGATCCATTTTAGTGAAGTATGTAAGGCTGGAACTGTATTATCTCATCTGGTAATTAATACTAAGAAGAGATCCTGCACAGTGTAACAATAGCTATAAAATTGCTTCAGCTATATGGGATGCAGAGAGAAAAAATTACACTATATGATCATTACTATTATTGTTATTATTATTATTATTATTATTATTGAGTTTTTTGATGTTTGCTTTTGCTAAATCTTATAACATCCTTCATGAACTTATTTCCTTTCAAAATGACTTCTTGGCAGAAAAAATGGTATTAAAACTCTAAAAGGGACGTCATGTCATTTCAGAATGAATCAAGGTCAGCTAGTTCCTTTTTTAAGTACAAAACTCCACACTGCTCCCTGCCAGCTGGGCAGAAGCTGCCTGCTCTCTTTTGTCTGCCACATTCCATGTCTGGACAATGAGGGAAGACAAGCAAGAGAAAATGAGAGGGTGCAGCGTGGTACCAGAAATACCAACTGACCTGGTGTTGCAGGGGATCAGGTTTAAAGACTAATTTCTTAGGAGATGCAGTGAGAGAATCTTAATCATATTGGATGGCAAAGGAGCATTGCCCTGCCACAAATCTCCGGTGCTCTTTCAAATATCAGTTCCACAGTGACAGTAACTGCAGCCACTGGTTTGTGTCCTTTGACTATAAGCCAGTTTATACAATTAATAACGCATCCCTGCCCAATCAACAGAACGATCCGTCCTTGCCCCTAGGTACTAATCATGTGTCAAGACAATTAATTGCAGGGATGTACTATGTGAGGAAGGTTGCCCTTAATGTAAAATGTGGCCATTTTTCTGAAGGGCCCAAGGCAAAGATCATCTGAATATCCCTCCTTACAGCTACCCTCTCTAAATGAGAGAGGAGGACTTAGTCAACATGAGACCTAAAAAGAAACCTCCCTCTGGGCTCAAGCCCATGAGATCTGGAGCACCCTGCCACCTCCCACTGAGAATCATGGTCTTCAGAAAAGGTTACAATTTTCCACTTACATTGGATCAAAAGTCCCTGAATGGCTAAATTTAAATGCTGATCACTGCAAAGGATTTCTAAGAAGTTGTTTTTTTTTTTTCTCCCACCAGCTTTCCTAGCTCACAGAAGGCATTTCCCTCACAGAAGCCTTGGTCTGGCACCAAGAAAGGCTTGCCACTGATTTTCACAGAAATATGATCAGATCTCACAGAATTCACCATTTTACTGGGTCTGTAATTGGGTGCAGATGAGGGGAGCCAGCAGGGAGCCTGAGAACACAGGTTTGGGCATGGAAGTGAGTCAGTATGTCCAGGTACTCTTTGTTTCACTTTGTCTAATCCTCCTCTTCTTTCTCCTAGGGAAACGGGAAAATCAAACAGGTCTGCACAAGGAGGGCCAAATCCTCTCCAGTGACTCCATCCTTGCTTCAGACTCTTGACATCTGCTCTGGCACTGCTCCACACTGTCACCTGTCCAGGGACAGCCTTCTCAGGAGAGGGGGTCAGCTCATATGATGACAATTAGACAAGGAGCAACCAGAACCTCTTTGCCCCATCTGCAACCTGGTTGTTGTCAGGGTCCTTCCTTCTGGATGAAAGCAGCCCTGTCAGCAAGAACCATGGCAGAGCCTTGGTGACTGGAGTCGTGATCTCCCCACTACCTCACCTTGTCTTTTGATTTTTCACTTTGACTCATTGCTCCCAGTCATCCCTGTCATCAATAATAAAAGGTGCTGAGGCACATTTTACAAATACGTGTGCTTCATCATCTTGATATCTGAGAGGAGCTGTGTAGATAAGAAGAGCTTTTATCTCCTTTTCACAGTGGCAGTGTGAATCCTCCAGGGCTGCACGGGATGACTGCAGCCTCTCAAGGTTCTAGAAGCACCGTGCACCCCCTTGTGCAAAAAAAAAGAGGAGAAAAGCCCTTCCAGTCTGCACCAGATGGATTTAACCTCATGCACCACCTTGGGATCTGGTGAGTCCCATCAAGTCTGTTATTGTAGACTCAAGATAACCTTCCCCCAGTTTGATGTAGCTCTCCTCGGCACATCCTTACCAGGAAGGGACACAGCCAGCCTTCCTGGCTGCTTTGGCACATGCCATTGCAAGTCCACCCTGCCTGCAACGTGTGGCTCTCCCCATCCCACCGTGAAAGGCCACCCATCCCCTCATCATTGCTTTCTTTCATGTACAACAAATTGTACTTATAACAGGAGAGCCCAGGTAGAATTCCCCTGAGAGTCTGAACTGACATTTCTCAGGATCTGACAATAAAACACCACTTGTGCTCTGCCTCTCATCTGTTCACCCTTTCAGTTAAGCTTTCACCCTGTGCATTAGAGAAATGAGTCATCTTCACTATCTCTCATGCACTCACATTCACAGTACCTTGCCTTAATCTTCAGTTTTTCACTATCACCTGAAATATATGCTCTTTAATATCTAATATTACTTTATGGGGGAAAACCACTAAAAAATAAATCATAGTTATAACAAGAAGCTTCCAAAGACTCTAATCCTAAAATGCACTCCTATAATAGCACAAGGGAATCTCCACGCTCAGTATTAAAAGGATAATTTTTCAGTGCATCCCCAGTTTCCCAGATACACAGCTCTTAATTTTCACCTGCAAATGACTCCATAGATTAACAGAGAGAGAAAACTCAATCAAGCATGTCTGTCACTGCGATTATGGCCTGGCTGTAAAGCAATTTCACAGAATGGGAGAGGACCATGATATACCTACCACAGCTTAAAAGCCTTCTTCATTGCAGCAGATTTACATAACTTTATTCAGTGTTGTTGATTAAAGGTTCAGAAAAAATCCGTATTTGCCCATAGGGATGGGAAATGAGCAAAGCAGTGACACTGGAGGTAGTTTATCATTTGAATTGGGTTTTGCACCTGCAGAATTCCCCTTTTGCTTTTTGGCAACACCTTGAGGCTTGCACAGACCCAGTAACTGTAAGGGACTATTTGTATATTTGTATTTTCTATCTAATAAAAAATAACAGTAAGTTGTGAAGATTGAATTAGAGACCTCAGTGTATTTTGGTTTTGGCTCAGGCTGTGGAGTTCAGTAGGGGAAATGTAGCCCTTCACTCTACTCCAAGAAAATACACCAAGATCCTCATGACCTCTGCTTGAAGATCTTTCAGTTACTTTAGCACGTCTTCAAAAAATCGCCCCCAATGGCAATTTTAGAGCCATATCTATCAATTCAGGTTGCCATGTACAGCCATTTGCAAATTCTGACACGTCCTCAAATCCTAAATCTGACTTTAAATTTCTTCAAGCAGTTTCTGACAGTTTAAGCAAGAAATGTGGACTTTTGAAATGAAAACTGAAATTCTCACTCTTGCGAAAGCACTAAGTGATATGAGAGTTGACATGACAATCATCCTGACTCCAGAATGAGCGTTCATGCTTATTTTACTGGGAAATGAGCAGGTGTGCAAAAGCTCCTGCTGAGCCCCTGCACCTGCAGGAAGCAAAACTCTCCTGCAGTCACAAGAAGCTTCCCCAGTTCTGCTGCAGAGCTGCTGGGCCCAGGTTGCTCTGGCCCAGGCACAGCATGGTTGGGTGATGCTGCACCATGTTCCTGAAAGAAAACGGGCACAACTCATAGGGCCATGGAATCATTTAGGTTTGAAAACACCCAGACCATTGGGTCCAACCATTAACCCACACTGCCAAGTCCACCACCAATCCATGTCCCTAAGTCACAGCAGAAGTGACTGTGGAGCAGAAGCTCCACACTGGGAAAATGAATATGCTTTGAAAACTCAAAATAGCCAGCCCTGGTTTGATCAAATCAATGCAACCAAATGTAGTGTGGAGACTTTCAAAAAGCTGATCACATTTTCCAAGGAATGGCTGAATCATGCCATTTTCAAAGAGAAAACCACAATGATTCTTGACAGTGTGCAACTTGTTCCTGTAAGGGCAAGGGAAAAACCCAGGGCTGGGGCGGCCTCTCCAGGCCTCTCTCTGCCAGTTGGTCAGAGGTGCTGATATTTATTCCTTATTATGAAAACTCTCTTTTGCACTCTTGACTAGAAGCTGAAATTTTGTGTCGTTTTATTCTGTCTTTTTCCTCAGATCGTGATTCTTCAAGGCTAAAGCTGAGCTCCCTGGAATGACTCTGGAGCTGAAACATACACCTAAGTACTTGGCTGAATCAGTCACTCTTGAAGTATAAGGAGGAAGATATTCAGGCTTTCTAATCCAGCAGCACAGCAGGGAAACTGCTTGTCTCTGCGTGATTGTGTAATTGCTTTTCAAAGAGAGAAGTGAGTTTCTCTATCCACATTGCACTAACAAATCTCAGAAGTCACTTTGGTCTTCCAGCCTAACTTTCAAGATTATTTGTTATGGATAAAACGAAAGACACTTCTATTTCCATAGCTGACAAGCTTTGCCTCAGGGCATGCATTTTATTTTCCATGCTGTTGATCTCTTCCTCCCTGTATCAGGCTAATTCATCAGATTAATAAAGGACGATTTAGCTTCCTGCAGGGTGTTATTGATCTCTCGGGGAACGTGGCAGTTGTTTGCTATGCCACCTTTCCCCTGAGCAAAGGGGATGATTTTTAAATATTTCTAATGCTTGAAGACTACAGCTGGTTCTCACCAAGCAGCTACAGAGGAGCAAAAGGCAGCAGCAAAGGGGAAATGTAAAATGTATCACCCGAATCCCTCTTTCCCCATCTGTACTCATCAGTGTGTCCAAGGCACAGAAAGCCCCAGCAGGGAGGTGGGAATGAGCACCTGGCTCCAACAAGAGGCTCCAGGAAGACAATGCACACCTGGGTTGAGCTGGCACACATTTCATCCACCCACACTGGGCATTATTTGAAACCTGCAGTGCAGTCCACAGATTATCAGGTCAGAAAGGTCCCTGAACCAGCCCTGTCTCAGACCCAGCCAGGTTCTGTTTCAGAAATCTTCATGTGTCATCCAACACCGAAACAAGAGCGTCTCCTTACCAGTGCTGAAATTCCTCCCTCTATCCCACCATAATCATTCCTTTACCTTCAAGCTACAGTGCTGGACAAGGAGCTTTAATTCTCCAGAATCTCTCAGTTGTTCTCTGGCTCCCTGCTTGTCTGGGCAGCAGTCCCTGTCCTGCAAACACAGCCTGGCTCCTGACTTCCAGGATGCAGGGCCTGATGCTTGTCCTTATTAAAGAACAAACAAACAAACAAACACTGTTTATTTGTGCCAAGCTGGAAAGCCTAAATGTTTGGCCTCCATGACTTCTTCATTCTTCACCTTTCTTCTGATTTTATGTCATCTGTGGCTGTTTCATTTTCTCCCCACAGACCACAGATAGAAGTGTTAAACTGTGACAGTGCAAGAACTGTTCCCCACCACAGCTAGGCAGACACAAGCTCCCTTGCTTCCCTGTTTGCTGCTCTGTTGTGAGGATTGTAAATCCCTTGCCTTGACATCCACTCAGTAGGTACTACATTAATTTTATATAATTCTAATTCCTTAATCAACAGTTTTGAAGAATCAAATATCTCTAAATTACAACAACATTATTACCTTTAGCAGTCTAATTTGCAATCTCATTAAAAAGATATGAAGTTCTTTTCTGTAACCCTACAGTGAATGGAATGACTTGGAATAGGTCCCCATCCTTCATTAGTCATACCCTCCCATGTGCTGTTCCATGTGTGTCTGGGTCTGGTGTTAAGCTGGGCTGTCCTCAGCTGGTTTCCAAGCTTGCTTTCACTGCTGCCCATCTGTGATGGCCCAAGCATCACTGACAGTCATTAGAAACACTTCTGAGAGCTGGGTGGCCAGCACCAGGGACCAGTGCTATGGTCACTCAGGGTCACTGTGGGGACACTCCATCCTGCAGTATGACCCCAGCTGAAACTGGTTTCCCCTAAACATGACTCATTTATTGAACATTTTTGCAAGGATCAAGTGCCTTTTCTGCATTATAGGATCAAGTGCCTTTTCTGCATTATCAAAAGATCTTTTTTGCAGGGCTCAGCTGGTACCTGATGAAATTAATGCCTTTTCTTCCCAATATATTCTGAAAATTACTGAGCTCTGCTTGTATCATTTTCCTTCCCATATAAAAGGAAGCCCCATTTTCTCCAATATAGAAAAGTTTTGGAACCAGAATTAGGCAGGGAAATGTTTGAAAAGAAGGGGTCAGGGACTGGTTTCCCCCAGTGGAAGGGGCTCTGTGTGATTAAACTGGATGATTGAAGACTGGCCACACCCCATGAAGCTGCTGGTGTCTGACCATGCTCCCATCTCCCATTCAGGCATATTTCTCAACATTATTCCTTAACCCCACATATTCCAGTCCTACTTAAAAAGGCTGTGTTTATTTATCTGATTCTTGGCACGACAGATAAAACAAAGCTATCCCGAATTTCAGTCCATAAATCCCAGTAAGTAGATTGGATGGACCTAGATTAAAAAGGAAAATAACTGCAGAGAACTTATTTTGGAAACAAAATGAAAGGCTTTAAAACTGATTTGCTGATATGTCATTTGCTTGATGTCATCATTCTATAAGTGGGTTATGATTTTTCTCACGAATGCAAAATGATATGCAAATACATCCATCACATCCTGCTGCTTCCAGTTTTATCTGCCTCTTTCCTAGTCCTTTCTTTCCCTTCCCCCAGAGCCTCTCAGAAGCATTTGTCCCACTTGCATTTGTCCCAGAAGCATTTTGAGAAGCATTTGTCCCACTTGCAAGGCCAGGGACAAAGGAAGTGGAAAAGGAAACCACACTACACCTCTTCTGACACATACATGTTTTGTGATGGTTTATGTCCCTGTCACAGTTTCATTTCTGCCTTTGAAAAACACCTGAACGACCATTGCCAGTGTACATTCTTCCTTGACAATTTTTATCTGTCTTTAGAAAACACAGGAAGTTTATGGTCAGCCACCCTCCCTCCATGAGTGGCAACTTCACCATCCCAGGTGTTTTAGGGTAAGAAGAATTCACCACAACTGCCAGAAGGTCTTCCTTAAACACAGAGCAATTTGGAGAACAAAAACAATCAGTGCTCTCCGGCAGGAAGGAAAATTTGAGTGGGGTTTTTATCTCTTGCTCTACACAGTGCTACACAATCTTTAGGGTCCCCAGAACAAGACTGAGCTCAGAGTGAATCCCAGTTCAAAAGTGCCTGGAGGTTGGGGCTTGGAGCCCTGGGCCAGTTGCTCTCCTGCTCTGCCCACCCAGAGGGTTCCCCCACCATGGGGGGGGGGGTCCAGGACTGGCAGTGCCCATGGGGTGTCTGGTGCTTGGGCTGCCTCCAGGTCCTGTGCTCCTAAATAAACAGCACAGATCCATTCCTGCTCATCACTCTGGTCCTGAGCCCTCCTCCTGCCTCGGGGCTGGAATTAATGCTGCTGCAAGACAACAGAAATTGCAGCTTGAAAACAGCAGATCAGCTGTACACTTACTGCCACTAAAAGGCTTCAAATTGGTTTAGAACTGAAAAAGAAAAAAAATCTACCACGAAAGACCCAGATATAGCTGTAAAGGGCTGAATGCAAATTTCAGGGTGAAGTTGAATTCATCATGATGTTGCTTTAGGACTTTGCAATGCACACCCACAACACTGTCCCTTAGCAAGGGACACCAAGGCTGACTGCATAGTGGCCAAATTTTAAAGCACTGTCACATTAAGAAACATGGCTTTGAAATACTGGATGTCTCTTGAATAATATTAGGTCTGTTTTTATGATGTAGAATATAAGGATTTGAAACTTTAAAACAGAACTGAGCTGCAGAAGCTTTGGATATTCTCCACACATATCTAAGATCTGTGTTGTTAGTAATTATTAGTATAGTAACCTGCTACACAACAGTGAAGTGAATATAGCATATACATATTTTAATATATATAAATATATAAGTGTATATGTAGATATATGTTAGGTCTGTGAGCTACAATATCATTTGGTATAGGAGTGACCCAGGAGTGATCCAATTTTCTGCAGTTCCAGTATTTCACTCTACACTGAAAATATTTGTATTTCAAACCCACCAAACAGTCATTGGGTAAAAATTTATTAATAATTTTGTCACAGAAGTCAGAACCCTGAATGCCATTCTTCCAGGACAGCCCAAGCCCACCAGCCATGGTCCTTCCCTCCCAGCCCAGTGAACCTCCTGCTGCTGCTGCTGGGGGCTGAGGTGGGACAGGGCAGGTGCTCGTGCCCAGGGGAGCCCAGAGCCTGACAGCAAGGGACATCTCCAAAGAGGGGAGGTGTGACAGAAAGTCATCTCGGGCAGGAATGAATAGTCCACTCTGGGTGTCCCCACCCAGTACAAACAGTGGCTCATCATGCCAGGGAGTGATGGACCAGTCCCTTACCTGTATCACAAGGAAAACCCTGTGTTTTCCCCAATCTGTCTGGGAGATCAAGGCTTTTTGACTATTATGTACTTTGTGAACCCTTCAACATCTTGTTACAAACTGGTTTAACACAGAAGACCGAAGGAAGCTAAGCCTCTGTGAATAAAATGGATTGGACCCAGAAAGGTTCAAAATATACGCAAAAACACAATAAAAACCAAACGAGGTTAGATATTGGTGTCAAAAAATTGTTGTATTTTATTTCATAGTAAAAGAGGCAAAGAGAAGGCAGGCAGGAAGGCAGGCAGGAAGGCAGGAAGGCAGGAAGGCAGGAAGGAAGGAAGGAAGGAAGATTTGCATGGGTGGGTG